>JALMQS010000681.1:5675541-5719649 GCA_024734495.1 Forficula auricularia | reverse complement strand
AAAATAAAATAATTCTTCACTACCCCTGGGCTGCCTTCCATTACTTTCAGCTATAAAATAAAATAAGTAAATCCACTGAATTCTTTCAAGAAATATTTCTATTCACATTTACTGGCCATTCAAAGACTATAACTTACATGTAAATATAATAATCTTAATGTTTTGTTTTCTATTATTATTTGAGTTGTTGCACTTTCTCAGCATTACTGCTGGAAAAATTTCACCTATTCCTTGGATGGGCTGGGATTAGGCTCGGTCGACATGGAGACACACCCTGTCCCACACTCGACTCTATAACGATAGGAACTTTCTCACGAGATGGCAGGTTTGTAAAATAGTTGCCTTTTGCATTGTGCAGATTATATTGCAACAGAGTCCTAAAGATGTTACATTTTCTTTTAACTTTCTGTTTAAGATTCCTTCAGCTGAGATACCAAAGGCAGGATGGTCACGCTTTCAAGTTTCCAGAGTCGTTTAACCTCGATAGCAAGATTTTGATATTTCCGGATTTTTCTGTTTCTACTTTTCTAAGATTGTGGGACAAGGGGGACTCCAATGTCGACAATCCAAGCTCTTCGAGATCGCTTTTCAATAATATGGATGTCAGGTCTGTTATGTTCCACAGTCCTATCATATATATAAATAAATAAATCTTTATTACTCGACCTGCTTAGAGGCACAAGTCCTTGGCTAGGTCAACAAAACATCAATACAAATTAACTACAGAAATTAATAAACATAAATACAAATCAATTAAAAGAAATTAACAATTAGCAATCAAGAAAAAGAAAAAAAATAGAAATGTATGCTCATTAACAAATAACATTATTATAGATTTCCATCAAAAGACAAAACGTAATTTAAATAATTCCGCACAAAAACCCGATACCAGGAGAAAACGACACATTAGCCATCCCGACATTTGACATAAGTTGTTAAAGAAACCTGGTCAAAACCTTAACAAGGATGGTAATAATAATATAATAATTTATTTGTTAGAGGCTACATAATTTCGAACTTTGTCATCAGTATTTTTAATTATAAATATTCTATCTGTTGTTTCTCTTGGACCGGAGGGCCGAGCTTTGAGGGCGTGTCGAAGGCACAAGAGAGTAGTATTATCACGCATATTGAAATTGTATAGATTAAATACCGCTTTGGTTTAATTAAAACAAAAATTTAAGTTTTATATTTTTATTTATTTTTAAATAATGTAAAATATTGAAAAAATCAATCAACAAAAAAGGTGATACAAAAACATGAATAAATCTAATTTTTACAAGTTTTTATTAATATTTAAAGTCACTAATGCAAATATTTGAATTATTTGGAAGCAGTTTGGACAGTGGTTACTAAAATTCGCAGCAAATCCCTCTGTTCCGCAGTTAAATAGCTCCATAGTTCCTGTTCCAATGAATATAACGCTGATAGATCACGGGTTTGACAGGCAAGGACCAAAGATTGCAAAAATAAAAATTCATCTTCGCTCAAATAAGAGGCTAAAAAATTTCAAGAATAATAATTAGTTATGTGAAACAATAATTTTTGAGTATATATATTTTTTGTTAAAAATTTGCAACTAAATAATTACGTGGTTTAGCGCTTTGTTCTGCCCATGCATATTTATCAAGTAATTCTGCAAGATCAGCAGGTAATCTTTGAGCAGCTGGTTGAAGAATCAACAAAATTAATACTCTTGTGAGTTCACATCTAAAACAATTTTATAAACAAATAATATCAGCTCAAACTATTGATTGTTACTCTAGGATACAGGATATGGTCAAGGATTGTAATCTTGCATGAAAAATGGTTTTTTGATTCTCTTTAATGAAATATCACAAAAACGCCTCCAACTATTTTGATAATCAAATTTGAGCGAAACCATGGCGTTTTGGTCTTCAAGATAGAGTTAAAGAGTGAAAACTATATTTTACGAGATATTAATTATTTTATCTAAATATCTATTAGTACTTTAGTTAATGCATGCGTTACCAAATTTTGTGTACGATCTAGTTTAAAAACTAAGGAGAATATTATAAAGGTGTAGTTTTTGTATTAAAAGCTGATTAAATTTTGATTAGAATCAAATTCTAAATTAAGTGGGAGAAAATAATAAAATGTTCAATCAAAAATCGAAGAAAGCTGATATTTTCAATAGAAGAGTCTCATATTTAAAAGAAGATAGGATTATTTGCTAATGGATCCAAAATGGTATGGGAGGCTCTCTTAAAAAATTAAATTATAAGATTTTAAAACTAAAAAACCAAATTAGCTGAAATTTACTTTCAAAAGAGATTATTTCTTTAGGATACCAAAAAGGGGGGTTCAAAAAATAGAATTATCAATATAAGTCCTAGACCAGTGTTTCCCTATGTGGACGGTACCGCCCCATCAGATAAGTGGTAGTGACTTCAGGTGTAATTGGGGGGCATTGAAGAAAAATTTTAATTTGAAGAATAAATTAATTGAAAGAGAATTAAAATGAAGAAAAATTTTAAATTTGCACAATTATACTTTGCAGAACTATTTTGGAGTAAAAATCAATTCCAAATGTGTTCTACGAGCGATAATTTCAACTTTTCAACTCTTCATTACGGACAGATATTGTAGCGACAGGAGTAGTTTTACTTTTTAAGTGGAACATTAAAAGCAAGAAAACTTGTATCGGCACTATTTTTTTTATCTGTGACAAATTCAAATTAACAAATTAATTAATTAATTAACAAATTAATTTTATTTTATTTTATTTATCTGTGACGTTTCGAATTTTATATTATAAAAAAAAAATTCTCTCTGTGTATTTATGAATTTTGGATTGTGTTCAATTTACTAATTGTAAAAAGCTGTGGCTATTTGTTAAATGTACGATAAATATATAATTGTTCTGTAATAAATAAGTTGTGTTTTTGTTTGGTTTTTTGAAAATATCTCAAAAAGAGGTTTTAGAATTTTGATAAAAACAAGACTTTATATTTTTTTAATAAAATTATAATCAGCCCTTTTTAAAAATTTTGTAAAATAAACACCAATTCCAAATAAAAAGAAATAAAAATTAAATATATTAAATAAATAAAGAACAAAAATTATACAAGTTAAAATAATAGACCGTCATTATTTTTATGATAGTTTTCAAATGAAGTATGTATGTATGTAATGAACTATATAAGTCGAAGTTATGCCCAAAATTTGTGCAGATCTTTTAGATAATAGACTGGTTTCGTAATTTTTACTATTACGGTTATATGTATGGAAATTAATTTAATTTAAAATATTATTAATTATATCGAAACATGGAACATTTAATAGAAATTTATATTAATTTTTCAGCTATACCGTATAAGATCTTTGCAGAAAAAGAAAACTCATTACTTAAATAATCACTTTAATTTGATTTTAAAAAATGTTTAATTAAACAATGTCTATAAATAATAATATGTATCATTTTATATTTGAAATATGTATATTAATTATTTACTTTACTTTTTACATGACTCCAATTATAAATAAATGTGAAAGTAAAAATTAAATTAAATCAATTACGAACCGATGAAGAATATCACAGTAAATACCAGAAATTGGTTTCGGAGCTAATTCGCTAATAGCTACCATTTCATTAAAAATGTTTAACGCTCCATCATAATTTCCTATAAATTTTAGTGAAAATTAGTTAATCAAGAATTTAATGTAATTTTATTAATGAAAAAATATGATATTTAAAAAAACATTCCAAATAAATTATTTCATAAAATATTTCTACCTTGCTCAATATAACAAGAAGCTAGATGACCAAGAGTATCCAATCTATCTAAAGGACTAGCTATTTGTCTTTCTGCTGCTGTTCGAAATTGAACTGCAGCTTCTGCAACTAGTCCTAAATCCGAGTGTAATGTTTGGCCAAGTTCTAAAGCTAGCCCAGCTGCTAATGGACTATGGATACTATTGCTTGTTGCAGTAGTATCGGAAACTAGTGGATGAGTTGAAGTATAATGATGTTGCCATCGATTTGCAGCGTGAGAATAACAGCTCAGAGCAGCCTAAGTGAATAAAAAAAAATAATAATAATTATAGTATAGGAATAAAATTGAAATAAAATATATTTTACAAGATATATGTATATATTTTTTCTATAAATTTTGGTGATGAGATTTTGAGACTTGGAAAACAGCTTTATGGATGCAAGTAATGTTAGTAGAAATCATTATTAATATCAGATCAGTATCTTTATGGGTATACAATTTAAGGTGGACAAGTTGAAGTTTTGTAAATTTTTTATTAAATTAAAGGAAACATCAATTTTATGTATTTTTTCAACAGACTCTTGCAAGTTTATTATATGATATATGTATATTTTTGTTTTTAAAAAATTTCAAAATGTGTAACTAGTTAAGAATCTTGTCTATTTTTACATTTTAATTGTTAACAGATGCTGACGATGTTATATTCTGGCGAAACAAATTGTAAATTGTCCACCTTAAACCGCATACACATAAATAACTCTAATCCGATATTAGTGTTTTACTACTAACATTATTTACCATATATCCATAAAAATAGTGGTTCTTTTATATATAAGTTTACCATATATTAAGATATACATTTATATACAATATATTTCATAGATGTCGACCTGCACGAGTTTACTTTTGCAATTTTTAGGGGGTTTTTATATTAATAATCTGCATACAATTAAGAACAATATAGGTAGAGATGAATCTCCGTCAATTGGTTTATTTGACAAAAATATAGAATAATAGTTTTTCAAAACAACTGAAATATATTTAATAAATAAATTAACGCCTTTGTTTATTTTCAGGTCAGTTGAATAATTAATATACACAATTTATATATTAATTCATAGTGAGAATAATTTTCCCTACTGGATCTTATTTTAGGCATATTATCGAAAATAATGCCCATAAATTTCATTTGTTATTTTATTTATTTTTTTTTATTTTAATTTCATTTGAATTTCCATTGTTATAATTAATAAATATGTATATATTATTTGTATATTTGACTAAAGATTATTTTAAAATTATTGGATAAAAATACTTGGTAGGTTTCACATTAAGAAGAAGATTATTTTATTGCAAAACTAAATTGTTACATTAGATATGTATTTTTTCATGTCAGAAGAGCTCTTACTTCCTCGAAAATCGAATCTGAATGCTAAATTTACCCAACTGAGTTAAAATACTTATGACATTATGCATAGCTAAGAAATTTCACTGAAGGATTTCTTCTATTCTTAATTCTAAGGGAAGAAATTAAAGTGTTTATTTTATAAGTTATAATACACTTAATGAGTATCTTGAAAAAGATGGCATTTTTCAAAATTCAAAGATCTATAAAAATAAGTGAGTTCTGAAATCTTTAAAAATGGTGGGGGTTTTAATCGAGTAAGCAAGCTTGTCATTTGTGTTCTATTCCCCAGAGGGCAATCGTCCTAACATCAATATCTAATAAGATGCTAGAAACTATTTTTAAATAAATATTAAGGCAATTACAGGGCCTCTAGTGATGTTTTTTTTTTAATTTTGGAAAAATCTCAAACTTTTCAAAATTCAAGTAAATCACTTGTTTATATATCACATAGTACCATTGGACTCATCAATGAAATAATTTTGTATACATAATCTCTGGGCCCTCAGAAGGCTAGAAATGCAAAAACTAACCACGCAAAATGGGGGGGGGGAGCAAAAAATGAAAATTCTAGCCCTGTGAAACAAACTCAACCAAATTTTGTATACATACATTCTAGAGAGCTAGAAATGGGGTGGAGAGTGACCGGAGTAAGGGAGTGGTCTGAAGAAGGTTGGTGTGGTGGAAAGTGATCATATGCGGGAGAGGGTGACCGGGTTTGTGGACAGGGTCGGTGAAGTGGAGAGTGGTTGGGGGTGGAGGAGGGGCGGGGGAATGGCTAGCATTTTTATCTAAAATTCGTAATTATTATAATTTAATTGGATAAAAATGTATTTTTGGTAAAAAGTTGATTTAAAACTTGTCTGATTCCAATAAACCCATTTCGGATCGATTAGTATACAGGGTGTTTCAGGAGGTATAGTAAATATTTTAGAAGGCGGATTGCAATAAAAAAATGACATATAGCTTGTGTCCAATTTTTATTTAGTGCAGATACAGCTGTTAGTATGTAACCCAATATCGGCATACTCAGCATGTGTAAATACGTGCGGCATGTTTACACGCTACAGTACAGTACTTGGCCAACAAATCACAATGAAAACTTCAATGTAAACAAAAGCACAAATTCACAACTTGAACATCAACACTCTACTGCTGACATTCGATAAATACGCCCATAACCGCTGTACCAAGACACGAAACGAAAATGCATTGAACTCAGCTGTATCTCTGTACTCAATAAAAATTGGACACATGTTATATGGCATTTTTTATTGCAATTCGTCTATACTACCACCTCCTAAAATATTTACTATTCCTCCTGAAACACCCTGTATATTTAGTCTTGATCGGCTTTTAAGTGAGTTCCAGGAGAATCTGCAAATTGTACAGAAGTGTATGTAGATTAAGATAAAAATAAAAATTAAAAAAGTTAAAGTCAACATCTAAGAGAGAAAATCCTTTTAAAATATATAAATCATTAATGTAATTCAAAAAATATAATTTATTTACCTGTAAATGATCAACACTGGCTGGACCAGGACAACCTAAGGTGGCTTGATGACATTCTGCTTCAAGAAATCGTCTTCCAGCCCTAGTGAGATCCCATGCTTCATTGGCAGTATGTCCAAGGGAACCTTGACACCGTGCAGCTGCCAGCCAACATTGTCCTGCATATTGAGGCAGTTCATCTCGTTCGCATTGAACAGCTAAACTGGCTACAAACAATTCATTATAATCTTATTTTAATGGAAATTTTGAAAAGAACAATTACCAAAGTGATTATATGCATATTCTGGTCGAAAATTTAAAGCTATTTTTTGAAATTCAGTTTTAATTTCGTTTAAATTTGTAATAATAGGCATATCGTATAAATAATACACTTTAGTGTTAGTATCTTTTGCGATATGCTTATCTATTATCAATTAGACTAAAAGATTGATATTTATTTATCATGATAAAAAAAAAAAAAAAAAAATATTTGTAGAGATTAAAATAGAGAATTATTATCTTGAGGAGTTGAAATAAATTGACATCATTCATGATTTTTTATATAAAATCATTGAAAAAATGAAAAAATTATATATTTTAAATGTCTAAAAACTGAAATATTTTATAAAATTAATAAATAATAAATTTTAATTTGAGGTTAATTATTAATTCATATTACCAAATTGATCACTTGCTTCTGTTAAATTTGGTTTTCTTAAAAATCGCCTGAAAAACAAACGAAAAAATAAATGTTTTTGTATAATTAAATTTGATGAAATTCATTACCTTTTAAGTTTATTTGAAATAGATCTATAATGTCCTAAGAAATCGCCCAAACTAGTTCCATCTGTCATGATCTCACAAATAAATCTAGACAAATGATTTTGTTCATATATAATTTTGTTAAAGAAATAACATTTGGTTTGTTTTGAATTAATTTATACTTTTAAATATTAATACACAATTTTTTCATAAATTTTATTTTAATTTCACATAGTCTATTTACTCTATTATCAAATTTACTACTTTAATACAAACTAGCTGGGACTGGGAGAAAAATCCGTTCACTTATTAAAAAATTATTGTTGAAGCTCTAAAGTTTGTTTCCTACACAATACACAATATCAGAACTGACCTTCGGAATAGGTAAATCGGAACAGGTCTACCCTTTTTCTGACAGGAGATGTCACCCCCTCCGAGGAAATATTGGCAGAGGGGAGAGAGGGGTGGATGCAGCCCTGGGGCCAGGCCTCCGAAGGGGCCATACATATAAAATCCAGAATGGCTTGTTTTAGGCATGATTTTAACAAAAATTTAAAAAGGGGACTGTGGTAAAATGGTACTTACGTATTAACGCCACCGCAGCTACAGATTTGGCGGTTTTTAAGCACCGCTACTGACGACCGATTCTTTTAGAAAATGAATATTAATTAAAAAATAATTAGTAAATACCCCAAAAAATTAGAATATGTAAAAGTCGTTGCCGGTTCGGTTAAGTTATATTCAGTTCGGCTCGTATTTCATTACGGGCTGACATTTAGGCGATAAGGTTGGCGTTAGGCACCCCGTAATGAAGTTATACGAGCCGAACTGAATATAACTTAACCGAACCTTCCAAAAAATTTTCGGTAACCCATTTTTTTATTTAAATGAACCGAGATGATGAATAGAACAGAACCTATGAAAAGTTCTAAAAGTGAAAATTGCCAACGCCTACTGGCGCTCACTTGAGACAATTTGAGACATCAGAGTCCATAAACTCAATTTCAGTTCAAATTTGTAGTTTAAAATTTGATTTGTAGATGCGGTGGCGTTAATATGTAAGTACCGATAAGATGATAAAATGATGGACCATTGCCATCAAAATCACACAATCAATATCTTTTAACAGTTGTTGATGAATATCCCCGATTTCCATTTGCCTTCTCTTGTGCTAATATCACTTCTGATACAGTTATTGCATGCTTTAAACAACTATTTTCAATTTTCGGTACACCTGCTTACATTCATTCGGACAGAGGTTCGTCATTTATGTCTCAAAATTTAAAACAATTTATATCCTCTTTGAATATAGCAACTAGCCGTACAACAGCTTATAATCCTATGGGAAATGGACAAATTGAGAGATATAACGGAATAATTTGGAAGGCGATCGAGTTATCGTTGCGATCAAAAAAATTACACATTTCTGATTGGGAATTGATACTTCAGGAGGCTTTACATTCAATACGCTCACTTCTTTGCACATCAACAAACGAAACTCCACAAGAAAGAATGTTTCGTCACAATAGACGCTCTCATAAGGGTCTTTCTACGCCCTTATGGTTACTCACTCCGGGACCAATATATATACGAAAATTTAACCGCTCCAAATATGACTCACTAGTAGAAGAGGCAACCCTTTTAGAAGCAAATGGTGATTATGCCTATGTGCGGCTACCAGATGGCCGCGAAACCACTGTTTCTTCGAGGCATCTTGCCCCGTCTGCCAAATTTTCGGAAGAAAATGAAGGTGGAAAAGAAAACGAAACTGAAGAGATAATCCGATAGGATGGAGATACTGAAAACATCAACGAGGAGGTTACTTTTCAAGAAGATGAAGATAGTCGGCTCCAGGAGGCCACTCCAAGAAGAAGTGAAAGATCCCGAAGACCACCAGCATATTTAAAGGACTATATCCCTAAATAAAAGGGGTGGGGGGTGATTGTGATAAAATCTAGAATGCCGTTTGTTTACGATTATGTTTATATTTATTCATTCTGAATTAGGCTTTTTCTGTTAAATAAAACCTTAATAAAAGGGTTTTCTCGTTCTCTATTTTTACAGGGGCATTTCTACGATTCACAGTGGATATTTGTCCAATTTAGCTTGTCAAAATGATTTTTTTAGTTAAATTAGTTCTATACCAGTGGCATGCGGTCCATGGATGCTGTGGATGCGGCGCATCCCTAAAAATTTCAAACATTTAGAGTATTTGACCGACATCAAAAAAGGAGGAGGTTCTCAATTCGACTGAATTTTTTTTGTTTAAAAAAAATGTCAAACAGTAAGGTTTTAATATTCAGCGCCTGAGAACGCAACCACCTAATCAGAATGTGCCATTTGAATGCATAACCTAGTCTACCAGGCGGCCCTAAATTTTTTTCTGGATGATAGAGTGGTTTTTAAATTACTTTTCTCTTTATATTTCAAAAATTTTCGATAACTTTTTGTTTCCTGAGACCTTTTGAGAGATTATTATGTATCTATATTTTCCTAATTAGAAAGTGAAAGAATAATTTTTTCTACTAAACTTAAACTTAAAATAAAACCCTGGAGACCGGGAATGAGACCCTGGCGGTAGCATTAGACATTTCAAAAGCCTTCGATATGGTCTGGCACAAAAATCTTGTCAAATTGACCTCCGTCGGCCTTGCGGCAAAACTCTTCAAGTTGTTCGAAAGTTTTCTTTCAGAACGTAGAATTAATTAAGGTTGTCATCGATGGAATATCATCTTCCTCCTTCCACACCAACGTTGGAGTTCCTCAGGGATCGGTTATCCCCCCTACGCTCTTTCTTATCTATATCAACGACCTTCTAAACTTGCCCTCCAATCCGGTACATTGTTACGCAGATAACAGCACCTTACATAACGCCCCTGCATCGCATAAAAACCATGCAGATGTTTAAGACCCGTATCCACAGATATCTTCGACCCCTGTCCAGCCCATAAAATTCCCTTTTCTTCTTCTTTTCACGATGGAGGGGCCTTTAGGGGAGGCACCTTTTTGGTGTAACTCCTCTCATCATTTTCATTAAAAGAAAAGAAAGAAAGAAACTTAATATAAAATCAGCTGATGTGGCTATCCACATGATTTTTCTATAAACCTTGCCACTATCTTATATTTAATACAATAAAGTAATTTATAATTATTTTCGAAAGAACCGCCGTCCCCCAATTTAATTTTCGGCCCATTAGCAATTAATAATATCTCCATTTAAAGACGTTTTCCTTGGTGCGACTATCACGATGATAGTTCAACAATAATCGTGCAACAAAAAGTACCTTACTGGCAGTCGCTCGAAGGAAAACAGCTCCGTAAGAAATACAAAGAAATAGTGATCAATGATGATCGTGCAACGATAATAGTTGATAGTTGCACCGAGGAAAACGTACATTAATTATGAAACTATTTATTTCATTTATCTTGTTTTTCTACCCCTCCTTAATTTTGGGTTCGATTTCAACCAAAATCTAATCAGCCCTTAATCTCAATGCACCAAAACTACATGTGAAATTTCTTTTTGATATTCACATTAGTTTTTGAGCTAGAACTAGAGCAAACACAAAATTTGGTAATGTAGGTAGGAAGTAACTAAAAGACATTTTGGCAAAAAAAGTAATCTCGAAAAATATAATTTTTTCGATGTTTACTCATTAGGGCTTTTTTGCTCAATTTTATTAATCAAAATAGTTTCAGAGGTTTTTGAGATATTTCGAAACAACGAAGCAAAAAAAAAACATTTTTTCATGCATTATTACAATACTTGACCATAATTTATATGGTAAAGTAATATAACATAACACAAGGAATATTATGACTAATACCCTTAGAGGCTGATGTTAAGAAAAAAAAAATTTATAAAAATATAAGAAAGATATAAAATAAAGTAAAAATAACAATATATGAATAATGGTAAAGAAAATGATTAAATAGATATCTATAGTTAAGAATAGAAAACTTATTTATTTTTATTGTAATACGAATACTTTTCAGAATCTTTTGCCGCAATTAACAGTTCCTTATTACTTTCTATTTTTTTAAAAAGTCAACACACTTTTTTAAATACACAACCTATTTTAGCATTTAGCTAATATTTAATCTATTTCTCCCACCTGACCAATGACTACTATTTATCAAAGAAAACGCTCGTTCACAGCCTGCATTGTGACTAGGAATAGAAAATACGTAACTGCACAATGGAACAACTTCGTTTTTTTGCCCTAAATATTTAACTTTTTCAAATATACCCATCCATTTTTCTATGCAGCTGAGATTTCTATGTATCTTTGTTAGCAGCGATTTCACTCTTCATAATTTCTTTAATATGGCAGGATTGGTTGTAGAATACAACTTGAGTGAGGGAAATTACATTCTTTAATGGTTTCAAACATGTCGATACCTCATCCATATTCAGCACTTTTTCTAACAGCATTCATTGCATAAACGAAAATTGGTTCAATGGTTCAATTCATCTGGGAAAGTCAATCTTTTATTTCCGTTAAACTTAAACCGGGACAATTAATTGTCCCGAAATAATTTTAATTTGTCGGGAGAAATTTACAAACGGGAGGTATGCACACCCTAGTTTAGTCGGATCGAAAGAAGCGAGTTTGGTAGATTGAAAATTGTAGGTCTCGTGAAGGATAGAAACAGACAGGTCATTCCTAAGTCATAAGAATAAAAAATTCAATTGGTGGATGCGTTTTTGTTCGATTTGTTTTTTATTTGAGCGTGAAGGGGTGTAATTTGTTTAAAATTGCTAATTTCCCATAAGAGGCATTAGAGGACCTTAGTCTATCTTTATCTCATTAAAACAAATATATTAGAGGGATAAAAAGGGAAACTGTTTTAAGATTGAGCGAGTTGGACACGATTGAATATTTAATTAATTTATTGGTCGTTTCTGAATTGCAAGATGTTAGTTAAGAGAAAGCTTGAATGAAGGTCTCTCTCCACAAGAGAGGAGTTCTAGTTCAGGTAAACATTTTCAAGATTCGATAAAGAATAGTTCATGGTCTTGAAAATTTGCATGACAACTAAGGTAGGTACATAGGTAGGTCATAAGACGAAACAAATACGACTCCACAACACCCTTCATCCAACAATCACTACCAGAGTTATAAGTTCAAATTATATTAGGTTAGAGGTTTCATAAAGAGGAAAATAAAAAACTTTTTTTTTAAATTACTCAATTTAATATATTGAGTAATTTAAAAATAAAAATATTTATTTTCCTCTTTGTGAAACACCACCAACTCCAACCTAATATAATTTGTATAATGTTTCACTATACCTATAAACCAAGACCGCGTTCCCTAAGTTTGATTTATAAGTCCAAAGACTTGTTTGATCCAACATTCGTCGCCTACATTTGACTTTAAGCCATGTCAACCCTTTTAGTTTTCTAAAAATTTCATTATCTGGGGAATATAGTATAATCTATGCTTTTCTCGTCCACTTTTTTTTTCTACCTACCTTGTAATTAATTAGCTGCCAACCGTCCCGTTACGTTTCTAGGCCCCTGAAAAAGGCGCCTCTCGAAATGTGCGTCGAGGACCCTAATTGTCCGGTTATATTGGTATGATTTGGAAAGAATTTAATTTGATACTTGCAATTCGATCATTTAAATAAAGATTCACGAATCTATACCAAAACAAGTATGCTTTATTTTAGTAACTCTACTAATAAATAAACTTACCATAATATTTTTTTCTCAAACCGGGATAATTTCGAGAGTTTGCCAGAAAAAGAAAGTGAGAGTGATTTCTCTGTGATTTAGAAAGAGACAAGTATATTCAGCTAAGTTACCTATGATTCAAAAAAGCTAAGTAATGGAGTAGGTAACAAAAAACAACCATGGATTAATTTTTAATTACTCTTTACTGAAAATACCTTATCTTATTAAATGAGCAATTCTTGTGTATATATATATATATATAGAGAGAGAGAGAGAGAGAGAATCGGTTTCTCGAAAACGGCTCTAACGATTTCGCTAAAAATTGGTGAACTTATCAAGTCTCATGAGTTATTAGTCGGGTATAAATTTTAATCCGATTGAAATAAAGGAAGAGGGTGTAAATTAGTCATGTCGCAAAATAAATATTTTAATCGTTCTTATCTCGTCTTCGATAAGTCGCAGAGCCTTGAAATTTGAAACTTAAGCTATTTAGAGGCAAAAAGTTACTGAGCATCGCTCGGTGCTCCAGGCACTTATTATTAAATGGTTAATAAGATTTATCGTTATCGTGAACTTTCTTGAAAAATTCTTTGTTATTTTAAATAGTCCGTTTTCGTGATACCTAATTGCTATTTTCCGAGGTTTCACTTTTTGAGTGGTTGTATATTCGGAAATTTTCAATTTTTTTCTAAATAACCGGGACAAAATCACACTGACCAAAACGGCGAGACCATACCTTGAAACAGGGACAGTACCGGTCAAATTGGGACATATGATAAGCCTTCTAATAAACCTTCCACTGTTTCTACAAGTGTGGTTTATTTTACTAACTCTACTAATAAACCTTGTTTCTACAAACTTCAAGCCTTTCTATACTTAGATAAAATTTTGCTGGGTTTCGCTTTTTTCAGACCCATCCCGCATTTCCAGTGTTGATTTCTGCAAATATGTTCTCCAAAGTTAGCAAATCAACTTGTAAAAAAAAAAAATATATATAAAATAAAAATAAAGTATTAATACAAATTATTATACTTAAAATAATTCGTTCAACTTTTATTTAAATATATTTTCTATAATACATAATACGATTGTTATAATATATATGTAGTTTAATAGCATTATTATACAATTTGTAGTTAAATAATAACATTATTAAATTAATAGATCCTATATTTTAAATGCATAAAATTCGAAAACAAATCACTTTAAAAAATTAAGACAAAAATCAAAATAGATAATAATTGATATTTTAAGAAAAATAAAAAAAATGATTTGATTAAAATAAAAAAATCTTCTTGGGTATTAAGGTAGTATAAGTCCTTGTAATAATTCATTTTGAAAATATATCTAAAAATTTCTCGATCTTCTATAAAAAAAAAGAGACAAAGGAAAAAAGGATCAGTGAATGAATGGATTATAAAAGGTTAAAAAATAAATATTCAGGACTAATTTAAATATATGATACAATGTATTACGAAAAATTACAACAGTACAATAGGCTACATGATGATTGATTGATTATTCATAGAGAATAAATTAGAATTGGATCACATATTTAAATTGCAGTCAAGAACAACACGTCCCATTGACACTAAGACAACCTTTATTGATTGGATAGGTATCTGGTCTTTTATACATTAAGGATGATTTTTTAAAAATGAATAGTCAGCTCGTCAGACCATGATACATCACAAGTAATTATAATCCATAATCATAGTATAAACTTAGTTTTTTCTTTTTTGAAAAAAATGTCAAGACAAATTCATCTAAGAATAATTAATATTAATTAGTGTATAGAAACAGGAGAGAAAAATTCATTATCACCCCAACATTTTGGCTTCAATCTGTGGTCCCCTGAGAGAACAAAGAGCTCACACCAAATTTATCTTTTTATCAAGACCCTCATATTTGCATATTTTATTATTCTTGGAAGAATACAAGTTCTATTAAAAGTATCTTTCTCTTTCTAGCTATATTTCATTTCATAATTTAATCTTTTTTTATAATTATATATATATATATAGGTATATAATTATATATCTTGTTTTTAATATGATTAAATGATTAACAAATTCTATTGCCATTATAATATGTGGATTTTTCTTTCCTGTAAACATATATATTACAAACTTTATATATATAGTATTATAAAGGAATAGCCGTAAGCACATTTACTTTTTTAAAAATAAATCGCTAAACACAACCAGTATAATAGATTTTTATTCATAATCGTTTCTTATTTATTGACAGCTATACAACTTTTCATCACTTAAAGAATCTAACATGCAAAACTTCATTCATTAATATTCACAAATATGTTTCCAATTTTATTATAAAATCTATTAAATTATAATGTGCGTAACTAAGGGTATTATAAAGTGCTTGAGCATAGAATGGTAAAGAAAAACAAGATCTTAAGTAGATTTTATAAAGTTTTTTAAAATAATAAATATTTCCGAACTTATGAAAATAAATAATAAACAATGTTCAATATCACAAAGAGCCACTAATAAAATAGAAAGGCATTTGAACATGGGAACACAGAAATGAGCCGATTGTGAATAGTACGAATCATTTATAATTAGTGAAATGTTTGAAGGACGGTGGGAAAAAGGATGTTCTCAAGCAAGCAAACATACATTTAGGCCTTGTCATTTGACGAATTATACATTGAATCATATATCGAGAGAAGTGACTAAAGAACAAAGAGTTCTGAGAATTGTGATGTTCAATAAATATATATTTTGAATTGATAAAAAAAAATCTAAATATACTTGAATTTTGAATGAATCGTCATTATCACTGTATCGTTATTTCTTTTTAATAAATTAAATCATTAGTCTAAGGATGTGCCCTGAGCTGCAATGAGATTTGCCAAAGGGGACGTAATATGATCGATCCTGCAATGGAATGGGGATTCAAGAAGACTTTTTTCAAAGCTATATATTATACTAGTGTCCAAAAAAAGAAAAAGAAAGAAAGTTAAATTCTGGAATAGGACATAGTTAGTGTAGCACAAGAAATTTGTAATGAAATTAGTTTGACTCGCATTTGCACCTTTCTTCAAGTCATTGTATTCTGTCTTTTTTTAATTTTTTAATTTTTTTTAGTTTTTTTTAAATTTTATGTTTCATTTTTTTAAATTTTTTGTTTTATTTTTTAATATATTTTATTTTTTTTAATTTTTTTTTATTTTATCTTATATTAATTTTTAATAATAATACCTTAGAGACTAACTTTTAACTACCACAAAATACTTAATCTACTTAATAGAATAGACACAGTTAAAAGCTTGTGTAGGTTGAGCTAAAAGCTCATATCAGTCACCAGTACAACTAATTTTTAAGCAACATTACCAGTTAATAGAAGCTTATTAGTGTATTTAAATGTATCTAGATGTACTTCGTAAATTATTGATATATGAACTTATACCAATATATATTTATATATATTTACAACAAATATCAATATAATAATGGATATTTTCCCCCCTATTGCATTTTATGTCACAGTTAATTATTTTTGAATTTCTTTTATATAGAAAATGGCTCATAAAATGGCCATTTGAGTTGATAATTATATATTCTCCAAAGAGAGATATTTGAATTTTCGTAGTTACAATCTATGTTTATTTTTGAACACAGTCTGCAAATAATGCAGTGAGCAATTAATTATATATATGAAAACATTTCAAGTTATTCCAACGTTGATACGTATAAATTACCCAAAAAGTTTCAAATTGTGCTCGTTCAGAGCCTACAATTAAAGGCTCAGTTAATAAATTATTATTATTGGAAAGAGCTAAGACACCTAGGGAAATAATTTTGAAGGAAGAGTTCGGTATCCTAAGAATATTTTGATTTGGTATTTTTTTTTTTTTTTATTTTTTTAATAATATTATATACGTGCAAAGTATATTGGCAAACGATTTTATATATCTATACACAAATATGACTAATTTTCATGTTGATTATATTATATTATATTTATTATATTTAATAAAAATATATTATATAACTCGGATTTGGCACTTTGGAAGTGATCATAAGCCGCGCACGTAATAAAGAGATTCTGGCATGGATCTGATTTATTCGACACGTTCTTTATCAATAACTCATTTTTTCCATACCAACAATATCAACTAGGATAAGTCAAAAGTATAAGAAATCTCTTTCAACCATTTATAAAGATAATATATATATATATATATATATATATTATATCTATATATTTATATTATAAATAATATGATAATAAAAAACTAAATAAGGAACAAATATAGTTCAATTAATATACAGATATTAAAGCATAAAAAACTCAACAAACATACATTAAAATCAAAATAATAAATTTGTTAATCATTATACACAGCACCATAATTGTTACAAAGCTGAATTCAGCCTTATTACAAAAAAAAAAAAAAATGAAAAAAAAGAGATTGTTAAATACTGAATATATAAAATTTTTACAATTATTTGTGAATTCAAATAAAAATAAAATTTTTAAGAAGTTTAAGAGGGAGAAATTCTAAGAAGGAAGCAACAACACTTGAGGGTGATCTCTATCCGCCCAAAACATTATAGCCGGGGCCCACTCCCAACATTGTTCAGAGGAGAGAGAAGTCGTTGCGACCAAGAAAAATACCAATCCTATTATTTGTAAATTTAAAATCTACAAATTACTTTCATAATAATAATAAAAAAAAAAAATACGAAATAATATGTTCATCAGACATGTTAATAATTAAAAAATAAATAAAATATTAAAACACTTGAACAAGAAATGTAATAATTTAAAATGAATATAATAAAATTAATAAGAAACAACATAAATGAATGTTTATTTTGACGAGAATCTCAAAACGTAAGAAATAACTTACGTTGAAACCTAAAATTAAAATTAACAACATTAAAAACATCTAGAAGTTATTGAACTACAGTCTTTTAACTAGAATAGATAATATTAAACATTAGGTGTTTATTATTATATATTGCCGGATATATGGCTATTAAAAGTTAATAAAAAAGATAGCGAATGTATCTAAGTCGGAACAAAATCGAATATAATCTTGAAATTAAAATGCATTTCAGAATATACTTCAAGATTTAAACATTACGCGAATTATTAATTCCTAGGCACACATCAATTGAATAAGAAAGTTACTTATATTGTACTATTTTTATATTGTTCAGACAAGCCTCTGGAAAGTCGTGATATTTCAATCTAAGGAATATTGACAAATTAAAGTGGCAAAAATTCAGTTATAGTTAAAAATGATTGCCATTTTAAATTCTATAAACACCCGTTTTATTATGATTCTTCTTTACTAATAAAATATTTTTAGGTCCTCACGACTTTAAGAAAATAGAGTCGATACGTGTGCTATTTCGAATATAAAATTGAATGATTTATTTGTTTTAGAATAAAAAGAATGATTTTTTTTTATCTTATCAGGTACAGAAGCTATCACCCAAAAGACCTTTCATTAAACATTTAATATACTGAAATATTTTTAATGATACACACCAAACACATTTAGCATTGATTGAAAAACAAATTCAATCAGCATTTTAATTTGTTATTTATAAATTATATCTTTATCTAATTCAACTTGGTGCACAATAATTATCACAAATTGTGAGACAAATTCAATTTAATTGTTTTTGTTTTGTTTATTTCTTAATTGTAGCAATTGGTTTATGAGTTCAGTTTAAAACTTTGTAAGCTGAGCGAGCATTTATACCAATATCTCGAGAAATTTTTAACTGATTTAGTAAATTCGCCGCTAACGTTAACTATCTCTATCCCCTAATAAATTAAATAAGAAAAAATAATATATTTTGAAAAGAAAACAATAAAACATTCTGGCACTTTGGAATAGAAATTTAAAATTTATTTAACTAGATTTGCAACTTGATTGATATGTTGAGGATTGTCTTTAAAAAAGAAGCGATAGCGGCAATTTGTGATAAGAGTTTTAAAAATATGGTTAAATGTCGGGGAGTCATTCAATCTTTTATTTAAGGCACTATACACGTTCGTCCACTCTTATCACGTAAAATTACGTCATCAATTGGAGAGTAGTGTTTAATCAGTTTTTTTGTTATTAATCATAAGATTGCACATAGATAATGTATTAATTAGTTAATAGACGATAAAAAAAGAGTCCTATTTAAAAGAAACCCGAAACTAATAATTGAAAAATAGATACTAAATAACAAAAATAAAAAAAAACTAAGGCACTTATAATACAATAATAAAAGAAGTATTATTAAAATGATATGATATATATACTAAAATATATAATAAAAACTAGAAAAATTATTGTTCATTTTTTGACTCATTTGAAATATTCACAACCAATTCAATTTTTTCTTGCCTATTTAAAAAAAGGCAAATGTTTATTAAGGGTAGATCTAATAGTTATAATCAACAAATATAAAATGAGGTTAAATCAACTAAGCTATAGATTTTTATGTAGAAATATTAGAAAATAGTGGGGCAGAGGGGAATTCCGAGGTTACATTTCTTTGGTTTCGAGAACAAGAGGAAATTTGAAAATAATGAAGTATTTTAGTTCCAGACAGACATTCACTAATTTTTCTATTGATAGGATATTTACGAAACTGTTCTTTCTTAGAAATAACTATGGTAAAAAAATAAAAGAGCACTGAATATTTTTTTTTCAATTCTTTTGAAAATTTAAGTCTTTGGTATACCACAAGAAAGTATGATTTAATTAAATTCTATCTGTAATGGAAAAAGATCATTCTAATTTTTTTTTAAATAAAAATTTTAATGTTTGTTTTCGTGCTCTTATAGGAACAGAATGTTCGAATGTCACTCAGGAACATTTATAATATTATGAATATTGGAGTCATCAAATAATAATACAAAACAAGAAATTGGAGATTAGATAAAAAAAAAAGAAAAAAAAATGAAGAGCCCCTCAATTATTGGATTGAAATTTCGGATTAGAAAAATAGAGAAATGAACATTTAGAATAATGCCCTACAATGGTCTTTCAATAAAATGTCCCAAATTCATTAAAAAGAGAGGCTCATTACAATAATTAAATTTGAGCAAGATCAAATAAATAATTATATTATTCAACGAAAATCACTTGTGAGATCAAGATCGAAGGCGGCTTTCGGAGGGTTACATGTCCCAAGATGAATGTGCAATTTTTAGACAATATTTTTCTATGGATGAATTTAGACATATTAATAATAGTAGTTGATACAACTATTATTATTTATTAATAAGGCATCGGCTGCAGAGGAATTTTCTAAAAAATACTATTTTAAATAATCATATAATATAATTATTATATATTATATATAATCCATAAATATATCTAATAATATTTAAGGCAAACACGCAAGCAAGACATGTTTTTTTTATTTTAAAAGCGCTTTAGAGCGCAGGGATCGAATTTGTTGAATTTATGTGTAAAAAAGTAATAAATTAATTTTGAATACATTATTACTAAAATCGGAATTGTTATTATAAGTATTATTTATTTTAGAATAATGATTTATTGCATTCATTCAATTAACTTCTGATTTGTCACTTTTTAGGTCCGTGAACAAGGCTAAATATATTTAACTATTAAACTCTAAGGACTTGGTAAGACTTACTAATCATATATTATTCTAAGTAATATTAATATATTCAATATTTTGATGAATAGAAAATTTTAAAAATTCTGATTAAATTAGGACTATTTTAAAAAAATATTTCCCTTTAAATGAAAAGCAAAGTTAATTGGAAATAAAAATAAGAAACCTGACTTAGTTTAAACACGTTAAGTATTGTTTTACTAATATTTTTTGGTTGTTTTGAATAGCAATGACTTGAAGAAATCAACTCCTTTAGAACGGTGCAAATTAGATGCAAGACATTTCATTAATTTATAAAAAGACATGAATAATGTGTACACTTTTAAAAAAATTATTCCACAGTTATAGCTTAAGAAGAAGTGGCCATTTTTCCTTTAATATATAAGTGCGCGCATTAAATTTATTTAATTAGATTCCATGAAAATTTTCAATTTATAGATTAGCTACAAGCCTTTCGTTATCTGGTCATATATCATTCGGTATTAGAAAAACATTAATAATTTTTTTTCAGTGTAATAATAAAACAATTATATATATTTATTATAAATATATATAAATTAATTCATAAATACAAACATGAAATAATTTTAGTGAAATATGATTAACTGATTTTTAGATAATTTATCACAATAATGGCGACGGCTTGAGCTTTTATAACCACTTATTTTCATTTATAGATGTACATTTGATTTGAGGAGGCGCTTTTTCTTAATTTTTGGCCCAACATGAACCATTCTTAAAAACTACTTATCAATTACCCATATCACAAAGTATTTAAAGTCCCATTAAACCAATAGAATTAATAGCATTATTACAAGATATTAGCTTAATTGTGATATATATATATATAATAAACATTGAAAAAATGACAATAAATATTTAATGCACATTTACCTACAAGTTATTTGGAAGGCCATTTGAATCAACTGTCTGTTTTTTTTTGTTTTTTTCATTTTGTTTTAAAAAGACACACAATACACACATAGCAACTTATTTAGAGTTAACCCTATAAAAATAACAATTTATTGAAAATAAGTACATATTAAACAATCAAATGAATGTAGTGTGATATATCGATTAAATTTTGAAAATAAATATCTTTATAGGGTTATTTGATTTTAACTTAATCATCATTATGACTTTGAAGTGTCAAAATTAATAATGATGCGAGGCAGCAGATTTTTGTGTTAATTTTTGCATTTTTATTTTCAAAAATAATGCTTAATATTGGATCTAATTTGTTATATTTTGATATTTAATTATAAATTAAGTTTAGACAGTCATAATAATGATTAAAAAAAGTCAAAAAGATAATAAGTAAATTATATTCTAATGTCATTAAAGTATTGGATTAGTTGTTTAAAGATCTAAGGAAGAATATATTTTTTAAAGAAAATAAAAAAAAAAAAAAAGTTAACTTATAAGATTTTCGTTTGAATTAATTTTTCCTTTTGGTCATTTTATCATTCAATGTTTAAATGATATAGATGATATATATATTTTTTTTTTTTTTTTTTTTTTTTTTTTATTTTTTTTATATATATATATATATAACTTATATATTTTTTTTTTAATATTCCACTAAGCACGTAGTCAAAGACAAAATCAACTAGAGTTGAAAGTTTAATTATTTGGCAGACTTAATAGCTATATATTTACAATATATATATATATATATATATTACTTATGTATATATATATATAAACACGTAAATAGTATTTTTATCTAACATCATTATATCTCACTTAAATTGTTCACATCAAAGAGTCAACATTAATTAAAATTCTCTATTATCAATTATATTAGTCAATTGATATGGCTTTGTTGCTTCTACTTTTTTTGAGATTTTATGATTTTTTTAAAGACATTGTAGTTTATAGCCAAGGGAAAATATTACTTTACCCTTTCTCATAATACATTACACTGTATAATAAGTATTTTATTAATTGTTAAGACCAGTGGCACTTTTTAATTACTAAATTTAAAATACTGGAAAATTTTGTTTCCGCCTTTCATTTGTCATTTTAATTTTTGTTCGATATATAGATATTTAAAAGTAATAAATATTCATTTATAAGGTTTTAATCGAACTAAATGTAAAGAAGGAAAAAATCATCATTGAAATTGTAACTTTGGTGTTTGATCAATAAATAGATGGTTCATTATTGGTATATATATATATATATATATATCTCAAAAGTTGGAAGGCTATGGTAACATCTAGCAAATCCAGCTTTCATTCGTTAGAAGCTTTTTAAAAGTGGTATATTGTCTGATTATTAAATGCTTCTTTCTCAAAATTTGAATAGTCAGTTGATTTTTAAGTGAAATATATTAAGAGCTAATTTTTAATCCAGTCTTAGGCAAGATTTTTGTATAAAATATGTAAAATAATAGAAATTTTTAAATAGAGTGGCGGAGAAATTTTCGATGTTCAATTAAAATGAAATTAGAAAAAAATTAGAATTTCAATTATGTAGAATAATAAAGTATATTAATAATTATTAATTAAAAAATTTAGAATATTTAGAAGAGGAAGAAAGTTTGGTAAATTTCATCAAATAATCGCAAATAAAACCCTATATTTTTGTTATTTGTATATATATGTATATAACTAACAAATTGATTAAGCTTTTATTGTATAATTTATTAGAACCTTTTAAAATAATTCATATAATGCACTGTTAAATCTATTCATTTCATTGACAAATATATTTAACAGTGAATAATGTGGTTTATTTCAATAAGTCCTAGTTAAATTAATAATATTAATCAATATTGTTATATATGGAATATCAATTATAGGCCGCCTATAAAAATATAATTGAATTCAAGTGATTGAACCGAAGATTTGAAACTGATTGATTATATTTAAAAAATTATTTTAATTTCCACGAAACACGTCTTTAATATTTTTGATCATTCATTTGTTTTAACAATTAAATTCCAAAATAGTGAACACTATATATATATTTCAATTTTATATTACTTTTGCTAAGTATTTTTTTTTTGTAAAATAATAAAAGACAAAATGATTTATTAGATTTTTCAGAATAGCATCACAAGACCGCGAATATATCTATATTAATCATGTTATATATGTTGGTCACAGAGGTATTTACCCTAGAGAATATGCTCTCGTTAATTTCTCTCCTTAATTTAAGCGCTTATATGCAAAATATCTTTCATTTTTTTAATTAATCTATTATATCATAACACGCGCACACATTTAAGAAGCAAAAAAGGCAAGGACTGGACTGGATTTTGTTATGAAATCGTTCATTTTGTTTCTTTGAATATATACAAACACGAGTGATCATGGGTCATTTAAATATTCACCCGTTATTAGACCCTTGGATCTATTGAGCTACAAAAATGTATTCAAACTCCTCTTTTGAAGGACTCGAAAGATTAAATATAGATATAGATATAGATATATATATTTAGCTATACATCTATAATTATATATATATTCATTTTTATTGATTTTTATTGATTTTTTTTTTTTTTTTTTTTTTTGAATTTTTTAATCTTAAATGTTAATATATATTTATTTATATATAATCTTTTCTATATATTATTTTGAGAAAAAGGACACAAATTAAAAAACAGCCACAATTATGTACGTATCACTAAAGCCCATCATTTTAAAGGCTTTTTAATTATTTCTAGTTACTTTATGGGATTATTTTCATTTTTTACTCTTCATTTGGTTTTCATTTTGTTCAAACAAGGTTTGCTTAAAACACCTTCCATTCAACATTCATTTATATATTACAATCATTCTTCCAAACACACACACGCTCGCCCGCGGTTTCTTTTAAATAAGCAATGAATAATTTACATAAATAACCTTGTAAATTGACGACACATTGGAGTAAGAGTGAGTGTGTGTGTTTATATTTGAGATTAGAAATACTTTTAATTTTTAATTAAATATCACAATAATTAGAATGATGATTGTGGGGGCCAAGGATTCTATAAAGAGTCGCGGGCTTGCGTCAATCTTTCGCGAGTTGATATAGTCATTATTATCATTATTATTACTAGTAATTAATATAGTATATTGGATTAATATTACTATGTCTCCACGAGAGAATGCACTTTGATTTTATAAATTGTATATTAATTTTTATAGATTTCTTAGTATTAATCTATTCTTAATATGCTAAATGACTTAAAATTACGCATAACGCTAAAATATTAACAGGTTATTATGTTTCGTGATCTTATATCTTAATTAATTCATTTGGTATAATGTTGGCTAAAAGAGATTATCCTTAAGAGGATAACTATTATAGTGAATTATTTATCAAAGAAAATAACTAAATATAATAGAATGATTAACTAAGAATGTACACTGAATTAGTGAAGTTTTAACTTCACTATTTTTTTTTTAATATTTAATTTTTTTAATCTACGACACTAACATAACAAAAATTGGCAAATGTTAATTCTATAGCTTTTCTACTGATTTTAAAATGATCAGTAATTTTATCACTAAATAATTAGTTTGGAACCTTTAGACCAAGCCCTTGGGCTCCAATGAGCCAATTTAATAAAAAAGTTTTAATAAAAGGGTCAAACAGGTCGGATAATCTAAAAGAGACTATCCAAGGGCTATGAATTGTTTGATAAATATGCATATCTATCTATCTATCTATCTATATAATTATAGACATAGATATGGATATTCATCCATTTTTAGCTAAATCTCTAATCTACCAACGACATTAATCCGTATATGTATATATAAAATATATATATATTATTATATATATCTTATAGATACACATCACTATATTGCACCGTGTACACGTTGAACAAAATAACAATTTGTGATATATTTATTTTGAAAGAAGAGAGCTTTTTTTCTATTTGGGATCGAAAAAAAGTACCAATATACATATATATATAATTATATATATAATATATATATGTATATATTTATTTATATTTTTTTTTTTTAGACATAGATATGGATATTCATCCATTTTTAGCTAAATCTCTCACCCACACAACGACATTAACTGGTATATGTATAATATATAAAAGGCATATATATTATTATATATATCTTACAGATACACATCACTATATTGCACCGTGTACACGTTGAACAAAATAACAATTTGTGATATATTTATTTTGAGTTAGTTATATATTTTTTTCTATTTGGGATCGAAAAAAGTACCAATATACATATATATAGAATATATATATAATATATATATGTATATATTTATTTATATTTTTTTTTATTTTTTTTTTATTTTTTTTTTATTTTTTTACTTTCTTTTTTTTTATTTTTTTTAATTAAAGTTGTGTTGTTTAGTACTATTTCTTCATAAAAGAAAGCCACTCGGAAGTCACAGCACAGTTGAAAATACAATATGTTTATTTTGTTATTTTTACACACACACAGATATATATATATTTATATATATATAAGATTGTTATATACATAAATATATCTATATATATATCTTATATAGATAGATAGATATAAATATGTAATTTTAAAAAGTATTTTTGCATCTAATAATTATCAATTTTTCTTTTCAAAAATATCCAGTACAGAGAAAGAGAGTTAATTAAGAGATAAACACCTATGAATAATATGTATAGTCATTCAGTTTATCTTTCAAGACTGATACCGGGTTTGTTGTCGCTTTTGTTAAACAAGCTCGTCATCAGCTGGTGTATTGAATTCATTGTTATATTATGTGTGCATTTATAAATATAAAGTTTAATATACATATATTTTTTCTAATTTTTCGCCATTTGGATTCGATATACTAAATTAATATAAAATAAAACCAATTAGAACAAATAAAATTCGCTCTAGTTGCGAATTTAGAGAAAAAATATTTAAGGGGAGGGCTTTGTTTTAGTGTAGCACAGCAATAACACTGGAAGTTTCTTATTCAATATGAAATATAAGATTAATATATATTTTTATAAACGATTCTACATCACAAAGTGAACACGACATTGATATATATACATATACATATAAGTAAAATATGTATATGAATACATATGGCGGGGGTTTATAATTTGTTTTTGTTATATGGGAGAGTTGATAGGGATTTTGTTTAAATATATATTTTATATAATATATTATTAAATACTCGACGTGCAGTCTGATTGTAGTATAAGAAATACTTAAATAATAAAATGTATAATTTATAATTAACATAGTGCTAAAAGAAAGCGCGGGGTACCAAAATTATAAATGGTATTTTAATTCTATAATTATATAAATGTATTTTCTTAAAGGTATTATATATATATATATATATACCATGTATATATATATATATATGTATATATATAATTTGTTTTAAATATTTTTGATAAGGAAGTTGAGATCACAGGTTCGGAGAGATAATATCGCGCCCTGCATTTTATTGCCGGATCTATCGTCATCAAGAGATTGGTAAATTTGAATAGAGTATAAAACAAATTACTTATTTATTCTATTGTAAAATTTTTGGACTATCTTGGACAATATTTTGAAATTGTTTTTTAAAGCTTTTGTGCAAGTATGTGAAATTATTAAAAAATAATAAAATAATAGTAATAAAAAAATTAAAATTGGATTTCAAATCCAAACAATACTTCAAAATATTGTCCAAGAATAGTAATAAGTTATGATTAAAAAAAAGGAGGGCTGTGTAAAAGTAGTTACATGGATTCGCCGCCCAAAAGATCGCCGGGCAGGAACGAATTAAGCGAGGACGGTGTAGCCCGATGTTGATCAACGGCATTTGAATTTGAACCTCCACCATCGACCAATCCACCAGAGCCCCATAATACACTAGCTGAAGAGGTGGTCTGAGGCCAAAGTTGACTGGAGCCTCCAGATCCGCCACCTCCTCCACTGCTACTTGTCCACGTATCAGTATTACTGGTAGGTGGAGCTTGAGAGCCATTTCCCTTAGCAGCTGCGGCGGCTGCTGCCACAGCTGCAGCGACTGCAGCTGAAGGTCCACGGCCCCAACCTTGTTGAAGCCCTGACCCTTGAGGCTGAGGTGCTTGTTGAGATTGTTGAGCAGAAGGTGCTAAGCCCAAATGATGAAGAAGGCTGTGCACTTCGGATTCTGATGGCGATTCCGTGAATATAGTTGTATTACTCAGGACGCAATTATTTAATGCGCTTTGAGCCTATGAAAATAAATTCAAATGTTTTTTAACTTCAATATTGAATTAATGTCTTATAAATTTACAATATTGTTTATTCTTACATTCTTTGTAATGTAATAAATGAATTAGAATTATTTATATTTTTTTGCATGAAAGTAAAATTTCTATTCTGTCTAAATGGGCTATGTTCCCGAGGACAATAAATAAAATATAAAAAAAAAAAATTCTATTTGATTATAAAATAAAAGTTTTTAAATAAAAATATAATGAAATTTTCCAGATTTTTTAATAGTAATAATATAAGTAAAATAATTCTGTTAAAATATATCTATTTAAGTTCTGAAATTAATTTAATAAAATTATTCATTTAGCTATCTTAGATATTCAAACTTGCTAAGTATAACCTGAAAAGGAGATATTTATTTCATAACTTATGTTGCAAATCTCATTTTTCAATTGTGAGATTGGCATGAAAGTTGGCAGCATTTTAAATGTCTCTTCATTTGGGGGGTGAACGAAAAGTAGTAGCAGAGAACTTGGCTTAATTTCTTAACATTTATGTTTTTGTGTAGATATTAATACAAAGCGTAGTTAGGGAGGTGACAAATAAGCCTTAAAAGTCTGCATTTTATTGCCGGATCTATCGTCATCAAAAGATTGGTAAATTTGAATAGAGTATAAAACAAATTACTTATTTAATCTATTGTAAAATTTTAAATAAGAGTGTGAGTGACATATATATTATAATACTAAAATAAATAAATATTTTATACTTGAAACATCTAATAAATTTTATGGATTATATGATAAAAAATACTTTTATGAACTAATAAATTTATAATAATCTAACATTATTTTACAATGTGTTTCGTATATAAATTATATCATAAGCAGCTGCCAAGCTATCCAAATTTCACATTGGTCAACGAGATCCATGATCATGAGACGCGAATTAGAGACGATATATTTTAGAGGACTTGAGGAATTTAATTCTATGCCAGCTGAAGTGAGAAATGCATCAAATCTGATTAAATTAAGAACCAAGTGAGGATATATCTTAAAAGGGACAGTTGAATATTTCTATTGAGAAATATTATAACTTTAGTATTAAAATTTGTAATATTGTAATATATATGTATGAAAAATACATTTAAAATATAAATAAATAAATAAAATATTATCAGTATTCTTACTTTGTTGGCTTCTTCGCGTGAACTGTAAAGAGCAAGCGCGATGCCTTGATTCAGGTACAAATGAAAGCTATCAAGTGGTCCATGCTGGAGACATAAAGTCTTTAAGGTTGATCCATCAATTTGTGGTGTTAGATTCTTAAGTAGCAGCCATCCGCGGCCTCCAGGAACATTACCGCCTCCCTGTTGCATACCACTCCATGGTCCGCCACCACCGGAAGATGAGCCTCCTCCCCCTCGTATACCACCCCCTGCCAATACACCCCATCCATTACTCGCATTTGAACCACCTGCAGCGGCTGCAGCAGCTGCTGCAGCGGCCACAGCTGCCGCTGATGCACCTTTACCCGCTAATCCAGGAGGAGGTCCTCTGGGTTTGTTCATAGGTGCTCCCCAAAGTTCGCTTGTCACAGGAGTGGGTTGAGGTGCTTCACTCCACATTGACATCCCCTTTCCACCCATCTTGCTTAATGGGCTAAAACAACAATAGTGCAATGATTCACATTAAAAAGTTGATAAATATCTTATTATTGAGCAGTCATATATTAAGCTTAATAATAACAATTGTATGAATAGCTTAACTTGATGATTATTGATATCCCTTTAAAAAAACTTTATACAGCGTTTATAAGAGAATTAATTAAAGCTTTGGTGGTTTTCGGTTTTTAGAAAGAAAAAAGGTTTAGAAAATAACCACCTAATGTAAATACAGTAGTCTCACTAATCCGGTACTTCAATAGACCGGCACGTCCAATAATCCGGCACCCTCCGCCCGCGATTTGGTATCCGTTTGTCCATATCGGCTGAAATTTATTTTATTTATTATGAATTTTTCTATACAATCCAGAAATCCGAACATTCCAATAATCCGGCACCCCCCAGTTTTTAATAGTGCCGGATTAGTGACTCTACTGTAGTTATTTTTATTTATTATTAAAATCAGTATTATACAGAATGTTTCGATCACTATTTTTAGATCGTTATCGTGTGAGGTGACTAGTTTATACTCGTATAGGATGATTCATATCAAGTTGTATGTGCCTTTATTTTTTTACTGGAACCTGAGAGGTGAAAAATTTAATTACCTAACTTTACTTAACTTTCATTTGATGACATTCGTTTTAGGGAACAAACCGGAAGTATATCCAATAAGACATGACCAAAATTTCAAATGAGAATATATTCTATGTTTTCCTCATATATTCTCATACATGTAGTATAGTATCGTTAAATAAAACTTTTATAAATAACTTAAAGAAAATATTTTTTTCTTTAACAAGTTTTTTGAAAGTTTTTGCCGAGAGTAGCAGAATTTTTATATATTGAAGGAAACAATAAAAGAGTGTATCTTCTGCTGGAATTATAAATCGTTAAAAATAAATAAAATTTATAATTCCAGCAGAAGACACACTCTTTTATTGTCTCCTTCAACAAGTTTTTTAGTAAAAAAAAAAAATTAAAAAAAATAGGCTTCTCAACACAAAAACCACTTACCTTCAAGAAAATAAATCAAGTTGATTTTAGCTATTCTCTTTTACCTTCCACCAAGTTCCTTAAAAAGTATTACTTTTTAACCCATTAATATAATTTGATGGCATTTGAAAGATTTTTGGGAATAGACTACCCATGGTGAAATTGAAGAATAAATAAAGAAAACTAATAATAATGTTTAATGCATTAGTTCTTTGAAGTAATGTCCTTTAAATTGAAAGTTTTTGTGCCGAGGTTAGCAAAATTTTTATATATTGAGGTAGACAATAAAAGAGTGTGTCTTCTGCTGGAATTATAAATTTTATTTATTTATTTATATCGTTATAAATAAATAAAATTTATAATTCCAGCAGAAGACACACTCTTATTGTCTACCTCAATGTCATTTATTTATTTTTTTAATAAAAAACGGTAAGTACAATTAAAAATATTTTCATAAAAAAGTTTTTAAGGGAACGCGGTGTAGGTTTATAGTGAGACATTTTTTAAATTTTAATAGGTTGGAGTTGGTAGTTTTTCACATTGAGGAAAAACAATAATAATAATAATAAGTTGATGTACTTCTAACGATGGACTAACAACCCGAAATATATTGAGAATTTTTAAAAAATGTTTATTATTTTATTTTTCTTCATTGTGAAACACCACCAACTCCAACTTATCAAAAAAAAAAATTGTTTTTTAAAAGATTTATCTAATGATACCCTACTTGCTCCATATTCCCATTTGAAATTTTGAAGTTGTGCTCTATCAAGTTATTTCTGGTTTGTTTCGTAAAACGAATGCCACGGAAAATTGAAAGTTTTTGTGCCGAGAGTAGAAGAATTTTTATATATTGAAGGAGACAATAAAAGAGTGTGTCTTCTGCTGGAATTAAAAATTTTATTTATTTATAACGAGACTATAGTTTCGAGCGCTTTGCCCTCTTCATCAGTCTATTACAATTGATTCACAGGAATTAATTTATGAATCTCGTTATAAATAAATAAAATTTATAATTCCAGCAGAAGACACACTCTTTTATTGTCTCCTTCAATATAGTAGGTATTGAAATTTTTTCCTAGATCTTCCAATCACGTTTCAGTAAGAAAATAAAGAGGTTGCAGTTGTGGTGTAGAAACTAACCAACTATATATAAGATATTGGTATTATTAATTTAATTAATAAAAAGTCAAACCTTGTAAAAACAGACGATGAAGAAGAGGATGGTGGATTAAAAGACCAAGTATTACTAGAAAGTGACATCGGAGCTATAGGGTCGACTGTAGAAACTGTTGGTGATGTTTTACTTCCTGGATTAAAAATCTCCGAATCTTTTAAATTCGCTAGAGATAATGGGGATCGAACAACTGAACCAGGTGTTATGCTTGGATCGTCTTCAATACTTTTAATAATCTGGTTGCCCTAAAAATTAGCCATGTGGTGGTAAAATTGTTTCTTAAAAAATGAATTTTTAGTCAAAAGAATTAAAATACCTTCCATGGTTTTCCAGGCTCGAATTCGGGTACGAGATCTGTGAAAGTAGCCGAGGCAGAAGAATTGACTTGTCCTACACTCGATGGCCATGGATCTTTGTGTTCTCCAGCAACATCGTTATTAGATGAACTAGTTGTGTCCGGCCATCCAGTATCAGAATTGGATCGAGTAACCGTACTCCATGTTCTAAAAAAGACAAATATTATGTTTATATGGTAAAGTTATTTAATATTAAAGATGGAGGTTTCACTACAAACCAACACAGTAATACCTAGTTTTAAACAGCTATTTAAATATTATATTAAGTAAATTAAAATTTTACAAAAATATGAATATAAATATAGAGTGCACCTTATTCTACAATTTTTTTGTAGATTAACAAAAATACTAAACTCATGTGTGTAAAAAGCTGTCCCTAGAACAGTGTTTCTCAAAGTGTGTTCCGCGGAACCCTGGGGTGCCACGAAAACTCGCCAAGGGTTCGGCAAAAAAATTCACGGAAGGTGAAAAAATTCTAGCGTTCAAAGGGAAGATGCAGTTTTGGATTATTTGTGAGAATCGCAGAGATCTCGAGTGTTTTCCAGCTATGAAGGACATTTTGGAAGAAGAGGGTATAGATCTAAATACCAGCCAAAATACCAAAATCGCTTATCACTTGGAATGTCTGAATAAATCAATCGAACAATATTTCACTGATGATAATTTAAAAAAACTGGAAAATAATTCCTGTGTGAAAAATCCTTTTGTTAGTGAAAAGCTAGCCTCTTTTTTTACACCAGGATTATGAAAATTTTATCGAAAGAACTTCAGATTCTTCACTGCAGAGAGCCTATAAAATGATGGCTTTGGCAAAATTTTGGTGTAGTTTTATTCACAGCTGACCCATAAAGCTGTTTTAATTCTCTTTTACAATTTGCTACAACTGCTTGCTGAATTCTTAATTTACTTATTAACAAAAAATATAAGTAGCGCAATAAGCTGGATACAGAGTCGGATATAAGATTATAGCTTTCATCAATAAGATCTGATATAAAGTATTTCTGTAAACACAAAAAACAGTATCATTCGACGCATTGATGGCAATACCTATGAAAAGTTGATGTATTCGAAAATGTTTTTTTTTCTTTTACTTACGGATGTTTTGATTTAGTTACTGTTTAATATAGATATGTATAGTGGGTGATTATATAAATAAAGGGTTCCACATTCGAAAAAGTTTGAGAAACACTGCCCTAGAAGTTTACTCAAGGAACTAGTAGCTATGTTATAAAAATAACAAATTATAATAATAAAAAAAAGCTTACCCATCTCCTGGACCAAGTAGAGGATTCATGTTGGGTGAAGCATGACTCTGAGGAAGGCCTCCAGAGTTGCCTGCTGGTTTGGCTGAACCAGGAGCTCGACTAAACTCACCACCTATTTCTCCAATACCTTCTTTATCAACAGCTGGCAATTTCCATTGAGGTAATCGAGAAGAACCTTGGAAGGTATTCTAAAAATATTATAACAAATATTTAATAATTATTTTGGGCAAAGTACAATTTTCGAATTTATTTAATTTCAAAAGAAAATATACCTGTGGCTCTTTGTTAATACTGAGATCAGCAAAATTACCAAGAGGATCGTGCATATTTGGTTTAAAAAAGTCTCCAGTAGCTTGTTGATGACCTTGTGTTGCTGCTAAATGATGTTGTTGTTGTTGTTGATGCTGAAGTTTAACGAAAATTGCCTGTTGCGATGCTATTTGATTCTGGATGAAAAAAAATGAACAAATTTTTAATATTAATATTTTTAAAGAGTAAACTAGACTTTTAAAGGGTTTTTAAAAATAAATATCAATTTATTTTCAAAGAAGAAATGAATTCAAATTCTAGACAACAATAAATGCTAATATATTAAAAAACACTAAAAAGTAACACATCTTATTAATGCAATTTTTTAAAATATATAACCGGTCTAGCATCATTATATTAATATTATTACCTAATTAAAAGCTTAATTACTAATAAGTATATGTTACAGTAAATGTGAATAGTCGGAATAATGTATATGGTACATTTCCCGGAGAATGTATACTCTTACCACTCCATTTGGCAAATGTGCATTCAATACACATGCCTTTGGAAATTAGGGAAAAGTACATTTTACTCACTTTAACCATACCTGGTTGGCGTATGTGTGAACACAGCCATAGATAAGGGTATGTAATGTATAAGGGGCTATCCACAAATTACTTCACACCATAAGGGGGGAGGGGGTCAACAAAGTGTAACATAGTGTAACAAGGGGGATGGGGGGGGCGAGTCATAAGTAGGAAACAGGAAGATGCTATTGAATACATATTTATGGAGCATGGCCATGTATGGATGTGAAATCTGGACGATTGGAGAAACGGAGAGAAAGAGATTAGAGGCTTTCGAAATGTGGTGTTACAGAAGAATGATGAATATCAAATGGATGGATAAAATTACAAATGAAGAAGTACTTGAAAGAATCGGAGAAAGAAGAACTTTGTGGAAGTGCCTGAGGAAGAGAAGAGGTCAAATAATAGGACCACACACTGAGACATGGGGGATTGCTTAGGGATATCTAAGAGGTGGGAAAGAAAAGGGGAAGGAGAAAACCCAGATTAGAATATTTCGATAAAATAATTAAGGATATGGGATGCGAGACATTTAAAGATGTCAAAGAGCTGGCATGGGACAGAGCAGAGTGGAGACGGGTGGTTGTGTCAAACCAGTCTTAGGACTGTATACTCAATGATGATGATGATATTTTTATAAGTAGGTTCTAAGCATATACTTATTGATTTTCTCCCAATTGATATCGCATTCGCCAAAGCAGTGAAGTGAATGTATACATTTCCCGGATAATGTGAATACAGTTTATATTTTATTATTTACAATCTACTTTTACCTTGGTTTTAGGAGAATGTATACATTTACCATAACATATATAAATAAAATGCATAAAATAAATTATAGCAATTTACTGGCAAGTTTTTTCGATTTGTATTTAAAAGAAATGATTACCTGGAGATTCTGAATTTGTTGTTTTGTTTTTGTTATTTGTACTGATATATGAAGAACGGTAGTTGGAGTAGTATTTTTATGAGCCTGTACTTGTAGAAGTGTCTGCCTTTGCATCAATTCTTGAAGCATTTTTATTTGTTGAAGTAATTGATTGAGCAAAACCAATGTTTGTGGAGCTAATGGCTGATTCAAAATCTGAAGCAAAAGAAACAAGAAAAAATAAATTGAATAATTAAAAGACGTAAAATATTATTATTACAAGATGGTTCCATAGTGGTAGAGCATGTTTATTTTCTATTTATATTTAAATAATTTGAGTTTAAATTAAATAATAAGTTGGTGAAAAAAATGTCATTTGTTCTTACTTGATGGTTTAAATATCCAGCTTGAACAGCCATTTGAATTTGTTGAACAAGCATACGCAGTTGAGCAGTTGAAGGTTGATTTTGGGCTGATCGTTGACCTTGATTAAAACCGCCAGCAGATTGTCCTTGATTGGGTGGCTAGAATATTACAATTTACAAATATAAAAAGGTAAAATTATATGGTAAAATAATTTAAATAATATAAGCAAGATAATTACAGGAGGTGCAAATGGCATTGGTTGAGCAACAGGATTAAATCCCCCTCGACCTGCAAATCCTCCAGCAGCAGCAGCTGCAGCTGCAGCAGCAGCAGCAGGATGATGACCCCCACCTGCTGCAGCCGCAACAGCAGCCATGTCAAACTGATCTTCTTGACGTCGCCAACTGTCAATCCCAAAACGGCTGTTCAATTGTTCAAGAGCATCTTCAAGTGCCATATTGGATGATCGAAGTGCATTTTCAACATCTTCTTTCTACAAAATTCAAATAATTTTAAAAGTGAAAATGTTTGATTAGATAGAATATTTAATTTACCTTATAACCCATTTCGACTAGTATTCTAAATTGTTTACTAGCCCATATGAGCTCCTTATTAAGTGGCTTTGGGCCTTGTTTGGGAGGTTGAGCCCACGAATGCACATCCATATCTCCATCCACCCATCCTGGATTAAGCTGATTCTTTTGTTTAGGTCCTCCTGGACCTGGGCCGCCTATACTACCTCCTCCACCCCATGAATTCCCACCTCCACCTCCAGCACTTGGTCCGCTTCCCAGAGATCCATCATTCCAGGAATTTATACCACCCGGAACCACTTTGCCATCGTCACCCCAACCGGTGTTGCCACCGTTATCATGACCTCCATCAGTCCAAGAGCCGTTACGGTTATTAGTAGAAACAAGCATCCTCATATCACTAAAAATTAAAAATCGATTCGGTATATATAATAAAATAAAATTAAATATTTTATTTAAAATTATTAATTTTTTTTACCCAAGATGGCTCCATAGTGGTGGAGCATTATCCTGTTTGATTGTTTGACCATTTCCTCCAGATGGCATTCTTCCTTGTTGAATTCCAGGGGGGCATTGCATTCCTCCCCCTCCTCCACTTCCACCGCGACCCATATTAGGTGTGGGCATTTCTTTCCAATGGGAAACCTGATAGTAAAAATAATATGTTTTAATATACTTGTTTTTAAGCAAATTTTAGTGAATGTCAATAAAACTCTTAATAGTAAAAATTTATGGTAAAAATAGAAGCACACAAGAAGCAATTAAAATGAGAGAATTTATGTTCAATATTTAGTGGAATCATCAGTCTCTCTCTCCCTCTTTCTCTAACGGACTATTTACTTTTTTAGAAGATTGTCATGTAATTATAGAAGTAAAAATTTCAACAAGACTGTGCGAAACATAATGTAAGAAAAGCAAAAATTTTTCTCGACTTCGAAAGGAATTGTTCATTTGGAGCTCCATAAGCAAGGCAAAGCAATCAGTGTTAATGTTTACACATCTATAATAGGTAGAGCCCATGAAAAATTGTGGGAATTTCAACCTTCTCTTATCAATCGCAAAAGCCCTTTACATTTTCAAGATAACGCCCGTCCTCATGATCACAAGGGAAAAATTGCTGACTATTGGCAGGCTTAGTGTCCAGATTTGTCGCATTCTGATTACCATCTGTTGCGAACTCTGAATAACAATAGGAAAGGAAAAACGTTCTCGGACCGAAACACTGTCAAAAAGGCCTTAAAAACTTTTCTCATTCATCCAGGTGAATTTTGTAAAAAAGGAATTTGAATCAAGTTGAAAAGATTTTGCAAAGTGATAGTGATTATTTTTATAATTAAAAGAATAGTTTACTTCATTTAAAACGACATAACTTTTTACAACTTTTTACATCACCTGGTAAATTATAAAAATAATTGAATCAGAAATTCTAACCTTGCCAGCCATTCTTCCACCTTGTTGTGTAGGATTTCCCCAGAGTGAAGTTCCATCGTCATAATTAGGAAGGTTGCGACGTTGAACAGGTGGTGAGGGTTCCTCCCAGCCTGAAGGTTTTGACCCACCTCCAGACAAACCAAGATCTTTAGAAGGGGGAGGCGCCCATTGGTTCACTCCTTAAAAATCAAATACAATTTGTTTATAAATTTAAAATTATTGAATTGATTATTATTATTGAAAAATATGTTAAACTTATTACTATTTCAACATATTTTTTTGTAAATCTCTTAGAAGTTTTATAAAATTAATTAATATTTTTGTTTTATCATAGTTAATAAAGGAAATAATTGTACTAGTAATAGTGTAGAAAATTATTCGTATTTTTTTCGAAATTTTCTAAAAAGAAATGAAAAGATTTTGATGTAAAAAAAAATTGAGTTAAAACACTGCTTAAAGGCCTACAAAAAAATAAAAATAATAAATAATAAATATAGATATAGATATTTTTAGAGATATTTAATTATTATTTTAAAATGTCAAAGAGTGACTTGTCAAACAAATTTCGTGAGCGCTGAACCTCAAAAAATTTGTTTTAAAAAAATTTGTTTTAAATAGAAATTAAGAGCAGATTTAATTTTGGTTCACATTATTAAACACATTGACTAAAAACAATCTTTTAATTATCATTTTTACGATTATAAATATGTAAATACACATCTTTTAAAAAAAAACAATCTTCAAATCTCCAAGGTTTCGGGAGAATTTTTCCTTTTGACAGTGTAATATTAATTTGTGAATTGTAAAGAAAGAATCTATCTAATGAATATAAAGCAACTCTAAAGAAAGAAATATTTGGAATATAAACAAATATACGAATTGTCTTGGCGATGAAATTACCTTTAATACAAATAAAAAATATAAATATTTACGAAAAAAATTATTCTCTAAAAATTTTGGAAAATATTAGAAAAAGAGTCCATATCTGACCTTTTGTTAATTGAATTTTTGTTGTTTAAAATTTGGATCATTTCTAAAATGAATCTTTCTTCTAAATTCGGCTCTTTTTCTAAAATGTTGGGATTAGAAAAGTCAAATTGTGTCTGAGGTTAGTTGAATAGCTAGGTAGCATGGTACATTTGGAATTTTTTTGTTCTAATTGAATATTTATGTTCGTAAACTTTAGATTTTAAATATTGTTTAGTCTGTCTTAAATATGTCCCGTCACAATCTAATCCAGTGGTTCTCAAACTTTTTGAAGTCGTAGCACACTTAAAGTCCTACAAAAAATCATAGGAGCACTATCTCTGTCTTTTAATTTTGAAAAAAAAGGCACGAGAGCGAAATGGTTGGTTTCAAAGTAAGATGAATATTGCGAACTAATATTTTCTATAATTAGAGTTGCTTTATATTAATTAGATAAAGCAACTTTTTTTAATTCACAAATTAAAATTCCATTGACAAAGGGAGAAATTCTCCAGAAACTTTTGGGTTCTAATACACGCTTGAAGAGTTTTTTAAGAGGTAGTTACTTACGTATTAACGCCACCGCAGCTACAAATAAAATTTTAAACTACAAATTTGAACCGAAATTTAGTTTGTGGATTTAGTGATGTCTCAAAGTGTCTCAAGTGAGTGCCAGTGGGCGTTGGCAATTTTCACTTTTAGAACTTTTCATAGGTTCAGTTCTATTCATCATCTTGGTTCATCTATGTATATAAAATTAAGGTTTTGTCTGTACATTGCTCCAATCACGCCAAATTTTGGTTGCACACGTTTCAAGCAAAGTTATGAACGAAAACACCCTCAACAAAATTCCTGTCTGTATGTTTCCGTGGGTTCCGCGAAAAGTTGCTCACGATTCACGTAAAAACGGCTGAAGGGATTATTATGAAATTTCATATTTTCATCAGATGTCTTCTAACTTAGGTTTTTAGCTATATAACGTTTTGATATTTTGACAACAAAAGGGGGTTTGGGGGGCACACGAATGAAAATTATGAAATAACTCCTTAACTATTAACTCTACGGCAAATTTTATTATGAGCAAAGTTGTAGGGGATTTGATTTCTGACAACTTTTGTTTAAAAATATTTCCCCCAAAACCACCCAAAAAAAAATGGGGGGGGGGGGGGTCAAAATATGAAAATTCTTGCTCTTGGACCAAACTCACTCCCTGGCTAGCAAGAAGGCTGGTATTTAGGCTTTTAGCCTAAAAACCAACCCGTAATGAAGTTATACGAGTCGAACCGAGCCGAACTGAATATATCTTAACCGAACCGGCAATGACTTTTACATATTCGAATTTTTTGGGTATTTATTAATTATTTTTGAATTAATATTCATTTTCTAAAAGAATCTGTCGTCAGTAGAGGCGATTAAAAACCGCCAAATCTGTAGCTGCGGTGGCGTTAATACCTAAGTACCGATTTGTATTTATAATAAAAACAATCAATATAATTTTTTCGATATCACTATATATGGTTTTTTGTAATATATATTTAAGCGGTGTTTTTCATTAATTTTATTAGCAATAACATATGAGCTCTTTATGGGAAATTTTGTAAGTCCTAAAAAAAGGTCTTCTTTTTTTTTTAAATTAAAATCAATGCAAATATTTATGATTCAGTCATCTGTTTACCCGCAGATGTTGTACCAGGCATTCCAGGCATTTTCCCTTGTCCAGGTGGTTGATGTCCTCCACCGGCATGATGATGGCTGCTTTGTTGTGGATGACCCCACATTCCAGCAGCGGCCGCTGCGGCAGCTGCAGTTGCTGCGGCTGTTGCAGGATCTACAGCATTTGATCCATTGAGTCTTCCACTGATTCCTCGGGTATCGCCTCGCATCAAAGCAGCAGCAGCGGCGGCAGCCACAGCAGCTGATGTTGCTTCATTATTAATAGCCCGAAGATCTCGGAGATCGCGTGGATCAACGACACCTCGCATATGATCGCGAGGATCCATAAGGCCAGTACCTGTCAAAGTGCATCCCAAATTTATTAATTTTGCGAAACATAATTTCCATAAAATAATATTCAAAATGCCTTGATTATTTTTACAAATTTTACACAAATTATTCTGAAAAATTGATTTCATAGGGACTTAAGGAGGTTCTTTCATAAGTTTCTTCAACTTCAACTTCTTAAGTTAGTTCTTTCGCGACAATCCATACAAAAAGTTCTAGCCTCGTAACTATTCTATAAATATGAACGGTATTAAAATTTTAGGTTATGTTTTTTAACATGACTGTATTTTTTACGCTTCTATATTCTATTTATGAATGGATCGTTTCCAAGCCATCGATATTTTATCCCCTCCACTAAAAATAATCGCCCAAATATGTTTTTTTTTTAATTTTTTATCAAAAATAGGTGGTAAATAATTTCAATTTTTTTTTAAGTTACTCCGAATATATTATTCTAACAAATATTAGTTTTTCATCAAGATGGTGAAAATAAAATAATTATTATTTTCCCACCCTTTCCCTATCTACCATATTTAAAAAATTTCATTTTTAATTGTAATTATTTCATATTTGGTGTGGTAAATCGTCTTCAAATTTTAACAGTGTGTGTATTATGCTTTTAATGACTAATATTTCAAGTTTCGAAGACTTCTTGAATTTTTGCATTTGTGAAAGAACTACCTTAACTAATATGCAATGAATATTCTCTAAATAGAAATTTGTGTTGCGACGCCCATCGTAGCCATTATTTTATCCCCCCCCCCCATTGTCATACATAATCTGTGTATCATTGGAAAGCTAATTTTTTTTTAAATAAATAATAAATTAAAATCGGAGTAATTTTTGGAGACGGACTGATAAGTGAAATTGAGTGGATAGTGATGAGGCAGTCCAAAAAAAGAAGATAATTTATACTATCTTTCTATTCATAAACCGACGTTTCGCAGGCTATTCCCTCCTTCAGGATTTTGAAGTCAGTGAAGGAAATCCAATGCTACATTCCCCTCTGTCTCCTCTTTCAGTGGCAGTAACAATAATATATTGTATTTCATTCTCAGCAGAATTATAATGTAGTAATGCTACAGAATTATAATGTAGTAATACTACAGAACTATAATGTAGTAATACTACACTATAATTCTGCTGAGAATGAAATACAATATATTATTGTTACTGTCACTGAAAGAGGAGACAGAGGGGAATGTCGTATTGGATTTCCTTCACTGACTTTTTAAAACCCTGAAGAAGGAGGGAATACGAAACGTCGGTTTATTAATAAAAAGATAGTATAAATTATCTTCTTTTTTTGGACTGCCTCAACAATATCCACTCAATAATAAATTGTTTTTTTAAATAAAAAAAATAATAATAATAATTGATACATCGTTGGAAAAATATTTGTTTTTTTTAATTAATTTTCCCTCTCTTTATGATTTTTCTCTCTTTTCTGCCCTACAAGATTCACATTCAGAATAATTTTATCTTTTTCCATTTTCAAGTAAAAGATCTGCCTGGGGGATTAGTGAATCACCATAATAAATTATTTAAAAAAAATAATAAAATATAATAATTTAGTATTTTAGTAGTCGATTAAATTTAGTTGAAATATCATATTTAAATATAAATTTGTCTGTGTCCATAATAATAACATAAGATAATTTAAATTTTATCGATGCGCCTTTAAAAATAAATAAATAATTTAAATTTTTATTGGGATGTGGGTAACTACAATTGATTGTCTTAGGAAAATTTTAATTACCTATCATATTTAATAACAATAATTTCATATTCAAAAAATTTAATTTTCATGTTGGATTTGGTGAAGAGGTGATCATTTTGCTGTGTTAGGCCACTTAGGGTGTAAATAAAAATGTAGTGAATTTTTTTATGAATTAAATATTCTTAAGCATTGAGAGCTGTTGCAAGCATTAATAAGATAGTAGTAATAATACTTTAAGAACCAATCAAGCTAGGTCTTTTCAGCAGTGAATTATATGAGTTCCCTCCGGCCTACTAAGCTCTTATACCTTAAGTAAATAAATAACTTGTCTATATTTTTTTGTTAAGAATTAAAAAATATGAAAAACACAAATATTCGGAATAAAAATATTTTTTGCTTATTGTGATAATCACACTTTTTTAAAATTCCTTAGAAAAAAAATTGAAATCTTCTGGATTCCATAATTTCATTTGAGATAATTATTGTTTGGTAAAAAATTACTTTTAAATAAGGGTAGATAAGACTGTAACTAATGAACCTAAATAAATAACATTTTTAAAAATTTAATCAGCAATTTTTTTTTATCTGTTCCTACTCTTGATTAATGTCTTTACCTAAGGAGATTCTGAAAATTTTCAAGTGAAGTTGATTATAAATTATAAGAGATTTGACTTCAATGATAATAATGATGTGAATGAATTAATTTTTGCTATACAAGATTAGCTAGCTATCACTTTGAGATATGGCTAGGAAAATTTCTTACCAAGTATCTTTTTCAAGATATTTTAGACGGCCTATTTTTAATTTAATTTAAATAGAAGTCAACTTATAAATCCAAATTATAAATGTAATATTCACAGATGAGTATAATTTACATTAATTTTTATTTACATCATGGCGGGTGTAGCCCGAAAATTCCAAATCTGAATAGGTTGTTATTTATCATCATAATCTAGTATACATTCTAAGATTGTTTGACACAAAGATTATTTATAAAAGAATTAATATAGATTAATTATTTCAAATCAAAAATAAGTTGATTTATTTACTATTTAGTATTAAAATTTAAAGTTAAAAAGTTTTATGAGTATAGAATTTAGTTCCATTTTTTTTTTTTATCTACATAAAGAATGGAAAAAGAATTGACAGAAGCTTGATGATGATATCCACCTTTTGGCTCGAAGCCATGGCTTAAAGCCAATTATTGTTTGATCAGGCAACTAACTAAAGCTACCACGATCTATTATTAATAGATATGCTTTGAACCAGCGACCTACATATAATTGAATTCCATCAAGGGAATTACAATTATATAGGGAAAACAGAAAAAGATTTTGATAAAAAGATTTAAAGCAGACTGAATCAATTGAAATTCAGAAAAACATGTATAAAATACAAACTAAAGGGCACGAAAAATTAATTTTGATAATCATTTCGGCCAAGTCGGACTCGCAAACCGAGGGTTCTATACTTTCTATCTTCCAAAATAGTTGAAATACAAATTCATTCATACCTTGATTAATAATGAGATTAGACGTATTTGTAGAATTCTTTCATAATTTTAATTTCATTTTTAAATCCCAAAAGGTAAAAAAATCATGTAAAAAAAGATACTTTAACGTGTCATTACGGTCATTTTAAAGAGAATTAAATTTTAAAAAAATCCAGTTTAATGAGATCTTTCCAGTAATAGCTCAAACCTCATGATAAAGTTTTTTATTATCGACCCTAAGAGAAATATGACTTTTCCCAAAATAATCACCCGATTAAATTTTTTTGGTTTTATGGGAAATAAATACATACAATTGGTAAATTTCTAATTTCTATCTTATTTAGTTTATACGAGCTACAATGGTATGACAGACCGACATTGTGGAGTCCCTAGGGTTGCATTTTTATAAGGAACCCTAAAAATTAAGCGAAATTGCGGCGTTATAGTAAAAAAGCCTCATAAAAAAAAAAAGAAATAATATTTTAAAGATATATTAATTATTTTGTCAAAATATCTATGTTTATTCGTGAATGATCAAATTTTGTACTCGATCTACCTCAACAACCAATATGAATGGGAAAACA
>JALMQS010000681.1:5306143-5671403 GCA_024734495.1 Forficula auricularia | reverse complement strand
ACTGAATAGAAAACACTTTATTTATCAAACCTCTTAAATATTCCTTACGTATTTTTATATATGTACATTCAACTGCAAATAAATAAATAAATAAAATAAGTCAGTCAAGTGGGAGTCAGACTCGCATAATTTCCGTGTAACATCTAAATACATGAGATTCGTTCTTATTTGTCGTTGATAAAGAGGGAATGAGTGAATTTGTGATATCTTTTAAAATGTTAGGTCTAAACACCAAGAAGTATAAAAACCACCTAAAATTGGATACTCTAGGGGCTCTAGGGGATCTTTGCAGAGAAACTTCATACCTCATTATAAAGACATAAATTTATTTTTTAACCCACAAAAAATTCGTCCTTTCGCAAAATAATGATTTGATTAAAATTTTAATACGATTTTTGATTTCGAGGAAAATAAATACAGTTAACTTTAAAATTTCAAGTTTTTATTTTATTTAGTTTACGAACTACACTGTTTTGAGAAACAGACAATTGTATCGATACTAATAGTGTCCCATTTTACTTTTAAAGGGAATCCTAAAAAACGCACACTGGCAAATTAATAAATTAAATTAAAACAATTTTTCATTAAAATTTTGACTATTTCTATGTTCTATTAAACAAGTTAACTGGAAAATTGTACTTTGACGGGGCGTCAAAAGTCGCGCATACCCACAAGAAAGATTATGTCCCCTTTACAAACTTTTGATTTAAAAACCGTGAAAAATTGATATAAGTATCTAAGTGTTAGTAATAAATTGTTTTGGTTGAAATAAAATAATTAAATTTGTTCACAGATGAAAAATGAACCTAATCTATCTACTCAGATTAAAAGTCTCACTAGCATTTGGTTGCTTTTTAAATTAATATTTGACTAGTATTTAGAAAATGTGTGAAATAATTTAAGTCAAAATATTAATAACAAATTTTCTTAATTAAAATATTTTAATTAGTCTAGTCTTTTTGGTGGTAAGTGTATAAAGAGAAGAAGGTTTATTTATGAATGAATATCCCCATTGAATAAAAGTTCTTGCTACGACCCTGTTACTATCTTGAAGCGATTTAACATAAAAATTAGGAATGGTAGTTTCTGAATGTTTAATTAATAGATTTCAAGTATTTTTTAGTACTTTCAAAAAATAATTTTTCAAAATTAAATGTCTTTGATTAATTCAAAATATCGTTTAGACAAAATTTTTATAATAAAATACTCTTAAAATCAAAGAAAAAACATTTTTGTTTAACCTTCGAGATTTATAAAGACATAAGTTAATTTTTTTAAATTATTATATAAGATAATTTCTTTGGGAAGTTTCTCATGAAATTAAGTGGCAAGCTAGATTACTTTAGAATAATTTTAAAATGATTTTGTTAAATAAGATTTCGAATAAATAAAAAATATATAGTGCATCAAATTAAATTTAATATCAAAACCATTTATTTTGCTAATGAAAAATAGTAGTAAATTATAAATATATTAAAACGAAAAATAACAATGTGCTTAGTTAAAAGCCATAGGGAGAGCCATTCAAAATATTAGATAACATCTAATGAGCTTCAAAAGCAAAATAAGACAAAAATCGATTACAATTTTTGGATAAAATAAATAAAGTATTCTTATCCATATTTAATATCAAGGCACTTTGAAGAATTTATCTAAAAAATGAATGAGAGTGAAAATCACAATATATAAATCCAACTTTTCCGAATGTCAAAAATAATTGATATATTTTAAAATTTTTTAAAATTTACATCAAGTATAATTTAATTTATTTTTTTACAAATGATTTTTAAGATGTAAAAAAATACACTTTAAATTAACTTCTAATGCCCTTATGACACAAGAAGAAGAAAGGTTTAAAATTTCATCTTCTATGTGAATTTTTGGACAAATGTGTACAAATTTTTTTTTGTTAATCTAATTAAATACTTACCACCCCACATGGGAGCTTGTTGAGGTGGTCCTCCTCCTCCGCCCCATTGGCTTCCAGGTCCTCCACCTCCGCCAGCACCTCCACCTCCTCCACCTCCTTGCTGACCAGATGGAACTCCAGTCCAGACATTAGAACTATCTGCTACATCATCATCTTCGCCCCATGTTCCACCGATATTTGTTGTAGGCGTATGTCCCCAAGGAGTTTTTTGTGCTTGTGTTGGAGGAGGTTGACCTCCATTTCGGAGATTAGCTTCCCATAAGTCAGTTCCATTATTTACATTTGGCTTCCAAGCAGGTAGACCACCCCCTGCTCCAGCACCCCCCGAAGTGCCAGGTCCACCAGTAGCAGAATCTTTAAGACCAGGTTCTGGAGAATTCGGAATATCCCAGCCAGTATCTTGATTTACGTATTGCTGGAAAAATAAAACAACAAATTGAAATATTTAAGTGAAGTATTTTTTCATAAAAAGAAATCAATGAGGTCGTTCTCTGCTTGATGCAAACAAACATATATGGTACATATATCAGTGGCGGGCGGTGACCGTTCAACCAGGGGATGCTGTCCAAAAAAGAACACTTCATTTTTTTTTTCATTCTTGGCTCCTTTTGCGAATTTGATCGAATACGGCTTCAGGTAATTTTACGTTATTTCTCAAATTTAACATTAGATTTTCTTATGACACGGAATCAAAAGACTCTGAATATTTTGAAATTTTAGAGGTGCGCATGAACCGCACGCCACTGACATATAATATAGCAAATATAAATATGTATATATTTAATTTATTTATTTGAGACTAGTTTCGAAGGTTTACCTTCATCATCAGTCTTTTTATTAGAAATATTTCATCTGTTATTTCTCAACGATAGTTTATGTGGCTAGCTTGCTATAACAACAAAACAATTTTTTCTATATCCAATCAGGTAATTGAACCCTTGAGAATTAACAGATAAAATATTTATAATTAAAGAGAGTGATGATGATTGTCAAACTTTCGAAACAATAGACTCAAACAAATTATATATAAATACACATTTATATTTGGTATGACTATGTTTATTTGAATCAAGCAGAGGGCGATTTCTTTTTATGAATTAACAATTCTGTTATTCTCGACAATACAAAATCTTTTCAATGAAGTAGTTTTACAGTTCAAAATATAGCAGATCCAGCTTTAATCGTTTTTCATTCTTCAAAACCCAATAACTTATTTGAAAATTAGGATTTTAACATTTTCATCTTTTTTTTTTGATTATTCACTGCGCTAATATGATTGATAAAAATTGTATATAAAACCATATAGAATATTTTTACAGGCCAAAATAGGATGACATTATTCTTATATTATTATATACTTTTAACGTCATTATTTTTTACTTTGTGAAAAAATGTAATGTGAAACAAAAAAAAAAATAATTTTCGATTCAGCAGTCGATAATCATTAAGAATTACATAAATTTTTCAAACAACTTTTTCATTGCAGATATGTGTAATTTATCTTTCTTTTTTAAAAGATAAATGACCTTTTAATTATAAAAAAAATACTTACACCGCCCCAGCCATCTTGACTGAAAAGAGCCTCCCGCATGCTATTTAATTGTTCTAATTGTTGTTTTGTAGAATTTCCAGTAGCAGGATTTGTTGAAGAAGAGCCATTGGAACCTCCAGCAACATTGCCAGCTCCTCCAACGGTATTTACTCCAGTATTCTGACCATTGCCAGGAGGGCCATTGTTGCCAAGTCCTCCGCTTGATGACGGACCACCGGGAAGATTTTTACCAGCAGCTTGAGCCCAAGAAGTTGAAGCTGGACCTGGTGCAGTACTTGGATTTGATTGAACAGTACCACTGTTCCCCTGTGGATTAGTCTGGGAAGATGCCCCTGGAACTGTTGATCCCCCTAAAGAAATTAAGATTATTATTAGTATTATTAGTAGAATAGCATTAAAAAAATAAATACTTGCCCTGATTGGTAAGACCACCTTGACCCTGACTAGATCCAGCATTTTGCTGTCCGGCAGTTGTGGATGCATTTCCATTCCCATTATTTCCTGGACGATTATTATTATTATTTGATGAACCCCATTGTGAAGCATTTTGAGTAACTGCAGAAGCACTGCCAACTCCGCCACCGCCCCAAGAATTCGACGACGAGGTTGTTGAGTTATTATTGCTTGAAGAATTGGCATTTGAATTTCCCGTAGAACCAGGGTTTCCAGAACTAGAAGCATTATTGCCACTTCCGCTACTACCAGGGGGTCCAGAAGTAGCGGCTGTAGGTGCAGGTCCCCAAGTTGCTGCACCAGAAGTCAATGAGCTTTCACCACCTCCACAAAGTCCTAGACCAGGGGGAATGCCCCAACGGGCATTAGTTGCTGGTCCTTTCATTGGAATGTTATTTATTTTTTTCATTTTCTTTTCTTGATATAATACCGTATCATTTGTAAAGTTTGGATTTCTTAGTTCTTCAAGAGAATTATCTTTAGGCATATTCTCTTTTTCATCTTTCTCTTTCTTACTTAGAATAATATTTGGATGTCGAATAGATTGAGAGATATGGGTGGGCGCCATATCTTTGAAAGTAATATTAGTGGTAGAGTTAATAGTAGAAGTAGTATTGGAGTGAGTGCTAAAGCTGATTGTGTGACTTTGAGATGAAGAGAACAGACTATTGGAAGATCCAAGATGACTGGCAAACATTGCATTGAAGCCCTATAAATAAATAAAACTTATTATTGTAATTATTTGTATATACATTTAATAAAAAAGACTAAATTATACAAAAAATAATCATAATCAAATGAACAAATATATAGTATTAATAATTTATGAATAGTACCTGTTGTGCTCTGTGGCTGGTCTCTGGGGACGGATGCTCCTCGGTGCCACAATTTGAGCTGGATATCACAGACGTTGAGAGTTTAGCCATCGGCAAAGGGAGGTCTTCAGGCGGGTCAGCTCTCCCACACCACAATACCTCCTCCTGCTGGCCAGCCGCTGCCACCACCACCTTTTTCGACTTTGCCGCCACCGCAGCCATCGTCATTGAGTCGATTGTCTCAGCTGCCTCTGACCCATTAGTCATTGTCATTTTTGTCGTTACAGCGAGACCATCCGCCGCCGTCGCCAGGACATCGACCAGGGCGTGCGCGGCCTATAAATTCAATAATAATTTAATATTTTTTAATCTTAAATCCAATAGTTATTGAATATTAAAAAAATATCCTGAGTTTTCTGCACATATTTTGAGTATAATAAAAATACTTGTATTAAAATGTGTTCAAATATTATACATTAATCCATGAAGTAGTGATATTAATTGGAATTCAACAGCTTAATATTAATTTACGTTCTATGTATTAGGGTGCTCCTTATTTTAGATATTTTCGAATATTTACGCTGACAGGGGCTCATAGGTATGGTTAGAAATAAATTTAAAAAAATATCCCCCAAGTTTCAAGTCTCTATCTCAATTTTAACCTAGTGTTACACAGTGATTAAGTTTCCCATCTAAATAACATGGGGTTTTTGGCATTGAACGATCAATTTTTTATTCCGGCCAAAGTAATGGTTCAAAAAATTTGAAACTCTTTATCCTTATAATAGTAGCTATCCCTCAGAATTTTTACAGTTTTTTAACAATTATAATTTTTGAGTCTATAACTTACTAATGCTAAGATAAAGCAGTATTTTATCTAGATGTAACTCCAAAATTATAATAGCTTTTTTTTTTTTTTAAATTGATTTATTGTCACCGTGAACAAAGCCCATTGAGACAGCACATCAGTAAAGTGTTAGTAGGGTTAGTGAGGGAGCCTAGTTTTAGCCGGTAGAAATTTTGATAAGCCAGCCAGGATCGAACCCCGGCCTTCTGCTCCAACATCGTCATAATCGATGCCGAAGCGGGGCTAGCGCGTTAGCCAGCTCGGCTAACCAGACTCCCCTATAATAGCTAAAAATATGTAAAAATTCTGAAGGATAGCTACTATAAGGATAAAGTTTACTGAGTTTCAAATTTTTTGAACCATTACTTTGGCCGGAATAAAAAATTGATCATTCAATGCCAAAAACCCCATGTTATTTAGATGGGAAACTTAATCGCTGTGTAGCACTAAATTAAAATTAAGATAGACTTGAAACTTGGGGGATATTTTTTTTTTATTTATTTCTAACCCTTATAGCCCCTGTCAGCGTAAATATTCGAAAATATCCAAAATAAGGAGCACCCTACTATATATGTTATATATTCGTTACCTAAATTACACTTTACCCTATAAGAGAATATTTTTAACTGGCTGTACTGGCAAAGTCCTATACGTTTCTGAAGGAATTTCATTGGATCGCCCTTTAGATATATCTTAAATCAATTCTAGTGGGATAAAAGCAACATGTTTGGGATTGGATTTGCTGTAAAAATGCTAATAGTTCACCGTGTCCTAGAAGGTCAAAGAACTAATAACTAATCGCACTAGATGTTGTTGAACTTCGGTAATCACATAAGAAACTTTTTTCGAAATAAAAAAATTTAAAAAGTAGTTTCTGAATTCTATCTAAACAGTTATAAACTAGTGCGGCTCTCAATAATATAATTGTTAAAAATTAGTAGCTAAGAGTTGATATAATTATTTGTAATTAACGATGCTTAGTAAAAAAAAATCTACCGGTGTGGAGGTGTGGGCACCATACGACTTTCACATTAGTTTCTCCTTATTTGACATCATCATATCAATAATTTTTCATTCAAATCAACATCAAAACATTTAATTTTTACCATTTTTACAATGTGATTTTTATATACTGGGGATTTTTCAGGGTGACCTACAGGCTGAGCCCGGTGCAGGTGCACCTGTTGCCTTAGGGCACTGATTACGTCACGCAAATTTCGTGTTTTTTAACTCCTCCTTTCCCCCTATAACACAGGTAGTCACATTCAAGTGAACCCTCCTACAGGGGTGTTTTGACGACAGATCTTTTATAACTTTTAATTCAGAGTTAATTTTTATTAAAACAACATTAGGAATATTTTTAACATTTTTTAAAATGTTTAACAAATTAAAATGAATCTAAGAAAAAAAATGATTACATTATCATTGGCTTTAATAATATTATTTTCTTATTTTTTGGATGTGTTATCAAAAAATTTTTAATAACCCCTGCCCCTCCACGTCCCACTGTTTCCCTTTTTGCGGACCTCTCTTAGTTATTAAAGATAAAATAATTTATGAATGGCTTCTTTAAATATATATATATATATATATATATTTTTATTGGCCTTCGGGGACTAAAGCATATTTTAGCCATGAGTCTTAGTTATGAATGTGTTTTTATGTGTGTAAATTAGTGTAGGGATCAGATTATAGCCGGTCAAATTTTTGCAGCGAGCAGGGCTTGAATCCGCGTTAGCTTGATTTAAAGGTAAGTTTTTCTTAAAAGATTATTTCATAGAATATTTTAATTAACTATGTAATTAACGATTTCACAATTAATGGTTAAATTTTAAAAATATTTTTAAATAAAATGTCTATTTAACATTTGTGGCATATCTTTCAAAAAAAAAAATGGGCAAAATTAATTTTAGAGTAATCAATATTCAAATTAATATAAGGGTGATTTTAAAAAATTTATTTTAATAATAATTTTATTTTATTGAATAAAAATTACCCCGTAGTCAGGCACTTGGTCGCTAGGAAAAATGGAGGAGGTCTGTGAAAGCGGCGACGGTCTCAATGCGACTTCGTTGCTCAGTTTGGCAACAGTGGCGGACCCTTCTAAGCGTTCTGGCACATTGTTCCCAAATACGTTCTCCTAGAAACAAACACAGAAGAACACAATTAGGGTTTGATCAGTACATTTTTAGGGATTCAGAAAATGTATAAAAATAATAACTAATTTTATTTATTTTCTTAGAAAGACGGACTGGTAAGCGAAATACGTAGGTTATAATGAAAGGCAGTCCATAAATTAATTACTTTTATTCAATTTCCGACGTTTCGGAGACTTTTTTCTCTCCTTCTTCAGGGAATTGAATAGTTATTGATGGGTGAGTATAACTTGGTTCCCATTTGTCTCTCCTTTCAGTGATAGCAACAATATTTTCCAACATTATACCATAAGTGTACTTGGTTATCTTATGGTATAATTAAATTGAAAGTTTTTGTGCCGAGGGTAGCAGAATTTTTATATATTGAAGGAGATAATAAGAAGTGTCTTCTACTGGAATTATAAATTTTATTTATTTATAACGATTCCAGCAGAAGACACACTCTTTTATTGTCTCCTTCAATTATGGTATAATGTTGGAAAATATTGTAATATTGTTGCTATCACTGAAAGGAGAGACAAATGGGAACCGAGTTATACTCACCCATCAATAACTATTCAATACCCTTAAGAAAGAGAGAAAAAAAGTCTCCGAAACGTCGGAAATTGAATAAAAGTGATTAATCCATGGAGTGACCTTCATTATAACATACTTACAAATAATAACATTTATTTGATAATAATTAATAAATATGTTTGTTTTTTTAAATTTCAAAAGTTATATTTAATAAATTCAATTTAAAATTAAATTAATTAATCTGCATTTCCCTAGATACCAGACGTGGGCAAATGGGGCTCTTTGAATTTAAATTTGTTTATTTAATACGGCGTGAGAATGTGGGTGTGGTGTGGCTTTTTATAATTATACCCGAGGGGTGAACCGCGATTGGAATTAGGTGTACACCGTCTTTGGAATTATTTTGAATTACTTTGGAATTCATTAGATAATCTATTGTCATCTATTGTCTTCTACTTGGAAATGAAAGTGGAAATGGAAGTAGGTGTACACAATTTTAGGTCGCGGTTCACCCCTCGATTATATCTATATGGAAAGCCAGAATGTTACTCTCGTTGACCTCATGTATGCCCAGATGCCCACCCCTGCTATTTACTATATACGGCTGATAAATAGAGGCAATGTACCCTCGCAATATACGTATTTTATTATTATTATTTTTTTTTTAAGTGATTAACATTAAATTGAGTTTTAGTACTTTTTTCTTTTGTTTTCATAATAATAAAATTTTAATATTAACCAATAAATTTAGTTGGTTCATGTCCATTTTAATAATAAATAAAAGATTCACGGATTTTTGGACAATTTTTTTTGATTAATGTTGAATATCATTTTTCGTAAGACGTTTCGTCATTTTACAGGACTTTTTCAAACTCAATTGAAAAAGTACTTGAAAAAGTCCTGAAAAAGGACGAAACGTCTTACGAAAATTGATATTCAACATTAATAAAAAAAATTGTCCAAAAATCCGTGAATCTTTTATTTATTAACCAATAACTTAAAATAAATAATTTATTTTTCATTTAATTAAAAATTAAATAGTATTTTGGCCTGAATATGAAAAACAGAAAAAATGATCAGTAGAATAAAGTATAACAATCAATTTTTAAGAATTATCAAACCATTATATAAGTATTTTAAGATTTAAAAAAAATAATATAATTGTGAGTTTACCTTAAAATTATTTTTGAAGGCATTGGTTTTGGAATTAATATCTGAACTAGATTTGCTTGGAAACATTGGATTCAATTCTTCTTTGGCAGGCAATGCAAAATATCTGAAATCTGCAATAATTCAATTATAAAAATGTCAATTCTAAAATAATTGTTACATTTTTCTAATTGAAAATAAAATCGGTTACATACCTTATTGACTAAGATCATCAGTGGTCATTGTGATCTGTGCTGAATGAGATCTAAAATAAGAAATAATTATTATCAATATATTTTTTTTTTCAAGAGATAACGATATGGTCAGGGAAAAAAATAGTTATAAGATTAACTTAAAAAATAAAAATTATTATTAGCTTTATAAAAAATAAACTAATCATTGATTAATGTCCAAAGGAAAATTTATTTTAAAAATCCATTTGTCCAAATATAAGTCTATTTTCAAATTAAAGGCGAGTCATTTCGTTTAATAAAACATTCGTTTGATGAGTTAATGGCTAAAAAATTATCCAGACAAAAATCACATAGAAATTTCAATAAATTGTAAAACGAATATATTAAAAACAACGATATTAATATATATGTGTATATATATAGCGAGAGAACATTGGCCTCTTTTATCAGCGGAAAATAATCTACAGGGGAGATTTTTAATTAATATTATAATCTTTGCGATTTATTAAAAATGGATATTGTTTTTGTCTTAATAAAATACTGGCCAATAAATAAGTAAATGAATATTTGATTTTTCTTTAAATTATAAATGTCTATTTTGTGAGCAAACGCCATATATGGCCATCAGGTGAAATATCTTTCATATGATGGGTCATTTTAAAGGTCTTAAGTCAGAAATAGGCACCGATTTCGGACATTTGTTTTTTTTTTTTAAATGTCTAAACGAAATGAATATATTTCGGTCAATGGCCGTTTTCAGAGTTCGCTACCAAATATATAAAAATGACCGTGTCTGAAATTTTGTCCAGATTATGGCCTCGAGTCGTAAAATATCCAATTTTAGAATATATGTACATTTATTTTAGCCAATGGCCGTTTTGAAAGTTTGCTTCGAAGATAATAAATATATCCTTTGACACGTATATTCTTATATGCTATCGATGAAACTATTTGGTTTTAGAATATTAGATAATTTACTTAAAAAATTCTCATCTGGCTGAATAGAAAAGAACAAAAAGAGAGGAATAATTGTGAGTAAAATAAAAAATAATCTCATTTGCGACTTACAACTCGATGGCCGATCTAGGAAGCCAATACGGAGTTGTCGTTTTGCAGCGGGGCTCGATTGAACGGAGCGTGCACACTCCCCGGACACAAGCTCCATAGAGATTCAAGATTCCACAAAAGAACACGAATTCCCGATTAATTGACACAAGCCAACGAGTGAACAACAAATTGACAAACGTAGTTATGAACAGCACTAGCAAATGGAGGGGATTTCGTCTAATTTTTCAAGGGACTAGATATTTGACGAAGCAAGCAACGGCTCTATTGATCTGGCCGTCGTGGCAGAGACTCGCTCGCCAGTTGCTGTTCTAGTGAGCGTGCGTGCGTGCGTCTACCTCTATCTCTTTCTTACGGTCGCTCTCTCTCTTTCTGGGCCGGCCGACGCTCTTCACTCGTTCATTCGCAAACTCCCAAACGTTCATTCCTACTCTTTATCTCGTCTTTTCTTCTATTCAATAACTCGCGCGACGTTGGTTTTTTTTTGCGTTTTCTCTTCTTGCTTTTGCTATTGGCTCTAACGAGTCGGTGGGGGTGCAGGTGAGCACAATCTCAGCCGAAGACACCCTCGTTCCAGGTGATATACAAAGAGTTCCCTTTGCCCCTGGGGTCCGATACAAAAGCAAGATTGCCAGCCAAAGTTTCAAACCTGACATGAGCCCCAACTCGATGTATCCTAAAATTATTTTATAATTTCATTCATTTAAGGGTTTCGGCTAAAAACACCAAAAATTATTGAACTTTTAACTATGAATAAATATTTTGATTTTGATCATTTGAAAAATTTATTTTTGTGAAACCTACCTAGTATTTTATATTTTAAAGTTTCTTAAATTTTTAAAAAAATTATCTTTAGAAAACCTACCTAGTATTTTATATCTTGAATTTTGAAAAGTTTCTTTGTAAAACCTACCTAGTATTTTAAATTTTGAAATTTCTTAAATTTTTCAAAAAATTTATTTTTGTGATACCTACCTAGTATTTTATATTTTAAATTATAAAAAGTTTCTTAAATTTTTCAAAAATCTATTTTTATGAAACCTACCTAGTATTTTATATTTTAAATTATAAAAAGTTTATTAAATTTTTCGAAATATTTTTGTAAAACCTACCTAGTATTTTATATTTTCTTAAATTTTCCGAAAAAATTATTTTTGTAAAACCTACCGGGTATTTTATATTTTAAATTTTAAAGTTTCTTAAATTTTTCAAAAAAAAAATTTTTGTGAAACCTACCTAGTATTTTATATTTTAAATTTTAAAGTTTCTTAAATTCCCCAAAAAATTTATTTTTGTGAAACCTACCCAGTATTTTATATTTTAAAAAGTTTCTTAAATTTTTCAAAAAAAAAAATAATTTTCTAAAACCTACCTAGTATTTTATATTTTAAATTTTGAAAAGTTTCTTACATTTTCCAAAAAATTTATTTTTGTGAAACCTACCTAGTATTTAAAATTTTAAAAAGTTTCTTAAATTTTTCAAAAAATTTAATTTTCTAAAACCTACCTAGTATTTTGTATTTTAAATTTTGAAAAGTTTCTTAAATTAAGTGGATATTGATGAGGCAGTCCAAAAAAAAGAAGATAATTTATACTATCTTTTTATTTTTATTTTCCAAAAAATCTATTTTTGCGAAACATTCCTACTATTTTATATTTTAAAAATGTTCTTAAATTTTTCAAAAATATTATTTTTCTGAAACCTACAACTAGTATTTTATATTTTAAAAAGTTTCTTAAAATTTTCAAAAAATTTCTTTTGGTGAAACCTACCTAGTATTTTATATTTTAAATTTTAAAAAGTTTCTTAAATTTTTCAAAGGGTCAAAATCAAAATATTTATTCATAATTCTGAAATTAGTTAAAAGTTCAATAATACAACGCACCGTGCTATTTTCACCTTGGTCAAAAAGAATAATGATAAATAAATACCTATGATTCAAAAGAGGTTTTATCTAAATTTTAAATTTTCATAATTTTGAAAATATGTGTGAGCCTCATCCCACATAAGCTCACAGGGGAAAGTGAAACTTCTGTAGCCGTAGATGTTATTGAAATAATTTAAATTTCCTAATTTTAATAAATTTTATTTGTCATGAAATTTTAGTGTTTTTTTTTTAAATTATTACCCCTCTATTGAATAATTTCCCCTTTATTCTAACTAAAAAAAAAAACAGATACGTCGCTAAAGAAGTTTCATTTCAAAAAAATAAATAAATAAATAAATAAACAATTTTTGCTCCATACACATTTAAACCAACCTTTTTAAGTACGAAATCCGTAGTTAATCTTTAACTACGGATTTCGTCAATAAGCGATTAACAAGTGTGTCTTTAAATCTGAACAATGTTCTAAAGCCCAACATCGACGAGAGAGGGGGGGGGGCAGGGGGTATTTACCCCCCGGGCCCTAAAGAAAGGTTAAAGGTTGAACTGTTAAATAAATTTGTGTACTACTAAAATCTATTACTTATTATAAATAAAAATATAAAATAGCAATATTAGGTTACGGATGTATTTATTTGTTAAATAATAAAATATTTTATAAATTGAAAAATGTAGTACTTTTATTTGTCCCAGCTGGTTTGATATTGCCTTAGGGCCCGTAAGAGCTTTCTACGGGCATGAATGTTTTAAAGCATATTTTAAGTAATTTTACATATCGTCGTCTTAGAGTGTAAACCTGCTAACACACAACAAGGAAATTTTACAGGGCCGTGAAAAAACAAACAAAATTTAATTTTGTTATTATGGAAAGAAACTATTTTTCAAATTTTTTCCACAACTTAAGATCGTAATTTTTAACCGACTTCAAAAAAGGAGGAGGTTCTCTATTTTACTGATTTTTTTTTTTTTTGTGCCTATGTTACCTCATATCTCCGCCAATTGTGAAGCGATTTTGAAAAAAAAAATTGCATTGGGTTCAGTCTACCGATTGGTCCCATTTTTTTTTCATAGGTATTAGACCTTTTTTGTTAGGTTTGTTTAGACCTAACCTCTTTGTTTATGAACCGATTTCGATGATTCTTTTTTTATTGGAAGGGGGGTATCTTAGGGATGGTGTCATATTAATTTGGTCAAGTTCTGATGATATGATCACTATTAATAACATCACTAAAAAAGAAAAAGAAAAATAATTTTTAAGAAAAAAATAAAACCGACTTCAAAAAATTAAATGCAACAAATAAAATACACTAAAAGGTATAAAATAATTATTATCTTATTTAGTTACAACTAAAAGACGAAATATTAACATGAAATTACTTTTTGATGTCGGTACCAAACAAACTATACCTATAAGCAAGCATACCCGCCAAACATACTAAGTAAGATCCGTCGAGTGCGATTCATAAAAGGTATGTTTGGCACCGTTTCATGTTAATATTTCGTCGTTTAGTTGTAACTAAATAAGATAATAATTATTTTATACCTTTTAGTGTATTTTATTTGTTGCATTTAATTTTTGAAGTCTGTTTTATTTTTTCTTAAAAATTATTTTTAAGTAGCAGTTTTACTTGGACGATGCTGCATCTCTTTTTCTTTCGGACGGTATTAATGTCATATATGATAAAAAATGGATTTAGTAGGTTTACACTCGGCGACGATATGGCATATTAATACCGTTCGAAAGAAAAAAGATGCAGCATTGTCCAAGTAAAACTGCTACTTAAAATTACGATCCTAAGTTGTAGAAAAAAAATGTGAAAAATAGTTTCATTCCATAACAACAATATTAAATTTTGTTTGTTTTTTCTCTGCCCTGTAAAATTTCCTTGTTGTGAGTCAGCAGGCTTACACCCTAAGGCGACGATATCTAATTATTTATAACCACAAATATGTAGATGTGGTGATGAGTGTTGAGATATATCTGACTATCCGAGCTAATTAATAAATAATAATATGATCAAATCGAATTTTTTCCTCATTTTTTTTGTGTTTGTACTTAGTTGAAGTCGTGTATATAGTTTTAACCGTAGCTAAAGGGTTAAATGAGCCTCTTGACTAATAAAATTTCAAATTTTTATTTTTTGGATTTGGAGATTTTATTAAATTTTCATTTTCTCTTTGAAATTGTCTTGAGTTATTGTCCCTTTTTAAATATAACTCTTATTCTCACTAACAATAATTTCAGTTTTCTTGTTTTTTTTTGATCTTTTAATTTAAATTTATTTATTTATATCCCCAGTTTGGTTGGGTTCCTATCAATTTTATTCAGATAGTAATTTTCAAAAGGTCTTAAAACAGGAGTGGCCAACCCGCGGGCCGCATGAGGCCCGCCTTGAACATTTTTCCGGCCCGCGAGATTCATCACACTTTTATAAAATATATTTATTTTATAATGGCCAAAGTAGTGAAAACCAATATATTAAAAAAATACATTATTTGTGCATCCATAATATATTCAAAAATTATCATTATTATTAAATATATCATTTATGTTTACATGTAAGAATAATAGTAAACACAATAATAATAACTCATTATGTTTTAATTTTTCACTCCAAAAAATGTCTATATATAGTGGGTCTAAATCTAATATGATGATATATAATTTTATATGCTGGCCGCAGAGTTATGATGCATTTTCAAAGTGGTCCACAAGATCATTTGTGTTGACCAGCCCCGAGGGGTGAACCGCGATTGGAATTAGGTGTACACCGTCTTTGCAATTACGTGGAATTATTTTGAAATACAATAGATAATGCCCCTTCATCTATTGTCTTCTACTTGGAAATGAAAGTGGAAGTAGGTGTACACGAAATTAGGTCGCGGTTCACCCCTCGGCCAGCCCTGTTTTAAAAGATATCCAGTTCGGTTTTCCAAGAACAACTCTAAATGGGGGAAGGATTTCAAAAAATAAAATAATTAGATTTCCAAATTGAAAAGGTATATTGTCCTTAACAATTTATTATAAGGATTTATTTATAGGGTTAAAAATTTTGAAAAATTGAATTTAAGATATAAGTTTTTTATTCCTATTACGGTATATTTATTTATTATTATACTTTATGAACAAGGTAAAATAGCCGACAGGTGTTTTCGGGGCGAAGCTCCGGGTCATCAGCTAGCATTTCATAATGAGAAAAATTTTCGTCTCTAGCAAATCTAATTTAAAAAATATATAATTATGAAAATTATAAATATATATAAAATACCTATTGAATTAATTATATTTTATATTTCCTAACACGTAGGTCATTGATCTTTCCTTTCATAGTGGGATTAGGACCTTGACACAGTTTACAATTCTCACTGATCAAAGGAAATTCATTTCATATTAGTGTGTTGAAAGTAAATGAATCAAAAAAGTTAAATAACAGCTAAGACAATTCATGTATCGAATCAACTCAAAATTTCATCAGAAAGATTACGAATAGAATCCTAATCTTAAATATTTTAAGAATTTTTCCGTCTTAAAATATAGGTGAGAAAAAATTAACAGCAATAATGACGACATTACTAATAAAATATGTTAATATCAATGTAAAAGGTGTCCTTCTCTCATCCAGATTAAGAATTTAAAACCGCGATTTGGCTTTAAATGGTAGAGAGAGAGAGAGTATTTTGATCTATTTGTTATGTTCCTTGCAAAGATCAAACAATTACTAAATAGTCCAGTCAAATTGTGTTTTTATCAGGAAAGTTTTGTGGGAGTACTGATTTTTTGCATATATACGTTTTTTGGGGCACTGAATCCAAATTTGAGGTCTCTCAGCAAAATTTCGTGACGCAACATTGTAGAAAATGCAAAAAAAAGGTGAAAATTTCCATTTTTGGCGGTTTTTCGCTTATAACTCGGAAACTATCAACTTTTTGTAAATACTTTTTATTTACAAAATGAAAGTTCATAGAATTTCCTACAAGTTTCATTATTTAGGTTTTTTTCTCCGACCAACCGTTCAGGTTCAAGCGCAAAATCCAAGTTTTCGTCCTCGGCAGCCCCCCTACCCGATCACCCAAAAACTCACACTTTTTTCGATATTTTCCCATTTTGACCATGAAGGAGCACGTTTTCGACAAAGAGCACTCTATAGATTTTTAAACTAGATTAAATTTGATAGAATTCAAACAAAGTTTCATCTTAATTGGATAAATGGTAATCCGTGTCTCAATATGGTTGAAGTTTTGAAAAACTGCAATTTTTTGAAAATCGCAATTTTCCTTCATAAAATGAAAACCACTCATCCTAGAAAGTTGATTCCTATCTCATTCTCTAGGAAATTTTGTTGACTTGAACGTTTACTTGTACCACTTTTTTGTTAAACCTCTTAGATTTATAGATATCCAGCATTTTCTATTCCGGCGGGGGGGGGGGGGCTGCTCAGGTCGAAAACTTGGATTTTGCGCTTGAGCCCGAACAGTTTGGTCAGAGAAAAAAACCTAAATAATAAAATTTGTAGGAAATTTTATGAACTTTCATTTTGCAAATGAAAAGTATTAATGAAAAGTTGATAGTTTCCGAGTTATAAGCGAAAAACCGCCAAAAAATGGAAATTTTCACATTTTTTTGCATTTTCCACAAAGTTGCGTCACGAAATTTTGGTGAGAGACTTCAGATTTGGATTCAGCGCCCCAAAAAACATATATATGCAAAAAATCAGAACTACCCCAAAACTTTCCCCATTTGAGCACAATTTGACTGGGCTATGAACTGGAATCAAATCGAATAATGCATATTATGAATTAATATTTTTCCGATTTTAAATGTCAAAGAAAAATACTCAACAATGTCAATACTACTATAGAAAACTATTATAAATTAACATTAGGAAACGAGCTTTTCGTGCGTGCCTTCGGCACGACCTCGAAGCTCGGCCCTCCGGGCTGGTGCCCTGGCGGGCGGCGTCTCGGTCCAAAAATTGTATTCCTCTTAAAAAACCACACTCCAAATGTATACCTGTAAACTCCCGAAAATACATAGTCTCTTAAAAGTTTCGCCTCATTTTCGTCCTGACACAGCTATAGAAATGAGGCTCTAGATATGAATCTGGAAGTATTTTTTTTCTATAATCTATAGCATTGTGATATTTTTTGTGTGGAAATAGATTTATTTAAATAAGTGGGATCGTGTGAGGAGGAGAATTATATTATATCATTTTTTTGAGATTTGGGATCGATAATCGATATAAGGCTCCAAATATTTAAAAGAGATCAGGTGTTGTTTGTATGACAGGCTGCTCTCAGTATTGCAATGAGAAACTCATATGGGCATGCGTGTCTTAAGTCGTTTAATTTTGTAAAAATCAAAAAATAAGAATAACAAAATTTAGATTTTTAAAAAATTATAAAAAGTGGCAAATTATTAAAAAATAAACAAATAATATATAAATCAAATAAGATGTGATTGATTTCTTTTTCTGTGCTCAAAGAAAAGCGAATTGAATATTTAATTTTTGAGTGGTGAAGGGGGGGGGTAATAATTATCAATGTATTTAATGTTTCTTAATTTAAAATCAATTGGAGTCTTTCATTTCGAAATTTGAGTTCAAATTACGATCTAATATTTCAAATTTGCCGCAAATATACCGATGGCGCTCTCTCTCGGCAGCATTACGTCAGCGTTGCGGCAAATTAATCTAGACAAATATATATAGTATTAAGGAAAAAGTCAGTGCAAATTTTGGAGATGACAATGTTTTGTCCACTACGGCAATGTTTCATGATTTTCTGCATTATTAACCCATGTTCTGAATCTAGAAAGTTTAAAATTTAATCAGTACTTCGTTTTGGAAAAACGCACATTTTTGCACCAGAATGAACTCATGACCTTCTTTCGCAAATTCTTATTTAAAATGAATTAATAACGTTTAAAGTAGAATTTTACATGGATTACATTTATAAAGACACATGTTAATGTATTTAATTTTTTAGTCTCCCATTGGGATCCCGCAGTGGAGTCTACTCGAGGGGAGATCATTAATAAGGCGGGCAAATGCGAGTTGACTCGCAGACCGAGAGTTCCGTTCCTTATATTTTCCGAAATACTTGAGATATCAAATTTGTCCTTATTTGTTGTTGATAGGAAGAGAATGAGTGAATATGAGTTTTTTTTTCATAATTTAAAATTGAACTGTTTTTAAACGCCAACAGATACAAAAATCACCTATATAAATTGCCATTTTGGGGCTCTATTTCACCTTTATTTTAAATTGAAATAAATTTAAAAAAATAAATAAATAAGTCTAATTCTACTTAAAGACTTCTTTACAGACACTCATTTTTATTTTTATTTATTTTTTTTTTAATTTTGGACTCCACAAAAAATTCGACCCTCCCCAAAACAATCATTCGAATTTCAAGTTGGTAACTTATTTAGTTTACGAGCTAGAATGCTCTGACAAACAGACGGGCAGACATTGCAGTAACCCTAAATACCAGCAGTCTAGGTCGTTTCAGCCGAAACTTTTCTTTGTGCAGTCACGGGGTTCGGGGTTAAAAAAATAACTTTCTTTTACAATGTAATAAGTAACTTTATATTTATATTGTTTTTATGATAATGATGAGAGAAGGAGTTACACCAAAAAGGTGCAACCCCTAAAGGCCTGGGTTGGCCCCTCCATCGTGAAAAGAAGACGAAAGAGTTTTACGGGATGGGCGGGGGTCGAAGGTATCTGTGGATACGGGTGTTAAATAGCTGAAGGTTATAAGTCGCGGGAAAGATGGTGGCAGGGAGCGAGTTCCAGTCTCTGGAGGTCATAGGGATAAAAGAGTTGGCGAAAGCGCTTGTTCGACTTTTATCCAATTTGACAGCGAAGGGGTGCTGAGCGTTAGAAAACCGCGTGTTTCTCGTAAAGAGGGCATTCGGGGGGATAGTTGATTTCAGCTCGACTGAACAGACACCGTGATAGTATCTCTAGTACAGGGAAAGGGGAGAAACGGTTCTTCGGTGAGCTAGGGAGTCGAGTGAGTTGGTTAGAGCCGGGTCTCCTATTAGTTTAATTGCTCGCTTCTGAATTGCATCCAGTGTAGCAAGAGAATGCTTGGAGCCACCCCTCTACAGATGAGAGCCATATTCGAGACAGGGACGAATTTGAGCCTTATACAGTATAAGAAGTTGACTGAGAGTATAACAGCGTCTAGATCTAAATAGGAGACCAAGCTTGCGCGCTGCAGCTTTAGCAGTGGTTGAGATATGGTCATTCCATGAAAGGTCAGACCCTAGAGTTACACCTAGCATTGAAATTTTATCCCTCAATTCTAGTGAGTTTGAGTCGAATGATATGTTTGGGAGGTTTCTGTCGACGCGCCTAGAAATAAGGCAACACTGAGTTTTCCGTCCATTGAAGTTAACTAAGTTTTGGGATCCCCAGTTTTTAAGTTTGCATAAGTCTAAATTCATTGAAGATGCAATGTCTGCACGGTTTTTATGCGATGCAGGGGCGTTATGTAGGGTGCTGCTATATGAAAATATATAATTATATATATATATAAGGGTGGTCTTTATTTTGGGTATTTTCTTATTTTTACGCTGACAAGGGTTCATATAGCTCGAAATAAATAAAATAAAATAATCCCAAGTTTCAAGTCTCTATCTCAATTATAACCTGTGCCCCAGCGATGTAAGTTTTTCATCTAAATAACATGGGATTTTGGGATTAAAATATCAATTTTTTGTTTCGGCCAAAGTAATGGGTCAAAAAATTTGAAACTGTAGACTTTATCCTTATAATACTAGTAATCCATCAGAACTATTACAGATTCCTATCTATTACAATTTTGGAGTCTATAACTTGGTAACACGAAGATATACTAGTAGCAGTATTTTATCTACCTGTAACTCCAAAATTATAATAGATAAAAATCTGTAATAATTCTGATGGATAGGTAATATTATAAGGATAAAGATCTACCGAGTTTCAAATTTTTTGAACCATTACTTTGCTTAAACAAAAAATTGAAATTTAATGCCAAAAACCCCATGTTATTTAGATGAGAAACTTAAATCGCCGGGGCACAGGTTATAATTGAGATAGACGACTTGCAAGAGTTATTTTACTTTTATTTTTCCAACCATATGAATGAGCCTCGGGCAGCATAAAAATTCGAAAATACCCAAAATAAGGACCACCCTAATATATATATCATCAATGGGGGAGGGGGGATCCAACCCTGGAGTCGGGTCGGGATAAGCTCTCGGATGTCCTGCATATGGTGAGCTACAGGTTACAATCATAGATATATGAGTTGAATACAAGTTTGTATCAATAAAATACATCTTTGTGAGAGGGTTCAGTTTTCAAAAAATTGCCGAAATCACAAAAATTCGCGGAAAAGCACACCGAGTCTTGAAAAATATTAACCTTTTCCAACAATTTAATTATTTGTCATTAAACTTATTCACATGTTTTAGATAACGAGCAAGGATCGATGGAAGATTAATTTAATAAATCGGAGCTAGTGTTAGTTTGTTAACCGACTTCAAAAAAGGAGGAGGTTCTCCTCAATTCGACTGTTTTTTTTTTTGTTTTTTTTGTGACTATGTTACCTGATATCTTGGCCAATTGTGAACCGATTTTGATGATGTTTTTTGCATAGGGTTCAGTATAGTTTCCGATTGGTCCCGTTTTTTCATTGGTATTTGACCTTTTTTGTTATGTTTGTTCAGGCATAACTTCTTTGTCTATGAACCGATTTTAATGATTCTTTCTGCGTTTGGATCAGTATAGCTCCAAGATAGTCAAGATACCTATTTATTTATTTTATGTTATGTTCAGCGAGAACTTTTTGCCACGTGGGATTTCGATGATTCTTTTTTTATTGGAAAGGGGTGGTCCCATATTAGTTTGGTTAAGTTTTGATGATATGATCAATGACGAAAAAACGTAAATCTCCAATTCTTATGAGCAAATAATCGAAATTATAATAAATAAAATCTTTTATAAAAAAATCTTAAAACATTCATTTAAAGTCCGCAAATGTTTCTATAGAATTTCTATATTTATGAAATGAATTTTATTATCATTTTCTGGGAAAAATTGGATCGGGACAATACCCAATCGACTTGACTGGGGAATAATGGAATTGAAATAATTATCGGAAAAGAGGTTTTTTTATCTAATTAGATTTTTCCTCTTATTAAAAACAAGGACTAAAGATGAATAAGGACACTCGATGGTGGAGAAGTAATCTCGGAATCGAAGCAAAAATACAATGTATACATTAATTAATGTAAAATAATTGGTATAATAAAATTTATAATAAATTTATCATTTTCTGGAAGGAAGTTTGAATGAGGTTGGATTTGAAAAACCCAATTTACTTGATTGGGGAATAATGGAATTAAAATAATTATCGGAAAAGAGGTTTTTTTTATCTAATTAGATTTTTCCTCTTATTAAAAACACGGACTAAAGATGAATAAGGACACTCGATGGTGGAGAAGTGATCTCCGGAATCGAAGCAAAAAATACAATGTATACATTAATTAATGTAAAATAATTGGTTTAATAAAATTTATTTAATAATAATAATTTAATATCATTTTCTGATTCATTCGCTCGACGCTTTCTCTTACGAAATACATGCAAGGTATTATATTAAGTCACTATTAATAACATCACTAAAATGGGAAAAATAAAAATAATTTTTATAAAAAAAAAAATAAAACCGACTTCAAAAAAATTAAATGCAACAAATAAAATAATAAGAACTCAAAAATCAAATAAATTGCACTAAAAGTTATAAAATAATTATCTAATTTAGTTACAACTAAACGACGAAATATTAACCTGAAATCACTTTTTGAAGTCGGTGCTAAACAAACTATATAAGCGAGCGTACCCGCCAAACGTACTAAGAAGATTCGTCGAGTTCAATTCATAAAATGTATATTTTTGGCACCGACTTCAAAAAGTAATTTCATGTTAATATTTCGTAATATAGTTGTAACTAAATTAGATAATTATTTTAGGTACTTGTGTATTAACGCCACCGCAGCTACAGATTTGGCGGTTTTTAAATTTCGCCAATCTACACCTAAAATTTTTGAGATAAATCATAGAATAAATCAGTTCCCCTCTGTCAAAAAAACAACTTGAATAGGTTCGGTTTGATTAGATAGGACGTTACAGAAGACTGAAAAAACAGTATCGCGCGAGAGAAACCTGCGTGAGCAAATGACTTTGAATAGGTCATCGGAGGTTATATGCGGATGCTCGGTCTGCGATTAGACAGACACAACGCAGCTCACACACAGACAACGTTGCCTCTAGATGACGCATTTGAATAGAGTTCGGTTTGAATGACCTTCTGGTTCGATTAATCGATATAATGCGACCGAATAGGCGTTGTAATCTTATTAAATGGGTTCGGTTTATGATCTCGGTTCGATTAGATAAAAATGCGTTCCCAAACAAACCTTGCAATCAACTTGAATAGGTTCGGTTTATGATCTCGGTTCGATTAGATAAAAATGCGTTCCCAAACAAACCTTGCAAACAACTTGAATAGGTTCGGTTTATGATCTCGGTTCGATTAGATAAAAATGCGTTCCCAAACAAACCTTGCAATCAACTTGAATAGGTTCGGTTTATGATCTCGGTTCGATTAGATAAAAATGCGTTCCCAAACAAACCTTTGCGGTGGCGTTAATGTACCCACATTTTTATCTAATCAAACTGAGAACATAAACCGAACCTATTCAAGTTGTTCTAGGTTTGTTTGGGAACACGTTTTTTATCTAATCAAACCGAGATCATAAACCGAACCTATTCAAGTTGTTTTTTGACAGAGGGGAACTGATTTATTCTATTTTATGATTTATCTCAAAAATTTTAGGTGTAGATTGGCGAAATTTAAAAACCGCCAAATCTGTAGCTGTGGTGGCGTTACTACACAAGTACCGATAATTATTTTATACCTTTTAGTGCACTTTATTTGATTTTTGAGTTATTATCTTATTTGTTGCATTTAATTTTTTTGAAGTCGGTTTTATTGATAAATAAATGTAGTTCGAAAGCTAAGCTAGGCGACCCTAGTGTCTAGTGGGCAAGAGGACAAAGAGAAAACGCGAGAGAGCGATTGTGGATGTCGGTGCCCCTCAGAAGCTCGGTGGGGCTTTCAAAGGAGAAACGAGGAAGGGAGCAAGCAAGCAAGCAGACCCCGGGTCTCTGGCTCCCGTTATCCCAGGGGCGTCGCCAGCCAGCTCAGGTGCCCCCTCCTGCAGCCTACCAGTCCTCCCTCAGAATACTTATCCGACCAGTACCCAAGACTAAGATTTACATACAATTTATATGGAGTAATAGAATACTGATATCAGATAGCGAATTTCAAAAACTCAAAACGATACGCTGACATGCTTGTATAATATTGAGAAGAATTACAAATTCAGTGAAATTTATTTATTAGATGGATATAAAATTTCAGATACACCATAAACACAACAATAAATAAACTGAGGTGTTCTGATGTGGCCAACCACTTGACTTTACCATACAACGTGGCCCCTAAAATTATTTATAATCATATAGGGGGGGGGGTTAGTATTTTGCATTTTTATACTTCTGGTGTCCCACTGATTATGTATACAAAATTTGGTTGAGTTTGGTAAATGGCCAAGATTTTCATTTTTTGAGCCTACACCCCCTCCTCATTTTGGGCGGTTAGTTTTTGCATTTTTAGACTTCTGGGGCCCACTGATTATGTACACAAAATTTGGTTGAGTTTGCTCAAACGGCCTAGATTTTTAATTTTTAACCCCCCCCTCCACCCGCCTTAATTTTGCACCAAAATCTAATCAGATCTTAATCTCAATGGACCAAAACTTCGTGGGAAATTTGGTTTCGATATTCAGACTAGTTTTTGAGCTAGCTCGTCCACAAAAATTTCGTAACGCACAGACTAACTAACAACCAGACAGACTAACAGACATTTTGACAAAACAATTATTATCTCGAAAAATATAATTTTTTCGATGTTCACTTATTAGGGCTTTTTTGTAGAGCGAAATTCCATGGTTTCGCTCAATTTTTTTAATCAAAATAGTTTCAGCCGTTTTTGAGATATTTCGAAAAAAAGAAGGAAAAAAATCACTTTTTTCATGCACGATTACAATACTTGACCATACCCTGTATGGTAAAGTAAAAATAAAAACTAAGCTGGTCAAGTGAAGTGGGACCACATACCGAGAGTTCTCTAGATAGCGAATTTCAAAAACTCAAAACGATACTCTGACATGCTTGTATAATATTGAGAAGAATTACAAATTCAGTGAAATTTATTTATTAGATGGATATAAAATTGTATCTCTAAGTTCAGATATACCATAAATACAATAATAATAAAAAAAAAACTAATCTGGTCAAGTGAACAAATACCGAGCGTTTTCTAGATAGCGAATTTCAAAAACTCAAAGCCTTTAGTCTGACATTCTTGTATAATATTGAGAAGAATTAGAAATTCAGTGAAATTTATTTATTAGATGGATATAAAATTGTATCTCTAAGTTCAGATATACCATAAATACAATAATAATACAAAAAAAACTAAGCTGGTCAAGTGAAGTGGGACCGCATACCGAGAGTTCTCTAGATAGCGAATTTCAAAAACTCGTAACGATACTTTGACTTTCTTGTATAATATTGGGAAGAATTAGAAATTCGGTGAAATTATTTATTAGATGGATATATAATTGTATCTCTAAGTTCAGTTATACCATAAATACAATAATAATAAAAAAAAACTAAGCTGGTCAAGTGAAGTGGGACCGCATACCGAGAGTTCTCTAGATAGCGAATTTCAAAAACTCAAAACTATACTCTGGCATTCTTGTATAATATTGAGAAGAATTAGAAATTCAGTGAAATTTATTTATTAGATGGATATAAAATTGTATCTCTAAGTTCAGATATACCATAAATACAATAATAATACAAAAAAAACTAAGCTGGTCAAGTGAAGTGGGACCGCATACCGAGAGTTCTCTAGATAGCGAATTTCAAAAACTCAAAACCATACTCTGGCATTCTTGTATAATATTGAGAAGAATTACAAATTCAGTGAAATTTATTTATTAGATGGATATAAAATTGTATCTCTAAGTTCAGATATACCATAAATACAATAATAATACAAAAAAAACTAAGCTGGTCAAGTGAAGTGGGACCGCATACCGAGAGTTCTCTAGATAGCGAATTTCAAAAACTCAAAACCATACTCTGGCATTCTTGTATAATATTGAGAAGAATTAGAAATTCAGTGAAATTTATTTATTAGATGGATATAAAATTGTATCTCTAAGTTCAGATATACCATAAATACAATAATAATACAAAAAAACTAAGCTTGGTCAAGTGAAGTGGGACCGCATACCGAGAGTTCTCTCAGATAGCGAATTTCAAAAACTCAAAACCATACTCTGGCATTCTTGTATAATATTGAGAAGAATTAGAAATTCAGTGAAATTTATTTATTAGATGGATATAAAATTGTATCTCTAAGTTCAGATATACCATAAAATAACAATACATAATAAAAACTAAGCTGGTCAAGTGAAGTGGGACCAGCATACCGAGAGTTCCCTAGATAGCGAATTTCAAAAACTCAAAACCATACTCTGGCATTCTTTTTTTTTTTTTTTTTTTTTAATGCAATCGAATGCAAGAAGGGGTGCACCAGTAAAGGTGTAGCCCCTATGGATCTCGAAAGACCCTTGCATTACTGAAGAGAAGGGAAAGTTGATTAAGTGAGAGGGTGTAGACGTAGGTGTCTATGCACCCTGGTTTTGAAGGTTTGAAGATCATAGGTGCTGGGAAAGATAGAGGCTGGGAGAGAGTTCCAGTTCCTTGAAGTCATGGGGATATATGTATTCGCGAATGAAGTGGTCCGGCACTTTTCCAATTTGACCGCAAAAGAGTGTTGGGAGTCGGCAAAACGTGTGCTGCGTGCAAAGTATGCTTTGGGGGGAATTATTGACTTTATCTCATCAGAGCACCTGCCGTGATAGTATCTATAGAAAAGGGAAAGGGCAGAGACATCTCTTCGATGAGCCAACGAGTCGAGGGAGTCGGTGAGGGTAGAATCGTCAATTAGCCTGACGGCTCGTTTCTGAATTGCATCAAGGGTAGCAAGAGAATATTTTGAGGCTCCTCTCCACAGATGAGAGCAGTATTCGAGATAGGGGCGGATTTGGGCCTTGTAGATGGTGAGAAGTTGTGGGGGTTTGTAAAATCGCTTGGACCTGAATAAGAAGCCAATCTTCCTTGCTGCAGATTTCGCCACAGAGGAGATGTGTTCATTCCAAGACAGGTCAGATGCGACAGAGACGCCCAACATGGATAGGCTGTCACACATTTTCAGGGTATTCGAATCGAAGTGAATATCAGGGAAATCTCTATTTTCGCGCCTAGAAATTAGACAACATTGAGTCTTATTTGAATTAAAGTTAACTAAATTTTGAGAGCCCCATTTATTCAGATTGTCTAGGTCGAGAGTAATTGAGGAGGCAATATTGATTCGATTATTCGGGAGAGAGGGTTTGCCGTGTAGAGTGCTATCGTCGGCGTAACAATGAGTGGGGTTTGCCGTTTGATCAATAAGGTCGTTTATATAAATAAGGAAGAGTGTGGAGGAGATTACAGAGCCTTGGGGAACACCAGAGTTTGTAGAGAACGATTCAGATGATGTTCCATCCACCACAACTTTTATACTTCGGTTTGTCAGAAAGCTTTCTATCCATTTGCGAAGTGTTGGTGTGAATCCAAAGGCTGGCAGTTTGGCAAGAAGATTTTTGTGCCAAACCTGGTCAAAAGCTTTGGAGATATCAAGGGCTACAGCGAGGGTTTCTTTTCCGGCCTCTAGAGTATTGTTGAAGGTGTGGGTGACATAGGTTAAGATGTCGCCTGTGGAACGATTTTGTCTGAATCCATATTGCCTATCGTGAATTAATTTATTGTTTTCTAAGTGATGAAGGACGTGTTGGTTTATGACTAATTCCATTAATTTGGAAAGAACAGAGGTGATCGAGATAGGCCTGTAATTAGAGATTTGAGATGTGTCTCCTTTTTTAGGAATAGGTGTGACTCTGGCTATTTTCCAGCTTTTGGGGAATATGCCCGACTCGTAAGAGAGTTGGAATAGCTTGGATAAGATAGGGGCAAGTTCAGGGGCGCATTTTTTAATGAGAATTGGTGGGATGTTATCCGGGCCTGCGGCGGATTTGGAATTTAATTTATTAATGGCTTTTATGATTATTTGGGGCCTGAAAATTATTTTGTTCATGAGGTTGGTTTTGGGGGGTATAAGTGGGCGGGTTAAGCCCTTTGTCATCTAAAGTGGAGTTAGTTGCGAAATAGGATGCTAGTGATTCGGCTTTTTTCAGCGGGGGTCGTGGCTACTGAACCATTTGGGTGAAAGAGGGGCGGAAGCGAGGGGGGACGCGAAATTTCTATTTATTGCCTTGTGTAACGAGAAAAGGCCCGTTTTCCATTGGGGCAAGATGCGAGATCGGCCCGCTATCCTCTGGTCGAATGATTTCTTTGCCTCAGAGATGATTTTTTTGCATGAGGCTTCGCGACTTGGTAAATGCAACTCGGTCGCATTCTAGCTGTGAAAGTTGCCATTTCTGAAAATATTTGTTTTTTACACGGATTCTTGTATAATATTGAGAAGAATTAGAAATTCAGTGAAATTTATTTATTAGATGGATATAGAATTGTATCTCTAAGTTCAGATATACCATAAATACAATAATAATAAAAAACTAAGCTGGTCAAGTGAAGTCGGACCAGATACCGAGAGTTCCCTAGATAACGAATTTCAAAAAAATAATTTTTAAGAAAAAAAATAAAAACCGACTTCAAAAAATGAAATGCAACAAATAAAATACACTAAAAGTATAATATAATTATTTTCCTATTTAGTTACAACTAAACGACGAAATATTAACATGAAATCACTTTTTGAAGTCGGTGCCAAACAAACTATACCTATAAGCGAGCGTACCCGCCAAACGTACTAAGTAAAATACGCCGAGTGCGATTCATAAAAGGTATATGTTTGGCACCAACTTCAAAAAGTAATTTCATGTTAATATTTCGTCGTTTAGTTGTAACTAAATAAGAAAATAATTATTTTATACCTTTTAGTGTATTTTATTTGTTGCATTTAATCTTTTGAAGTCGGCTTTTATTTTTTTTCTTAAATATTATTTTTATTTTTCTCATTTTAGTGATGTTATTAATAGTGATATCATCAGAACTTGACCAAATTAATATGACACCATCCCAGAGACACCCCCTTTCGGATAAAAAAAGAACCATCGAAATCGGTTCATAAACAAAGAGGTTAGGTCTAAACAAACCTAATAAAAAAGGTCTAATACCTATGAAAAAAAAAACGAAAAAAAAATGGGACCAATCGGAAGCTAGACTGGACCCAATGCAATTTTTTTTTTCAAAATCGGTTGACAATTGGCGGAGATATGAGGTAACATAGGCACAAAAAAAAAAAAAAAAAAAAAAAAATTCAGTCGAATAGAGAACCTCCTCCTTTTTTGAAGTCGGTTAAAAACTCAAAACGATACTTTGACTTTTTTGTATAATATTGAGAAGAATTAGAAATTCGGTGAAATTATTTATTAGATGGATATATGTATCTCTAAGTTCAGTTATACCATAAATACAATAATAATAATAAATAAACTGCAACGGATCGTTGCTAAACTTTATCCAAATTCATTTGAAATATTAATATGTTTGTTCCTTTATTATTAATCAGATATCACTTGCAATTTGTAGTTCATATTGAAATTAATTCAAAAATAATTCTCATTTAAGAGTCGAGGAATAACCATTCTACATTGGATTTTTGACGTTTCGGTTTTTATTGGTAACCATTGCTGAAGACATAGAGGAATCGACTTAAAATCAAAAATAGCCATCGATTCTCATCTAATACTTGAGGAATAACAATTCTACATTAGGTTTTTGACGTTTCGATTATTATTGGTAACCATTGCTGAAGACATGGAGGAAACGACTTAAAATCAAAAATAACGATCGATTCTTATCTAATACTAGAGGAATAACCTTATTGAATTCCATTTTTGATGTTTTGACTATTAATGAAACCTCTACTGAAAATGTAGAAGAATCGACTTAAAATCAAAAAGACTAAATTCTTTTATGGCAAACAACTCAAGCTTGAGTTGTTTACCAAAAAAATTTAGTCTTTTTGATTTTAAGTCGATTCTTCTACATTTTCAGTAGAGGTTTCCATTAATAGTCAAAACATCAAAAATGGAATTCAATAAGGTTATTCCTCTAGTATTAGATAAGAATCGATCGTTATTTTTGATTTTAAGTCGATTCCTCCATGCCTTCAGCAATGGTTACCAATAATAATCGAAACGTCAAAAACCTAATGTAGAATTGTTATTCCTCAAGTATTAGATGAGAATCAATCGCTATTTTTGATTTTAAGTCGATTCCTCTATGTCTTCAGCAATGGTTACCAATAAAAACCGAAACGTCATAAATCCAATATAGAATGATTATTCCTCAAGTACTAGATGAGAATCAATCGCTATTTTTGGTTTAAAGTTGATTTCTCTATGTCTTCAGGAATGGTTACTAATAAAAACCGAAACGTCAAAAATCCAATATAGAATGGATATTTCTCAAGTATTAGATGAGAATCAATCGCTATTTTTTATTTTAAGTCGATTCCTCCATGTCTTCAACAATGGTTACTAATAAAAACCGAAACGTCAAAAATCCAATATAGAATGATTATTCCTCAAGTACTAGATGAGAATCAATCGCTATTTTTGGTTTAAAGTCGATTTCTCTATGTCTTCAGCAATGGTTACTAATAAAAACCGAAACGTCAAAAATCCAATATAGAATGATTATTCCTCAAGTACTAGATGAGAATCAATCGCTATTTTTGGTTTAAAGTCGATTTCTCTATGTCTTCAGCAATGGTTACTAATAAAAACCGAAACGTCAAAAATCCAATATAGAATGATTATTCCTCAAGAACTAGATGAGAATCAATCGCTATTTTTGGTTTAAAGTCGATTTTTCTATGTCTTCAACAATGGTTACTAATAAAAACCGAAACGTCAAAAATCCAATATAGAATGATTATTCCTCAAGTACTAGATGAGAATCAATCGCTATTTTTGGTTTAAAGTCGATTTCTCTATGTCTTCAACAATGGTTACTAATAAAAACCGAAACGTCAAAAATCCAATATAGAATGATTATTCCTCAAGTACTAGATGAGAATCAATCGCTATTTTTGGTTTAAAATCGATTTCTCTGTCTTCAGCAAAGGTAACGGATAAGAAAACAACGACGCAGTTGCTATGGTTACTCATAAAAATTCCTCCCAAATTTTTAGCATTTCACAGAGAGAAGCCATCCCATTCTTACTTAAGCAAGGCTAAATGAGCTATATTAAAACTTTCAAATGAATAAATTTTAAAGAATTTAAAAAATTAAAATAGTACCATCTTACTCTAGAGTAAAGTACTTTAAAATATAATTTTACTAAAAACTTTATTTAACCTTTTTTGTGGTCCCCAAGGTACTTAATTAGGATATTAAATTTCATCAAAATTGGTTAAGTCATTTTCAAGATATTTAGAAAAAACTAAAAAAGTACTGAAATAAAGTACTAATGTTTGTGGGCCGATATGTACCAAAAACTAATCAGCGCTTCATTTTGTTAAAAGAATGCTAGGTTTTCAATTTCATTTCAATCAGTCCAACGGTGTGGAAAAAATCGTGGGCCAAAAAACGATAACATACATCCATACATCCATCCATCCATCCATCCATCCGCAAGCACTAAATGAAAAAATCGCACTTTTTGGCCTCTCGGCGAGACCCCTTGTAATTTTTGGCAAAACCGTCACGTGCTAAAATTCAACCTAATTGAATACTACAATTTGTGACTTTAATTGAGTCCATGGGTTCCGTAGTCTTTACCTGAGCACCCTTTGAAGCCACGCTTGCCCCGAGAGCGATTACAATACTTTACCCATGCTTTGCATTGGATAAAGTAAAAACTAAAAATAAGCTGGTCAAGTGAAGTCGGACCACATACCGAGAGTTTCCTACCATCAGGGATATAGGATATAGTGGGCATAGGCGCCGGAGTTTGAATTTTTTTATGGGTGGGGGGGGGGCTCAGAAAAAAAAGAATGGACGAAATGTTTCAAGTTTTTATTAAAATATAACCACAAAGTAGAACTGAAAAACTTTAATAAAAATGAATATATTATACCTGTATTAGATGAAGGAGGAGGTATCAGCCAAAGTTGGATGCCCTGGGTTCAATAAAACACACTGAATAAAACGTTTCGGTCTGAATTTTTTATATAAAGCCGAAACGTTTTATTCAGGGTGTTTTATTGAAGACAGCGCATCCAACTTTGGCTGATACCTCCTCCTTCATCTAATACAGTTTCATCACAGCCACGAACTCTAACAATATATGGTATTATACTTGTACATTTATTCAGAATTAATTCATTGATTTGTTCTCCTTAGGTAAGTAATTTATTATTTGAGTAGTAGATAATTTATTGTAATTATCGGGAGGAACAAGACCCCTATTCGAGTCTCAAGGAACTCCCAAACATTGAATTCTTATCTAATTTTCTGAGTTTGGCTTGGTTTTCTGGCTTTTATTCTCTCTTCTTCTGTATCTGTTTATGATCTCACTTAATCTACACATACTCTTCCATAATGTCCACTCTAATCGTTCTTTATAGAAACATCCGCAGATTGTTCAGCAATAAAAAAACTCACTATTTCAACACCTCGATTTTGTCGGCCAATAGTATGGTCACAGTGACTCCGACAGTTATACCCTTCAATGTGAGTTTAGACTAAATAAACTGATGTGGTCATCTACAAAACTACATACATCTACATACACCTGCCCCCTCTTATGACCCCTCTTCACTATGGGCCAGCATGGGCTAATTCAAGCCATCATCATTGTGTAGTGGGGTTGGCTTGTATTGGTGGATAGTGGTTGAGGATGGAATTGGGGATGGCGGAAGTTAGGTTTGGAATCGGAAAACCACATCGAAGAGGACCAAGATGCGCAACGTTTTCATAATCTACATTAATTCGATTTGATTCCAGTTTATAGTCCAGTCAAATTATGCTCAAATAGGCACCTATGGGGAAAGTTTTGGGGTGGTACTGATTTTTTGCATATATATATATATATATATATATATATATATATGTTTTTTGAATCCAAATCTGAGGTCTCTCACCAAAATTCCATGAAGCAATATTGTGGAAAATGCAAAAAAAGGTGAAATCTCCATTTTTGGCGGTTTTTCGCTTATAACTCGGAAACTATCAACTTTTCGTAAATACTTTTATTTGCAAAATGAAAGTTCATAAAATTTCCTACAAATTTTATTATTTAGGTTTTTTCTCCGACCAACCGTTCGGGGTCAAGCTCAAAATCCAGGCTAGGTGGTGTTTCCACACAACTATCAACACTAATGGACCAATGTGAGGATGCACTGTCAAGCCAACTCGTTTTAATAGTGGCCATCATGGTGACCATAAGTGGTCCATGCTGGTCCATAGTATAGAGGGGCCATTATATTTAATATTTAATCAAATAATTTATAATCATTTACGAACCTCCCCCAGTCTGAAATTTGGGTCCATTAGCAATTAATCATAACACCTTTTAAATTTGGGACTCATCTAGGGTAAATAGTTAGATTTATTGAAAAATCCTGTTGAAAACATTCAATCTCATATTTCTCGACAGTATCAGGGGGTGTGCTCTTTTACGAGTAGAAAAACTGTGAGCAGTTGGGTTATTATAGTAAGGTGACCAACTATTTTTTGTTCAAAAAGAGTACACTTTGCAAGTATTTCATAGGTGAAAAAAAAGAAGAAAAAACGATAAAAACTTTATTTTCTTTTAAAAACATATTTTTCTTCGAGTGGATTTTTTTTGCTAAATGAGGATGTTCGTCTAATAATGTAGCCACATCCGAACAACTTTCATTTTGCATATTAAATTTGACTGTTAAGACGGCAGATAATGTTTTTACAGAAAGTTGCGACTTCTCACTGCTCCAATAATCATTCCCTAGTGAAAATACCCTTTCAACAGCAGCATTAGTGCCTGGACAACATAAGGAAATTTCTATTAAAACTTTTAAATTTTCATGTGGGATATGTTCTACTCTAAAATGCCGAAAGATTTCTACTCATCAATTATACAAATGAGTACTTTCAGAGTACAGGATTTGAAAAGAGTACGGTTTGCGAAAAAAGAGTACAAAACTCAGTAAATGAGTATAGTTGGTCACCTTAATTATAGTCATCCTATTTATGGGTCCCATTGGAATTAGAATGAGTACATCTAGAAGTGTATTGGACATCGACACCTTTTTCAGCTAAAAGTGCAATTGGAAAGGTTGACATTGTCCGTTCAGACAGAAGTTTGCCTTAAAGAATGACCTTATTTACATCTGTAGTCTGTTTCAAAGAAATGCAACTTTCTATTAAGGACTAGTCACTATTTTACATCTACTTAACTTCTCACACTGACAGAAACTGAGTAATAACTAAAGCAATAAAGCAACCCCATTAATTAATTAAATTTATTACAAGGAATTTAATTAACTTTTGAGTGTTTTAGGAGTCTAATAGAAAATGTTAAAATTTCTTGTATATTGAGGCTATTTTGGTCCATGATTGAAGTGAGTGAGTGAGTTGTTTCTATCATAAGAGTTTTGGCACCTGAGTGTGTCTAGTGTGTCTCCCTGTTTTTAATTAATGTTTCTCGATCTTGTGTTGATCTTGTTACGTCGCATTCCGGATGTCTTGAATTGACCCTGGCTAAGGGTGTTAATGACTTCTGCTAAATAATATTTTATTAAAATAACTAATTTCAAAGTTTTGATCTTGTTTACAATTACCTATATTAATGTATTGACAGATTTGTGTGTAAGGGAAAACCACATTCTCTTGAGAAGTTGCGTTTTCTAAAGAGAAGAGAATTCTCACTAATTAAACAACTATGGGATTGAGTGTCACAAAATAAATATTTTAATTGTCCATTTCTCTGTAAGTCGCAGAGTTTTGGGATTTAAAACTTAGCTATCTAGAAGCCAGAAGAAGTACTTCGAGATTTTGGCTAAAATCGAAGAAACTCAAATTGAAGAAATTTGAAAGGAGAATATTGGTATGGTGATTCAAATAAGGGAGAAACTATTGTGAAAGTATTGTGGTGCGCCCACACCAGTTGATTTGTCTTTCACTTTTAATAAGTATTTTTAAAATAAGAAAAAAATGGCATCAGAGTTAGCGACTAAATCAGGTTCAAATTTCTACGTATTTACATTATGGCTGGCCAGATAGGTACCTCCGAGGGGTGAACCGCGATCTAATATCGTGTACAACTACTTCCACTTCCACTTTCAAGTAGAAGGATCAACAGATGTAATGAATTCCAAAATAATTCCACATAATTCCAAAGGCGTGTACACATAATTCCAATCGCGGTTCACCCCTCAGGTACCTCTATCTCAAAATCATCTATTTATGATATATAAATAAATGTAAATCCACAGAAATCTAATAAAAATCTTTTTTTTATTTTAATATTTTATAATAATATAAGGTCAGGTGGGGTAACTGGGGCCGGGGGCAACTGGGCCAGGGGTCCTGTAACCCCAGAGCTTTTTAATTTTACCGCATTTTTTTAGCGCAATTCACTTTTTCATATTGGTGGGAAATTTTCACAGTTCCTGAATTAGAGAAATTTCATTAAGTTTATTTTATACTTAAGTACTTAGTTAAGTTAATTACTTATTTACTTATTTACCTAGTTATGTGCTTACTTCTTACCTAGTTGCTTTACCCGGTTCCTTGAAAATATTGAGACTTGAGTAAGTACTTAATTAAGGCTTTCTTAAGCATAAGGAACTTATTTAACTTTATTTCAATGGGTAAAATGAAATTATTTTGTTTAGTTGTTTGATTTATGATACTTTTTTTTGTTTTTCTGTAATAAAAATTGATTTTAAAAATTATACTTGGTGTTTAAACTTATCTACCTTAAAAAATTCAATAGAATAAAAAAAATAGAGGTCTTGGTGCAACAGGGCTAGCCTAGTCAGGGCCCAATTACCCCGAATCGCTTACATCTTTGATTATTTTTAATCCATATATAAATGAGATTAATTCTACCTACGGCCAGGGCCTTGAGGGATAGGGGAACATGTCCAACTGCTCAAAAGATGTTAAAACTGGGCCAACCGCAAAACTTTACATTCAACTTAAGATAATTCCAAAATTTTGAATAATCAAAAGTTGAAAGTATCATGATTTTTTGAAGAAAATTTCATCTTTCAATTAATATAGTCCCGAGATCTATAAATTGTGAGGAAGCTTAGTTATAGCCAAAAATATGGAGTACTATCCTTGGGAAAACAAAAGAAGCTGGCCCAGTTACCCCACCTGACCTTACCTAACCACATAATTTTTTTTACATTTTTGCTCCCCCCCTTAGAAAAAACACAACAAAAATCGAGGTACTATTAGATCAGCAAAATAGATAGGGTTTCTTTCACAAAAATGAATTATTTTAGTGGGTCATGAGACCCACTCTTCTAATGAATCGAATTATTCATCTATAAATAATCAAAAGTCAATCTAAACTAATTTTAGCTTTACAATTTAACCTGTGTCTTATTTGCAGGGCTTTTCCTGGGGTAGTTGGCCCTTGTACAAGATGAAATTTGCCGACCCAAATAAATAAAAAGCAAAGATCCATTTATTTAACAAAACTAGTACATTATAAATAATTTGGTTGAATATTATCAGTATTTAAATATAATTAACATAAATACCAAAAACCTTCGGTTTAATTTTTTGCCGCCCTTGGGACAATATCGTTCTGGTTTCTTGTGCCACTTGCACCTACGTTATGAACGTTCCTGCTTATTTGACGAGAGCTCTAAATAAAGATCCTATAATTGAAAAAAAGGAATACGTATATCTATACCTCCCTTCCGGTGAATGAGGTGTAAGAGTCATATGTCAATGACCTATTGGTGTAATGTATAGTATAATTCTAATGTTATGTTTAAAAAAATAATTATGATTATTCATGAAGAAATGTCCTTCTCCCAAAATATAAATCTACTGTTTTCATTTCAATTTTAGTATATTATAATAAGATATGAAATCATCATTCATTGTGTATATGTTGCAGTAAAAACCCGTTTTTAGTAAGAACGCGTTCTTACATTGGTTGAGTTTGGTTCGAAGGTCTAGAATCTTCATTTATGACCTTTCGCCTCATTTTGGGTGTTTATTTTCGAAAAATTTTAAACGGAAATGTCAAAAATTAGAAGAAAAATTGTAGAGGATGTAATTTTTGACATTTTCGTTTAAAATTTTTTGAAAATAAACATCCAAAATGAGGCGGAAGGTCAAAAATGAAGATTCTAGACCTTGGAACCAAACTCAACCAACATCAGTAAACTCTAGTTGCCACAAAGGTATTAAGTGAAACGCGTTTTAGCTAGTAAGAACGCGTTATTACCAAAAAATAAGTTTTTACTGCAACATATACAGACTTAAGACTGGTTTGACGCAACTAGACTCCTCTACTCGCCTCTATCCCAGTTTTCTAAAAGTTCTACATCTCATATCTTTCTTTCATTATCTAGAAAAAATACCCCAAAGTGGCTCTTCCCCGTTCCCTTTTCTCTCCCATATTGTCCTTTAAATATCCCCTGTGTCTTTTACCGTGTGGCCTATCATACTCTATTATTTATAACCTTCTTCACCAATGTTGTTTTTAGTAATTCTCTAAAGAACGAGCTCGTTTAAAATTATATATACATATACATATAGCATTCTTCTTATTCACCACATGAGATATATAATATAAATTTAGTTAGACATTTATGTTTCAATTAAAGAGTAAAAATAAATCGATTCACAACTAAAAATAAATAAGTAATTAAATCGGAAATGATTAAAAAATTTTGTGTATTGAAGGTTTAAGCGGGCATTTGTCGACAAGTTTCGACCAGGTGGAGTATCCTAGGAATTTCCATTGCAAGCACGTGGTCTGTCGGTCGAGTCCTCGAGTCCTGGTTCTTTCGCCAGGAGGTCATTGAATGTCGGGCGGTGCCTCGAACTCTACTGCCAATCGGAATATAAAAAGCTCACAAGCATTTTTTCTATTTTTTAATTTAAAAATGAATATTGAAAATAAAAGATTTCCAATAAGTACTTTATAAAAAATATATATCTTATTAGTATTATTATATATTTTATTAGTATTATTATAACTGCGTAAATTCATCATTTTCAGGTCAAATAATTTATCGGGGCTAAATCATTTTGAAGAGTTTGGGTAGGTATATATATGTTGCAGTAAAAACCCGTTTTTAATAAGAACGGGTTCTTACTAGTCAAAACGCGTTTCACTGAATACCTTTGTGGCAATTAGAATTTACTGATGTTGGAAGAGTTTGGTTCAAGGGTCTAGTATCTTCATTTTTGACCCTTGAACCTAACTCAACCATCATCAGTAAATTCTAGTTGCCACAAAGGTATTCAGTAAAAGGCGTTTTAACTAGTAAGAACCCGTACTTACTAAAAACGGGGTTTTACTGCAACATATACACAACAGAATAAATAACTAGACATATTTTTTGAAATAAAGTGGATCAAAACAATTCTTATTTATATTTCGACTTTTCCTAAATCGAATTATCCATCTTGTAAATTTTATTCAGACACCCCTGATCTAGAAATATGCCTCCTCCCCTGACTTACAACTATTTAAAAATTTACAAAAACTCATTAAAAAAGAAGTTTGTATTGCTATAAAATTATTAATTTTGATGACAAATGAAAAAACTACTGTACCTATATATATATATATATATATATATATATATATATACTATATATATTTGCCTAGATTAATTTGCCGCAACGCTGACGTAATGCCGCCGACAGGGTGCGCCGTCGGTATATTTGCGGCAAATTTGAAATATAATCGTAATTTGGACTCGAATTTTGAAATGAAAGACTCCAATTGATTTTAAATTAAGAAACATTAAATATATTGATAATTATTCTTCCCCCCCCCCCCCTCACCACTCAAAAATTAAATATTCAATTCGCTTTTCTTTGCGCACAGAAGAAGAAATCAATCACATCTTATTTGATTTATATTTTATATATTATTTGTTTATTTTTTATTAATTTGCCACTTTTTTATAATTTTTTAAAAATCTAAATTTTGTTATTCTTATTTTTTTATTTTTACAAAATTGAAAGACTTAAGACACGCATGCCCATATGAGTTTCTCATGGCAATACTGGAGCAGCTTGTCATACAAACAAAACCTGATCTCTTTTAAATATTTGGAGCCTTATATCGATTATCGATCCCAAATCTCAAAAAAATGATATAATATAATTCTCCTCCTCACACGATCCCACTTATTTAAATAAATCTATTTCCACACAAAAAATATCACAATGCTGTAGATTGTAGAAGAAAAAAATACTTCCAGATTCATATCTAGAGCCTCATTTCTGTAGCTGTGTCAGGACGAAAATGAGGCGAAACTTTCAAGAGACTATGTATTTTCGGGAGTTTACAGGTATACATTTGGAGTGTGGTTTTTTAAGAGGAATAAAAATTTTGGACCGAGACGCCGCCCGCCAGGGCTGAAGGCACGCACGAAAAGCTCGTATATAAATAGTATTCCCAAACCTTCATTTCAAGTCCACATAGTATATTATGGTGGACCTTATTTAGGATATTTTCTATTTTTTACACTGACAGGGGCTCATATGGTTCGAAATAAATAAAAAAAAATATCCCCCAAGTTTCAAATCTCTATCTCAATTTCGACCTGTGCCGAACAGCGATACAAGTTTCCCATCTAAATTTGGCATTGAACGATCAATTTTTTATTACGGCCAAAGTAATCCTTCAAAAAATTTGAAACTCTGTAAACTGTATCCTTATAATAGTAGCTATTCTTCAGAATCCACATATTTTTAACTATTATAATTTTAGAGTCTATAACTTACAAATATTAAGATATAGCAGTATTTTATCTAGCTGTTACTCCAAAATTATAATAGCTAAAAATCAGTTAAAATTCTGAACGATAGCTACTATTATAAGGATAAAGTCTACTGAGTTTCAAATTTTTTGAACTATTACTTTGGCAGGAATAAAAAAATGATATTTCAATGCCAAAAACCCCATGTTATTTAGATGGGAAACTTGCATCGCTGTGCGGCACAGGTTAAAATTAAGATAGAGACTTAAAACTTGGGGCATATTTTATTTATTTATTTCGAACCATATGAGGCTCTGTCAGCGTAAAAATTCAAAAATACCCAAAATAACGACCACCCAACATAGTATATAAGAATAGTTAGAATTTATGATAGTTACTAGTTAAATAAATATTTTATATAATAATAGGAAGTTTCACATCAATTTTTTTTGGAGGGAGTACAAAATTGTTTTAAATAAAAGAATCAGAATATTGAAGTCACCTAGCCTCTGGCCTCTTATTCAGTAAAATAATTTTTAAAAACATTTGAGACGCAGTTATTATTATTATTATTTTTTTTTGAAGGGCCTCCACATCTCCCTTTATAGTCCTCTGATCCTTTCACATCGGCTCAGGGTGTAGCCACAGCAGAACGGTATAAAAACCTTTGAATGCTGTGGGAGTTAATTATTAGCGTGAAAATTTTAAAATCGAGTTCAGTGGGTTGAAAGTCAATAAAAAAATAGCAATAATAATTCTGCTCACTGGAATAAAATAATAAATATAAGTCAAAAAAAATAAAAAGTCACTGGGATAGAATGAAAAAAAATAACAAATAAATAAATAAAATAAAATAAACAAATATAAAAACAGTTAAACTGATTTTTTTTTAATATCACAAATTATATCTGAATGAAGGTACTTATCGGCATTTAAGTTAATAAATATCTTGATAGTGAAAATATATAAAACTAATGTTTGAATTTGCGAAGAATAGTAATTTGCCAGAAGCTTTTTAAACATATAGCGAAACCCGTTATGGAAGAGAATTACTTGCGAAATATTGAAACAACTCGCAGGATCAGCAGAGCAAGGCAGTCTAGGTAAGGTCTTTCTTTGGTCTGTTGCAACCAACGAGCAACCTGCATCGAGCAAGTAACCTGGCTAATCAGGGTAAAGATGCTATTTGACTATTTGAGCAAGGAGCTGCCGGGGAGGGTCAATAGACAATAGAGGACCGTTAAGGTCCTGAGGGGCTCAAGATTTATTCCATTTAACAATATAAGACAGTATAATAAAATGGTATTTTTTTTAAGAAATGTTAAATTATTTCAAAATTTACTAATACTTTATTTATATTATGGCTTCTAAACGTTAAATGTACATATTAAAAAAAATAATCAATGATGATTTGAACTATATATTTAGCCCCACCTTTACATTTCCTTTTTTCTTAGTAATATTTATATTAGATATTTGAAATGACTTAAAATTGTGTCTAATTTTATGATTAAGGAGGTTCTTTCGCGACAATCCACACAAAAAGTTTTAGCCTCGTAACCACTCTATAAATATGAACAGAACTAAAATTTTAGGTTATGTTTTTTTAACGTGACTGTCCACTCACACTACGAAATCTCTATATGGATACACACATACATACTAGCCGGATCTGTTCCAAGCCATTGTGCTTATATCCCCTCCACTAAAAATAATCTCCCAAATATGTTTTTTTTTTGTTTTTTATAACTTTTTAAAACTACCTGGTAAATAATTTCAATTTTTTTTTTAAGTTACTTCGAATATATTATTCAAACAAATATTAGTTTTTCATCAAGATGGTGAAAGTCCTTCAATTAAAAAAAATAAAATAATGATCATATCCCCACCCTTTCCCTATCTACCCTATGTTAAAAATGTCACTTTTAATTGCAATTATTTCATGTTTGGTGTGTTAAATCGTCTTCAAATTTTAGCAATATGTGTGTTATGCTTTTAATGACTTATATTCCAAGTTTCAAAGACTTCTTGAATTTTTGCATTTGTGAAAGAACTACCTTAAATAAAAAAATTATATAGTAAAATATTTCATAAATGTCGCTCCTGGTATATATATGAATAAAATATAAAATTTCACTATTTAATACTTTTCGATTTATTTGACTAAAAAGGAAAAAAAAGGTAGATTTCTAGATTGATAATTTTTTTTAATATTGGTTCTTTAAACAATAATTATCATAATAGGAATGTGATACAAGATCGTTTTTTTTAGTTATATAAAATATTTGCCTGATTGATAATTAAGTTTATGATATTCATAGCTATGAGATAAGATGAATCATGTTGACCCTGTGCTGGTAAAAAGAATGGATTTTAATATTATGTTAAAAATAAAACGTGGACCAATTATTGTCATTATGAACAATGTCTGTCTGTCTGTCTACTATAACATTTTCTAGCTAATAAATTAATTAATATATAAACTTGAAATTTACAAGTAATATGAATTAATTTTTCCTGAATCCAAAAATTGAATTATTTAATAGGGTCATTATTTTAGAGTAGGACGAAAATATTTTTTTTTACCATTGGGTATGGGGTATCTCGGTAAAGATAGAGGTTTTTCACTTCAAATTGAACATTTTACAAATCAAATTGAACATTTTACAAATCAAATTGAACATTTTACAAATAAAATAATAATAATAAAATGTTCAATTTGAAGTGAAAAACCAGTATCAATGAGTAAAATTAGAATGATTTTTTTAAAAATTTAATTCACTTTAGAGGGCCCCAACCCCCCCAACTTATCAATTATTAGCCGATTTTTGTATCTAGCGGGAAATCAAAGTCGAATAGCATTGTAAAAAAAAATCAAAAATATCTTAAAGGGTATTCAGCTTAAGGGGGTTCGTGACTGTTAATCATTTTTATAAGAAAATTCTCAAATTTTTACCATCGAATCATTCATTGATGTATTAAATATTTATTCCCGAAATTTGAAGTTGATCGTCTGTCCCATTACCGAGAAATAAATTATTAAAAATTGTCCTTTTAACATGGAAGTAAATGGACCGAGCTTTCTTTTATAATGGCTATAACTTCTATACAAATTATACCATTTTCAACAAATTTATAGAGATCAATAATTCAACTTTTCTGAATCGAATGATACATTTTTCAATAGATTTGACAGTCTAGTTAATTAGTTATTCATAAATGTAAAAATAAAGTTATTTTCAGCAAACAGAATATAACAAAAGTACCAGTGCAGAATTCCAACTCTATTTCTTGAAATCGTTTTTGTGTTAAATAAATGTTTTTATAATGAGAAAAAATTTATCTCAATATTCTTTTTGTTAATATTATCAAAACAAAGATTTTTATTCGAAATTAACCTCATTATTAACAATGTTTTTTATTAAAAAATTTAGTAGGCAGGCGTTGTCACTCTGCAGAAATACAAAATATTTTTTCGAAGATCAACCAGATAGATAAGCTGGAACTCCCTTAAGAACGACAATTAAGATCTATTTTGTTAGATATTATTGACAATTAAAGACGATTAATTTTTTTATCTATCTATCTACTCTTATTAAACGAGCAAAAATTGTATATATATTTATATATTTGTATCTTAGTTCTATTTTGAAAACGGCTCTACCAATTTTGATGAAACCAACTCTAGCCTAATAGCACAATGTTTCAAACTATATAGCAACTATATAGCGCCTATAGATTCAGGAAAACTATATAGGCACTATATAGTTATATAGTTTGAGAACATTGTGCTTCTAGGGCATTAACGAGTTTTGAGGATGAGAAAAACGATCTGGCAAGGTCTGGACCTAGACATATTTCATCTTAATTGATCTTTTCTTAATTAAAGTAATTATTTATACTAGTAGATGAAAATCTCAATAAAAAAGTTTGTTTACATTTTTTTCAATTATCTTTTATTGATTAATTGTTTTTATTTTATTTTAAAACCCACTAATAGGTTATAACAAATATTATTATATTATATTAAAATTAGGAATTTTTTGTTTTTAATTAACAGGTGTCTAAATCATAACATTACAGGTGGATTCATAACAAAACAGGTGTGTTTACAAATAAAGTGGTTGAAAGGCTTTTTTTATATAACTTGGAAACAAATCTTATTTAATTTTATGTTTTTATTTCAGATCCTATACGATTATTTTTTTATTATTATTTTCCTATTTATTTTTTTATAATGTTTATCAATATGAACGAATGTAGGCAAATTGGTGTACGAGTAAACAAATATACATATAATATGTGGACCACTAGAAAGCTAGAAATGCAAAAACTGGGTGCGGGGTGGATGTGGGAGGTGGGTTGCAGTTGTGGGAGATCCGGGGGTGGGGCGGAGTGGGGGCGGGGGCGAAGTGGGTGGTTTCGGGGGGTCCAGAGGGCGTGTATTATATATATTTGTATTTTTTTTAATTTGGTTACCGTGCATCGCTCGGTGGCTCCAGGTACTTAATATTAAGCCATAATGGCTTTTTATATTTAATTTAAACATATATCATGTGATTTTGTTTTAGATATTTTTTAATAAAGTTTTAAATAAAACGGATGAAGATTCGTATATCAGTGTGTGTTGGGGGGGGGATTAGAGGAGGATCATCTATGTGTGGTTATAATTATAGACCGGATTTTAGTGTTTTTCTAAGTTTTTATTTTTAACTGATAACAATGTCAGTGCTCTCTATATAAGTATATATATATATAAGTATATATATATATATTAAACACTATTCGTGAAACTGCATTTTTAGGCAATATTGCATGAAATTGCATATTTCATCATTTTTTTTTATGCATGTAACTACATTTCTTTAATATTATTTTAGTTTAGTTTCAAAGATTTGTTTCTTCTATTATTATTTATTGCAATATTACAAACTTTTTATACTTAAATTTATATGATTTTGATATAAATGATTTGTTCGAATTTGATCTCCCATGATAGAATTAGAAAAATGATCAGTTTTAAGAATAAATTTGATTTATGCCAGATCTGAGATAAGTACTGAATATGACGAGAGATTTGATATTGAAACAATTGCGGCTTACATATTTATGCTAATTATATTAATCAATATAGAAGGTTTGTTTTCTGTTTACAAATATATATTAGAAATTAGAAGACAGTTCGATTCTAGAATAGAATTACTTTCTTTTTACAAGACTTCTAAATAGGAGGGGGGTTATCTATTGATAAAAAAAGAAATACATATTTATATCAATGTACGTATGCGATTATGAGAATAACTTGTTATAAAAAGCATATATATTAAAACGCGTTTTTTTTTACATAAGGTAGGGGCTGTTATTAAGGAGGTTCGCGACAGCTTATCTATCTGGTTGATCTCCGAAAAAATCTTTTGTATTTCTGCAGAGTGACAACATCTGACTACTAAATTTTTTAATAAAAACATTGTTAATAATGAGGTTAATTTCGAATAAAATCTTTGTTTTGATAATATTAATAAAAAGAATATTGAGATAAATTTTTTCTGATTATAAAAACATTTATCTATATAATAAAAACGATTTCAAGAAATAGAATTGGAATTCCACACTAATGCCCTTGTTATATTCTGTTTGCTGAAAATAACTGGTTATTTTACATTTATTAATAAAACTAATTAACTAGACTGTCAAATCTATTGAAAATATACCATTCGATTCATAAAAGTTGAATCATTGATCTGTATAAATTTGTTGAAAATGGTATAATTTGTATAGAAGTTATAGCCCTTTTAAAAGCTCGGTCCATTTACTTCCCTGTTAAAAGGTCAATTTTCAATAATTCATTTCTCGGTAATGGGACAGACGATCAACTTCAAATTTCGGAAATGAATATTTAATACATCAAAGATTCGATGGTAAAAATGATAAACAGTCCCCTTAAGTTGGTCCCGTGTAAGTTTCACTACGCATCGACAGGTGTAATGAGTGTGTAGAAAGAATCAAGAAATTATCTTGAAAATTTATGAATTTTGAATCAAAACAAAACAAGTGGCTGAAAAAATAAATAATAATATTTTTTTTTTGCTTTCTCGGCATTAACCAATAGCCATTTTTACGATACTTAGTAATTATATTATTTTTTTTCTCAATTTTGTAGGGATCAGATTAAAGTCGGATTGCAGCGTCTGGGGCTTGAACCCGGACTAGCTTGATTAGAAAACATTTATGTTATCCACTCGACCAGCCCGATCCCCCAATAAATAATTTTATGAAAATTAAGAAAATTCAATAAGAGCTAAAAAAAAATTTATATAAATAAAAATATTTGAATATTACATATATGTGATTTTTAATTTTTGACGAAAAAATTAGCTAATTAATCCTACATTTAAAGAGATAAACAAATAAAGATTGATAACTAACGATAACATTTAACCTTAAAAAAATATGAAGTAGTAATTGAGATTATTTAATTTTCTACATTCTAGAAAATTTAATAGTGGTTTAAAATAGGCCTACAATAATAACTTATTTGCACTATTTATTATTTACCTACATCAATATAGATTTGATAAGAGTTTATAAAGAATTATATTATATTATAATTTTTAATAAATGTAATGTAATAAATCGTGATGAATAATTTCGGCCAAAGAATAAATTTGAAATCTTGAAGATGATTTTTGCGAAAAAATGGAAAGTAGTGAGCTCCCCTTTGAGCAAATTATAAACTGTCTTATCAAAAGGATAATGACAAAATTGAAAGAAACCTCAAATTGTCTTTAAGAGATTATCAAATAAAATAGATTATTAATAAATTATCTAAAAATAAATAATAATTTGATAAGTTAAAAAAAAAGTGTAATTTGTAATTCTTATGATTCTATTGAAATATCAAATAAAAAATATAATTAAAAGAGGTTTTTATCGAGAGTAGCAGATTTGTTTAATTTATAAGGATTCAAAGAATGTGTTTTCTGGTCCCCCCCGCATCAAATTTCGGTCCCCGGCCTAAAATCTGAACAGGGGCCCCTTAGATTAAATATGTGTTTTTTTTATGAAGTGGAAAAAGTTGGTCCCTTTACGAATTTTTTTTGCTAACATACCCCCTTAAAAAAACATGTCACATCCGGGCCTGGGTGGTGCCAGGGCCCCTGGACCCAAAATCTGAACCGATCCCCTTATTATGGAATAAGTATGAGTTTTTTATTAAGTGGAAAAAGTTGGTCCCCTTACGAATTTTTTTTGCTAACATACCCCCTTAAAAAAACATGTCATATCCGGGCCTGGGTGGTGCCAGGGCCCCTGGACCCAAAATCTGAACCGATCCCCTTATTATGGAATAAGTATGAGTTTTTTATTAAGTGGAAAAAGTTGGTCCCCTTACGAATTTTTTTTGCTAACATACCCCCTTAAAAAAACATGTCACATCCGGGCCTGGGTGGGGCCAGGGCCCCTGGACCCAAAATCTGAACCAATCCCCTTATTATTGAATAAGTATGAGTTTTTTATGAAGTGGAAAAAGTTGGTCCCTTTTGAATTTTTTTTGCTAACATACCCCCCTTAAAAAAACATGTCATATCCGGGCCTGGGTGGGGCCAGGGCCCCTGGACCCAAAATCTGAACCAATCCCCTTATTATGGAATAAGTATGAGTTTTTTATGAAGTGGAAAAAGTTGGTCCCTTTTGAATTTTTTTTGCTAACATACCCCCTTAAAAAAACATGTCACATCCGGGCCCGGGTGGCGCCAAGGCCCTGGACCCAAAATCTGAACCGGGATCCTTATTATGAAATCAATATGTGTTTTTTTATAAAGTGGAAAAGTTGGTTCCCTACGAATTTTTTTTGCTAACATACCCCCTTAAAAAAACATGTCACATCCGGGCCCAGGTGGAGTCAGGGCTCGGGACCTACAGGTGCACTTGGGCACCCCTTTCGGGGGTATGCTTCTGCTTGATGTAAATAAATATACATATATAAAAAACTTACTATTTATTTTATTTATATTGAAAAATAAATACAAATACGTTACTTTATATACCTATACATATATATTCTTATTTACATCAGGCAGAAGATGGACTCTGATTTATTAAATTACTTATATAGTAGGTATTCTATTATTAAAATTTCTTGATGTTTTTAAAAGGAAATAAATTCATTAAGAATTTTTTTATAAATCTCACAATATATAATGTATATAGGTATATACTTATATACATATATATAATAAAAATGAAAATTGACAAATTGTATTAAAATAAAAAATAAAAAAAAGGAATAAAAATATTTAAAGTAGTTTTATTTAATAAAAAATTAATCCCATTCGTGTTTATTTAAATGGATTAAATAATTTCGTATAAAATATTAACTAATAATACAAAAGAGGTTGTGACATAATAACAGAAACAACGCCATTAGATAAGTGCGATTCAATTTCACTACGTCGAACTTAATTCAAGATTAGAGCAATAAGAAAATAGAAATGAGATATTTTTCTCGACTTACCAGATATACGTTGATAGAGGGTTATGGAAGTGTTCCAGAGTGATGGATTTTCACTATCCGAATGAAATAAAATCTTAAAGTTTGTGCAAGAACTTGAAACATAAGCGTTGTTGTGAGGCCTAGCACCTCCACCATTCCCTGCCCTCTCAGTCTAATACTCACAACTCACAACAGAAAGCTGCCAAACAGTCAATTATTTATTCATTTTAACTAGAAGGGCTCGAGACCGATTAAAAAAAATCCTTATACCATTCTCATCATAATTGGCATTCGTTTAAAAATAAATTACTTATTTTTAAGATATATTTAAATATATATAGATATAATTTGTTGATTCAATTAAAAAAGAAGCGGACTTTTCAAATAAATTTAGATACTTTTTTGTTTTAATCTTGAACAATTAATTAAATTAGTTTAATATTATTTTATTACTGGCTGCCCTCTTGCTAGCCAGGGGCACGCCCCCCTGGACCCCCAACCCACGAACCCCACTCCCCACCACACCCACACCCCGAACCCCACCCAGCACCCCCGCCCCCCGTGCACAACCACCACCACGCACCCCAGCCCCCGCACCACCCCACTACGCCTCTGGACCCTCACCTGAACCCAGCACTCCACCCTGCACCACCCCCCCCCCCCTGATCCCACCACCGCGCCCTCCACCCCGCACCACCACTCCGCGCCCCACCCACCCCGGACCCCACGCCGCACCACCCCACTACGCCTCTGGACCCTCACCTGATCCCCCCTCATTATGCCTCTGGACCTTCACCTAAACCCTCCACTCCACCCTGCATCCCGTGCCCCCCCCCCCCACCTCACCCCCGCACCCAGTTTTTTCATTTCTAGACTTCTAGTGACCCATAGATTCTATATACAAAATTTGGTTAAGTTGGCTATTAAGGGTAAGAATTTTCATTTCTTGCCCCCCCTCCCCCTGTTTTTGCATTTCTAGCCTTCTAGTGACCCACAGATTATATGTATATAAAATTTGGTTGAGTTTGGTCCAAAAGCAAGAATTTTCATATTTTGACCCCCCCCCCTTTTTGGGTGGTTTTTTGGGGGAATTCTTTTAAACAAAAGTTGTCAGAAATCACATCCCCTACAACTTTGCTCATTTTAAAATTTGCCGTAGAGTTAATAGTTTAGGAGTTATTTGATAATTTTCATCCGTGCGCCCCCCAAACCCTCTTTTGGGGTCAAAATATCAAAACGTTATATAGCTAAAAACGTAAGTTAGAAGACATCTGATGTAAATATGAAATTTCATATATAATCCCTTAAGCCGTTTTTACGTGAATCGTGAGCAACTTTTCGGAAACGACGGAAACAGACAGAGAGGTAGACAGGAATTTTGTTGGAGGTGTTTTCGTTCATAACTTTGCTTGAAACGTGTGCAACCAAAATTTGGCGTGATTTGGAGCAATGTACAGACAAAACCTTAATTTTATATATATATATATATATATATATATATATATATATATATATATATAGATTTGGAGTTATTCAAAGGCGCAGCGAGAGCCAGGGTTATTAATGAGGTGACCATAAAGAGAAACAAAGAGGTCTCTCTGCTTGATGCAAATAAACATACACATATATATCGAAATTATATATCTGTATATATATTATTTATTTGTTTGAAACTATAGTTTCGAAGAGTTGGCCTTCATCATCAGTCTTTTTTAATTATAAATATAATTAATTGAATGTAATGGAAGACAGCCCAGGAGTGGTAAAAGGAAATAAAAATTAACACATCAAATAAGGTGTAATTTATTGGAATCCTTCCTCCTTTCCTTTCAAACTGACGTTTCGGAGGATTCTTCCGTCCTTCTTCAGGGTTTCAAGAGGTCAATGAAGATAACAAATAAAATGCTTCCTTCCTCTCTCCATAGCAGAGGCATAGAAAAACATTTTTTTTCCTCCTTTTAATTAGGAAAAGGAGGAAAAAAAATTGTTTTTCATTGCCTCATCTGCTAATAAAGAAAAAGTTTTAAATACTGCTGTAGGGAGAGGAAGTAAGCATTTTATTTGTTAACTTCATTGACCCCTTGAAACCCTGAAGAAGGACGGAAGAATCCTCCGAAACGTCCTCTAGTAGCACAATGTTTCAAACTATATAGTGCCTATATAGATTCTCAAACTCTATGTAGGGACAATATAGTTACTATATAGTTTGAAACATTGTGCTACTAAGGTCGGTTTGGAAGGAAAGGAGGAAGGATTCCAATAAATTACACCTTATTTGATATGTGTTATTTTTTCTTTCCTTACTACCCCTGGACTGCCTTCTATTACTCTCAATTAAAATTCTACCAGTCCGTCTCTCTCCAGAGAAAATTTCGTTCCAAATAAATATTATTTTTCATGGGGTCAGTATAGATAGTATGGATATTGAAAATTTTTTGATCTTTACTTATATAGCTGAGAGCCAGTTAAAACTCTAATAAAATAAAAACTTTTCAATCAAATAAGGTGAGCAATCGTCCTCCTTTAGGGAGGACAGTCCTTCTTTTGTAAGCTCTGTTCTCCCCCGAAAAGTGCTCTCCTACTTGCCCTCTTTTTCGATATTTGAAGACTAATCTGGTAAATCTCCGTATTCGATCGAGATTATATAGAGTCGACTCTCGATAATTCGAAATCCAAGGCACTATAAGAAAAATTCGAATTATCGAGAAGTTTGAATTATCAAGAGAAAAGAAAAAAAATCGAATTATTAAGAGATTTTATTATATTTTAGAAAATATGTATGAGCATACATACATTTTATATATATATATATATATATATAGCCTCAACTAAAAAAGTAAAAATAATGAAAACGACAAAAAATAACAAAAAAATTACCTTTTAGAGTGTAGATCTGCTAACTCTCAACAAGGAAATTTTACAGGGCAGAGAAAAAACAAACAAAATTTAATATTGTTGTTATGGAAAGAAACTATTTTTCAAATTTTTTTCTACAACTTACGATCGTAATTTTAAGTAGCAGTTTTACTTGGACAATGCTGCATCTCTTTTTCTTTCGAACATAATAATATCTAATATCGTCGCCTTAGAGTGTAAACCTGCTATATCCATTTTTTATCATATATAATATATTAAAATGTTCGAAAGAAAAAGAGATGCAGCATTGTCCAAGTGAAATTGTTACATAAAATTACGATCGTAAGTTGTAAAAAAAATGTGAAAAATAGTTTCTTTCCATAACAACAATATTAAATTTTGTTTGTTTTTTCTCTGCCCTGTAAAATTTCCTTTTTATGACTTAGCAGGTTTACACTATATTTATGATAAAACGTGGATTTAGCAGGTTTACACACTCGGCGACGATATGTATTATTAACATTGTTAGGAAAAATTCGAATTATAAAGAGGGGGAAGTTCGAATTATAGAACGTTCTCTTCCCCTCTTGTTATGAAAAAGATTTCGATGAGTTATCGAGCGTATCAAAATACAAAGCATTTTTTCGATTTACCCAAGTTAACAGCTGAAGAGTTCGAATTATCGAGAGTCGATTGATGTATTATAGATCAATTCAATATGAAGACATTCCTTGTTCAGATATTTTCAGTATATTTTGTCAAGATGAGTTGATTCATTGACAAAAAATATTCATTCAATGGAAAAAGTAGTCATTTAAATAAAAATTAATAGGCATGTCAACATAATTACAATATAAAATTTTACAAATGTTTTTACTATTTATCATATTATAGTGTATCATTGTTTCAATGAATAAAATGTTTCTTTTCTATACGATATTTTTTCTTCAATTAATTTGTCCTCCTTTTCATCGTAAAAAGTTGGTCACCTTATTATTAGCGCCTCAAATTTGTAAACATTCCACTTTTTATAGCAAATTTTTATTTATATATATATTTTCCTTATATTTAAATCTATTCTAATATGTTATTACGATCCCTAATCCTTTGTTTATACAGTCCCCTCTTAAGGTAATCTTTACGTTCGACCTCTCGGGGGCCCAGTAGAACATCCAAATCATCCCACCCTGATTCCTCGAAAGGAACAGCAAGTCATTGCCCCCGTAAGGGGGGTCCAAGTGCACCTGTGGGTTTCGGGCACGGGTCCTGCAGGGGCCCGGGGCTCAGACGTGACATGTTTTTTAAGCGGGTATGTTAGAAAAAAATGCGTAGGGTAACAAAACATATTCCACTTGCCTTTTGAAGCCATTTCGGTACCTGTAGCAGCTTGTACACCTGAAATATCTAATAATTGTTCCATATTGGTTTCGGTAGCAATTATACTGGCTTGCTCATAGCCCCCGCATGAAATTTCTGGTCCGGGGCCCAGAATCTGAAGCGGGCCCCTTATTATGGAATAAGTATGTGGTTTTTATGAAATGGAATAATAAAAAAAATGCCATGGCCGGGTCCGGGCCCCACGGGTGTACCCGTATGCCCCTTGCGGGGGGTATGGGCTTTCCACTTATGTCTTGTAATAATTTCGTGTCCCAGTAAGCATAAGGACCGCGCCAAGCCAATTGGCCGCCCGTGTGCAAACTATAATTTTGCGCCCCCTTCTAAAATTCAACACATGAAAAAATTATCACCCCTTACAACTTCTAGCTAAAAATTAATACATAGGTAAGTACATATAATAAATAAAAAATCTGAGTTTTGCGCATGTGTCTTTGCGGAGAGAGGATCGAGGGAGTGACGCGGTAACCCACCGATTAATACGATCTCAAAAGGAGCACATGTTGAGTAGAATTAATTTTCTTATCAAAATAATAATTAACATTAATTGTGTTCTTTTCAGTGTTGAATAGATATTAAATGTAATTACATACGAGTATTTTTAAATAAAATTTTGACGAGCAGTAGTTCTGTGAGAGTTTGAATAAGTTCAAGTTCACATACATTTTTACTTTACCACATGAAGGTGTGGCGAAGTATTGTAATTGTGTAGGAAAAAAGTGATTTTCGAAATATCTCAAAAGTGGCTAAGACTATTTTGATAGAAAATTGAGCGATTACACGGTGTTTCGGTATACAATAAGTTTTTATAGTAAACATCGATTAATTTATGTTATAAGATATTAATTTTTTGTTAAAATGTCTGTTAGTGAGTGGATGTGTGTTACCAAATTTTGTGTACGCTCTAGCCCAAAAACCACGATATATCAAAACTAAATTTTATATTGAAATTAAGAGCTGATTGGTTGAAATCTGTCCAGAAATTTGAACCATATTTGTCCGATTTGGACCAAATTTTGCACCGATACTTAAAATGTCATAAAAAATTATAAATTTTATTTTATAATTAATTCAAATATACAAAGAGGACAGGTGTAGTCATGAGATGACCACATCAAATTTTTTGTTTAAAATGACCTATCCAATAATTGCCCAGCTTTTTACACTCGTGAATTGAATATATAAGGTCTGACAACCACTGACATGTTTAACAAACCAGAGAGCTCGAAGCTCTTTATAATCCAGCGGATATGCAGCTTGGTTTAATCTTGTAGGCAGTGCCGGCGCAATTCACTTTGCCGCCCCGTGCAAAACATTTGTTTGGCGCCCCCTCCCATACCTTGCTCCTCCCGGCCCAGAAATGAGCATAATAGGACTAGGAAGTAACAAAGATAGGATAAAATAACAATTAGAAACATCAAACATAGCAGTTATTAGTTTACTGGTGTTATTTACAAATAAAAAATATTTTACAAACAAATTGTGTCAACAGTTCTTGTACATTATTGTAATTTTAAATTTACAGTAGGTTAAGATACTGTATACATAGTAGAAATACCAAATACTGATTCTAAAACATTTCCTCATCACAAAAGTTATTTGGAATTAAAAAACCATTTTTCTTGCTTTAACAGCAGCAAAGTCGTTCACTAAATCAGTATAGTTCAATTTTTCTCCCAATTCATGTTCGATTGATATTGTTGCTAGGTCATCTAACCTAGTTTCAGACAGTCACATTTAACCGCTGCGACCCCCGCCCACCTTGCCTTTCTGCCGCCCTGTGCAGCCGCACGGGTTGCACCCCCGTAGCGCCGGCCCTTCTTGTAGGGTTGAGGTGATCACAAGTTATTATTGTATACTGTTGTCAGTGCTTCACATTTGCAGTTGCTAGTCTAGTAGAGAAGTTGCAGACATCTCGGGGGTGGATTTGCTACCTTTTACACCTAATTTTTCGTTGACCGTTTTTAATTAATAGCGAGCAACTATCTTAATCAGAACATCTAAATATTCTCATAAATATAGTAATAATTAAAAAAATAAAAGAAATACTACTCTATAGAAAGTTTATATCAAACTTAAAAAATTTCTCGCCATGGTAAAAGAAAATGTTTCAATTTTATCAACAAAAAAATGATAGTTTTATTTTGGTCCAATAGCTTACTCGATCTTACCTCAATCATTGTTGATCGTCCAATTTTCAAATACGCTAGGTACCTGTTATAAATATAAAAAATGATTTTGTTCTTTTGAAAATAGTTGTACCAATGGTATATAATTTCTCATGGCTGTATTCTGTACTCGTGCGCAGGGCCGCAAAGAGCGTATCTGCGTCCCGGAATTGGATTGGATTGGATATTGCTGAGCCCTCTTGTATTACTTTGGCAGTTTTAGCCCTTCGTGCAGGAGATCACCCTTTTTGCTTTATTTGATCCCCAGGCCCTCTTGATAGGTATGGGACAGCAAGTACTCTCGGAGTCACGCCTATGCTCGTGCTTATTGAGCTCACGCAGCCGACATTTCAGCTGAGAAATTTCAAGAAACTCACACTCACTACGCGCGAGTATATTAAGTTGCATACACTATTAAACAAATGTTTATTTCAGACAAATAGATTGAAATATTTAATTTCTATTCAACCAAGGAATAACTTTTTGTCAGAATTCTCTCCGATATCCACAAATGCCTCCCTTCACAGTGAAATCCTGTAGCTTTCACTATAAATAAATATAATCTACGAAAATATATAATCTATATATTTTTAATTAATCCTATTCAATTTAGTTTCCAATAAATTATGGCAATATTCAGAAAAACAAAATTGCCTCGATATTTTATTGCTTGATCGTGGGAAGAGTATCTATATCAGGGGTGGCCACAACGTGGCTCGTGAGCCGCATGTTGCTCTTCAGTCGATCTCGTGCGGCTCTTGAACCCTCTTGAATAATACTGATTTTATAAAGTATATTATTCACAGAGAACATTTAGAAGCAAAATATTTTCACTATCCACAGGTTATGCAGGTAATTCTAAAAATTGTTAACTATATTCGGAAGAAGGTCCCATAAGAAAAATATCCACTAACAAAAGAGTGTGCTAAGAGACTAATCTCAATATTTGTAACTACTTATGTGTGTGAATCACTGTACTCAACGCTTAAGTTCATTAAATCTAAATATCGATCCGAAATAACTGATGAAGATTTAAGTGAGCTCGTGAGAACTGCGCTTACCAAATCAGCCAGATTTCAAACAACTAACAGCCAACATGAACACTCGTAAAAGCACTTCTCAAAAGTAACATATTATTTCTTTTTTTTATTGTAATTGAACACTAATGGTATAAGTAGAATAAAAAAAAAATAAATGTTATTTCATTTATATTTGCTAAAATAAAAAATGTGTCTTTTTTTTTAATAAACCATTAATTAATCTTCAAACAATGTGACTCGCTTTGAAACAGTTTTATAAATTTGCGGCTCCCAAAGTTAAGGTTAGTGGTCACCCCTGATCTATATCATTGGCGTGCGGTCCATGGATGCTGTGGATGTATCCCTAAAATTTCAAACATTTAGAGTATTTTCATAAATATATAAAATTTCAGACGGATCTTTAAATTTTCAAATTATTATCCATTATTTCAAATATTTCTATAAAAAAACATTTTTTTGGACAGCATCCCTTGTTTAAAAAGTCACCAATCGCCACTGATCTATTTGTATATCTACAATAAAAATGGGGAATTTTGATTTCTGAATTGCAATGAGGGACAAGTGGCAAGTACACCTGAATAATTTTTAAAGATGCGAGTTGAATTAGGATAAGTACAATCTGGGTCGCGCATCTAGTATTGCGTAGACGCAGTCGCTTTGCAAATAGACTTTATAGGCTTATATCGCGACTATAAAATAAAATAAAATATATTTTTAATAAGATTTAGACAAATTTATTTACCACTATATGCGCCAATTTTTTTTTCAACAGCACTTTTAAGTTTAGGGAGCTGGTTTAAAAATTTTTAACTATTGGAGTTGCTGCGGATCATTTATCATCTATTTTAGAGCTATAAGGCGAGGGATTAACATCGAAGTCCTCTCATAATGATTCCATTTTTTTAGAACTCTAAAAACGAAAGAATTCAATCGATATATAGTGTAATTTGTTGCTTTGTGTAAATATCCTCTGGCTTGAAAAGAAAGTTGTTTTCTAGAGGAAGATTTTACTACAGAAATATGGTCGTTTTAATACAGATTAGACGCAAAAGGGTCAGTTAACATTGATGAAAAGTTCCTAAGTAATAATAAATATGAATCAATAAAACTAATAAAAAAATTATATGAAGTTTCAATTTTAGAATAAATTAAATAATTTTTTCTGAAATAAAAAGATCAATATATTTAATTTAATATTTTATTAGAATAGTTAATAGTATATTGATTAAAAATGTGATAAATAATGACAATGACATATATATCTAAAGAATTGATTTTCAATCCTTAACAATATATAAGAATATATGTTATTCCAATGAATAAGAGATAATTCCTTTTTTTATTATATTTTCAAATTAAATTTGATCCGCAGAGCTTTTAAAAATTATTTTTTTCAATTTATAACTATAACTTTTATAAAGGTAACGTTTTTGGTAGAAATTGTTAATTATGGTTTCGAAAAAAAATATTAAGATAGATGAATATGTTATGAAAAATGTATTTAAATTTAACAAGATTGATCGAACCATTTTTTAGATATAACATTTTAAATTTGAATAGATAGTCAAACCAACATTCTTTAACAAATATATATAATATAAATAAAATTTATTAAATCAATGATAAATATTTACAAATCGATTAATTAATTTTTTTTACAATACATTTGAATAATAAATTATAACCATAGCCCCCATTATGAGTTTTTGGTTTCTCGTCCTTCGTCTTATCTCCTTTTTCTTTTCTAATAATCTGTCGTCTATTTGTTCCCTTAAGCAAATCCAGCATATTCTTTCCCAAAACCCTTTCAAAGTCCTCACAGTCTTCTTTCTGTTCCGCCATTTCTTTTTCCTTTTTACACCCCTTGTATATTTGCCCGTCTTTTCCATCGAGACCCCTTTGATTCCGGATCTAGGTCTCGCCGATGGTTGCTTTTTATTCTCATTTTTGTCTTTGTTTGTCCAATAGTATTATCTAACAAATTAAAATTTTCTTTAAGGTAGTTCTTTCGCGACAATCCACACAAAAATTTTAGCTTCGTAACCCTCTATACATATGAACGGAGCAAAAAATTTAGGTTATGTTTTTTAACGGGACTGTACTTTTCAGACTATATCCTCTTTATGAATGGTTCGTTTCCAAGCGATTGATCTTATATCCCCTCAACTAAAAATAATCGCCCAAATATGTTGTTTTTATTTTTTATCAAAACTACGAGGTAAATAATTTCAATTTTTTTTTTAAGCTACTCCGAATATATTATTCTAACAAATATTAGTTTTTCATCAAGAACACCCGGGACACACAGGTGCACTTGGACCCACTTGCGGGGGCTATGTAGGCAAGGCCTAAGACAGAGTTAATTCACTAAAAAGGAAATTTTATAACTCAAAAACATAACGGTCAATTTTGTTAAAATTTAAATATATTTTCCAGGTCAAAAATGGCTTTCTTAATATTTTATTATTTCTCCAAAACCTAGTTATAATTTCTTAAAAGTACTGTAAATTGAAATTCTTTTAAATGATATTACATATAAAGATGGCTACATATCTGAGCACGAAAGCAGACTAGGCAAACGCTCATTGTTACTCTATGCTTCATCAGATAGGATTGGCTAGGCCTCGGGGCGGATACCCGTATATATTATTTGCAGCTCGTTTGTACTCTCTTGCTTTGTGCACAAATGTGTATCCGCCTTAACATATATATATATATAAACTATAATAAATTTGATCTAGGAACAAATGGATTTAGTTTTGTATTATAATAATATAAATCTTATTAAAATTTCTTTTATTATATTTAATGTAATGTATCAGAATCGTAGATAAGAGGCTATCACAGAGGGAGGTTATACTCCAACCTCCAAGAAATGACAAAAATTACCTATTATTTAATGGATGTATGATATGAGATTTTAATGCCGGTTTATAATGGTTGACAACAAGTTTTGTTAATAACTTTTAAGGAGATAGGTGTTGGTCCTAGGTGAAACATTTTTATTTAATAATAAAAATTGAGAGGTAGGTTTCACAAAAAAAAAAAGAAATAAAACAAAAATGAGTCTTGAATTCAATATATTTCGGGTGTCAGCCTATCTTCAGGAGTCAGAGTTTTCTTTAAAGATGGGCTGACACCCGAAATATATCGAATTCAAAACTTATTTTTGTTTTATTTCTTTTTTTGTGAAACATACCTAGCAATTTTACCCAATTTTTATTATTATAAGTTTTGTTAAGATATACATGACCTTGTATAGTTCTTATTAGAACCTAAAAATCACCAGGTTCAAATTTATCTAAGCTACATGTACAAACAACATTTGGCTTTTAAGAACAAAAAAAATAAAATCAAGTTGACCTGATAAGTGCACATTATTAGTTATTAACCGTACTAGTGACAAGTGAGATTTTATCCACAAAAAAAAAAAAAAAAACATTTATACCAACATTAGTTATAAGGATGGATTAGTTTTATTAGTTCCATACAATATTTTTTTTCAACAACTACAAAATTTTAATTAAAAAAAAAATTGAAAAATTCACATCATTATTTTTATGGTTCCCACTGCAACTCATTCATATTTTGTTGGAAAGTAGATATTTATTTATATAAATCTAACTTTATTTACTAGTGGATGAAAAAACTTTTATCCAATGTTCCAATTAAAATGTCACTTTAGCAGTTGGGATTTTAAGAAACTTGGCAAGTAGGTGTTGTAAACAATATTTTGAATGAAAATTTGTAAATTAAAATAATTTTCTTTTGGCTTTAATATTTATTAAGAAATAAAAGCTATTTATTTCCTGAAAAAAAAAAAAAAAATAACAATGAAAAATCAATTTCAAAAACTTATATATCTATAAATAATATCGATAAATAATAAGAAATATGTTATAGCACTATATTAAGATCAATACTTTATTCAATAAAATTAATAATATTTTACCGATGAATTTAAATAAAATATTTATACTCTTATTAAAGAAAAGTAATTATTTTGAAATTTTTAAGCAAAATCATCTATACATGAATTTGAAAAAAAAAATAGAATGTTTTTTTAATTTATACATTTTTAATAGTTCAAATTTTCTTATAATTATAAAATAATTTTATATATATATATATAACTACAACTAAACATTTAAAATTTTAGTTTACTATACATATATATATTAAACTAAAATTTTAATATATATATATATATATATATATATAAATGTTTAGTTGTAGTTAATAATTAAATTATTAATTAAAATTTATGTTTATTTTATAGTGAATTGAAAATAGAAAGAAATCGAAAATAAAAAAATACTTAAATTTTAAGAAATTAACATAATTATTACACTGGCAAAATATTGTTATGATAATATAATGTATATTGTTATGACTAAATATAAATCGATATCTAATAATAATATAAGATACATTATATTATTGAAGGAAAAATGTAACAACAAAATACAATATATAATATATTTACTTATTTTAAATATAAATATCTAATATGAATTTAAATTTAATAATAATATTGGGAATCAGAATTTTCTCGATTACCAGACTCATCTTTAGACGAATCAGGTTTTGCATCTGTTTTTGTACGAACATCTTCATTTGTTCCATTTTCCTCAGATTTCGAATGACCTCGTGAAGAATCACGATCTCTGGAAATAATTTAGTTTATTTGAAATTTTTTTTGAAGATTTACTAATGTTATACATTTTACTCCAATCATTTCATAAAAAGTAAAATCTATATTCTTATTCCATATTTTATCTTTAGTAGTTTTTTATTTCAGAGATAGGTAATATGGGGCATAATTTTTTCGCTCCTCTCATCCCAAAAATAATTCTTTAATTGGGACTTGTAGAGGGTTGTTAAGTCAATGAGAATAAATGTTAAAATTAAAATGGTATATATATATATATAAATTGAACGGCTTAAGACACGCATGCCCGAGTTTCTCATTGTAATACTGGGGCAGCAAAATGTCATACAAACAACACCTGATCTTTTTTAAATAAATATTTGGAGCCTTTTATCGATTATAGATCCCAAATTTTAAAGAAATGATATAATATAATTCTCCTCCTCACACGATCCCACTTATTTAAATAAATCTATTTCCACACAAAAAATATCACAATGCTGTAGATTATAGAAAAAAAAATACTTCCAGATTCATATCTAGAGCCTCATTTCTGTAGCTGAGTCAGGACGAAAATGAGGCGAAACTTTTAAGAGACTGTGTATTTTAGGGGAGTTTACAGGTATACATTTGGAGTGTGGTTTTTTAAGAGGAATACAATTTTTGGACCGAGACGCTGCTCGCCAGGGTACCAGCCCGGAGGTTAATTAATATTCTAGCTTTAAGGTTGCACGGACAGTACCTACGCAAGTCAAAATTAAATTACATTTTTTCCGACTAAAATTAAAAATTTTAACCCATAAATTCATTATTTTAATTTAGATGTTAGCTAACATCATTTTTAATTGGAAATATGAAATAATTTAATTAATAAATATAATAAATAAATGTCTTTTGACTCGAGTCATGTGATTTATTTATTTTTAAGTGAAGCAGATTGATATTTAGGATCATTTAGATTTGAATATTTACAAAACCCTGGGTCAGAAAGTTTTTTTTAACGTTACCTACAATAATTTATCTATATAAATAAAAGTTTTTTGTTTTTTTCTCATCATACGATTTGGCTAGATTAATCGAAATAATGCTTTCAGTCAACATTCCCTATTCACTACATGTTAAAAGTGCGATTTTTAATAATTAATTACACGAAAACCCTTGGTCAGATCTTTTTTAAAACATTATTTTATACGTATTTGTTATCGATTAATAACATATTAAAAATTCAGATTTTTAATCCAACATTGCCTTAATGTCCGAGCAACCTTAAATAAATGAAATAAACATGTCTTCGTAGTTTTCAAGACAGGCGGCCGGGGACATCGATACCACTGACCTCCCTCCACCGCTAAGCTACTAGGTATGACATCTAAACCATGATAGGCCGTTCCATTCATAAAAAGAAAATATTCAAGGCCTGGGTCTGATTATGTATCAGGGAATTGAAGATAATGGGTCTTTAAAAAGTGTCATAGAGACAAACCATTTTAACAATGAGTTAGTTTTACGTTTTCAAATTTTTAAAGCTTAAAAGGAAAGAAAATTTAAAATAATTTAAGAAACTTTTTAAAATTTAAAATACTAGGTAGGTTTCACAAAAATAAAAGATAAGATGCTTGTTTAGTCCGACTATTTTTGTGAAACCTACCTAGTATTTTATATTTTAAATTTTAAAAAGTTGCTTAAATGTTTCAAAATTTTTTTTAAAATGTTTCACCAAGAATCCACACCATTCTCCCTTAACAAAAAAGCTTGAAAAGGAGTTGGATGTTTGGAAATCGCATCCTACTACTTGCAAAAAAACATTTTAAGGGGAATAAATCGATGCTGAAATAATTATAAATAAAAAATAATAATGTAAATTTTAATTTGGAAATCAAACATTTTGTTAAAAAAAAGGGGGGGGGGAATAAATGAATTTATTTAATCGGATCATTTAGTGTCGGTTTATATTGAAAGTGGTCTAAGTCCAATTTTGAAAAAAAAATGAGTTAATGTCAGTTTTAGTTAGACATAGATGTCTTCTTTTCATATTTATAATATCCCAGTCAATGGAGTACAATATCCTCATGAATTTATCAAAATAAAAATATCGAAATATATATATTGATAAAAATATAAATACAAATATCTCGAAATAACAAAAAATGGCCTTACATCACTTCTAAAATAAACTGTCCATATTATGATATTTATAGGACAAATGCCTTATCCTAGATTGTGTACCTAATAAATTATGGGAAGATTTTACAGATTCTTATATAAGTTCAAATTACTGATAGTAGTAGACTTGAGATTTCTGAGGAAATCACGAGAGGTAGTCATGTACTAGACCCGAGAGAGAGAGAGAGAGAGACAACCTTTCTGACATATAATTAAAAATTATCTATTCATCTCCGATCTAATAATAGTCGACGACTTCTTGTTATTGTGGTATTTCTTCTTTGTTTTAACAGTAAAGAAAAATTAATGTGTTTAAGAATAAGAAAAAAGATAGAATGTTTCACATATTATATATATAATAGCCCAGATTAATTTGCAGCAACGCTAAGGTAATGCTGCCGACAGGGGGTGCTGATGACGTCGGCATATTTGCGACAAATTTGAAATATAATTGTAATTTGAACTCGAATTTTGAAATGAAAGACCCCAATTGATTTTTAATTAAGAAACATTAAATATATTGATAATTATTCCCCCCCATCACTCAAAAATTAAATATTCAATTCGCTTTTCTTTGCGCACAGAAGAAGAAATTAATCACATCTTATTTGATTTATATTTTATATATTATTTGTTTATTTTTTAATAATTTGCCACTTTTTTATAATTTTTTAAAAATCTAAATTTTGTAATTCTTATTTTTGGATTTTTACAAAATTGAACGGCTGCCCGAGTTTCTCATGGCAATACTGGAGCAGCCTGTCATACAAACAACACCTGATATCTTTTAAATATTTGGTGCCTTATATCGATTATCGATCCCAAATTTAAAAAAAAAAATGATATAATATAATTCTCCTCCTCACACGATCCCACTTATTTAAATAAATCTATTTCCACATAAAAAATATCACAATGCTGTAGTTTATAGAAAAAAAAAATACTTCCAGATTCATTTCTAGAGCCTCATTTCTGTGAGGTGTCAGGACGAAAATGAGGTTAAACTTTTAAGAGACTGTGTATTTTCGGGAGTTTACAAGTATACATTTGGAGTGTGGTTTTTTAAGAGGAATAAAAATTTTGGACCGAGACGGCGCCCGCCCTCGAAGCTCGTATTATAATATCAGACAATTGAGTTAAATAATAAGTAGCTGAAGAAATCGCAAATATAGTGACGAAATGACCGCCTTATTTAATATAAAACTGAATTTAATTTATCTGAATACAATTTCCGTCGATCTTACAAACTAAAAAAAATTTCAATTATTAAAATAAAAAAAAAAAAAATATTTAAACGATAATTTATTGTAAAAAAAAGTGTCCAATGGTATGTACATTTTGTTCGAAATCCATTCTGATTTCTTGTAAAAATGAAATGAGAAAGAGAGAGATTTCAGGTTGAGATAAATTCAACTGTTTAGAATACCCAATCGATATTTACCTATCTCGTCGATTATGTTCTTTTTTTCTTTCTCCTGAATGAGATCTCTTTGAACGAGATGAACGATTACGGCTGCCACTTCTTGAACGACGGGACCTAAAAATATATATATAATTAATCATCTATATTAGAAGTATTTTCTTTAGGAGACAGACTGGTAGAATTTAATGGTGAATCGAAGGGAAGGCAGCCCAGGGATAATGACAATTGTAAATTCATAACAAAATAATTTATCGGAACGTTATTTTCATTCTCTTATAAACTGATATTTCGGAGGATCTTCTCTCCTTCTTCGGGTTTTAAAATGAACGAATGAAACTTGTAGTCATCTCTATCTTGTTTCCTTTCATGCGCGGATCCAGTGGGGCCGCCCCCCCCCCCCCCCAAGCATTGGAGATCAACATTTTTTATATGTATATTTAATTTATTATTTTATTTTTATAACATTAAATTTTAAAATTAAAGAAAATAAAGTTCTATGTGTGTGTGTGTGGGGGGGGGGGGGGGGGCCTCTGACAATTCTTTCAATTCGATCGTGACACACTTCCTAGATCAAAAGTAGATCTTATATACCGGCGACCGCCCCCCCCCCCCCAAAAAAAAACAGAGGTCTGGATCCGCGCCTGTTTCCTTTAACAGTGATTTTGCTTTTTGATGTTAAAAGCAAACTCTAACACTAGCCAAGCAGCACTGTTAAAGAAGACAAGATAGACGTGGCTACAAGTTTCATTCGTTGACTCTTTTAAAACCTGAAGAAGGAGGGAAGATCCTCAGAGAGAATGAAAATTAGTAGTTTTCATTATTCATGGAGTTACCGATCCATCAATTTACAATTAAATAATCTAATTGAAAATATTTTCTTGCCAAGAGTAGCAGAGTTGTTGATGTTTAAGAAAATATGAGAGAGTTCTCTTGTTACAAATAAACATATAATATGTATATTAGGGCGCTCCTTATTTTGGATATTTTCGAATATTTTCAGTTTCAAGTCTCTATCTCAATTTTAAGTTAGTGCTACACAGCGATTAAGTTTCCCATGGGGTTTTTGGCATTGAAAGATCAATTTTTTATTTCGGCCAAAGTAATGGGTCAAAAAATTTGAAACTGTAGACTTTATCCTTATGATAGTAGCTATTCTTCAGAATTTTTACAGATTTTTAGCTATTATAATTTTGGAGTCTATAACTTACTAATACTAAGATATAGCAGTATTTTATAGAGATGTAAGTCCAAAATTGTAATAGCTAAAATTCTGAGAGATAGCTACTATTATAAGGGCAAAGTCCACCGAGTTTCAAATTTTTTGAACCATTACTTTGGCCGGAATAAAAAATTGATCGTTCGATGCTAAAAACCCCATGTTATTTAGATGAGAAATTTACATCGCTGGGGGCACAGGTTATAAATGAGATAGGGACTTGAATCTTGGGGGATATTTTTTTTTATGTATTTGGAACCATATGAGCCTTTGTCGGTGTAAATATTTGAAAATATCCAAAATAAGGAGCACCCTAATGTATATATTCATCCATCTTTCGCTGGTTAAATAAATGCGCCGTTGCCAAATTGTTTTTAGTGTAAATTTTTTTTTATACATTTTTCATTATTTATTCCGTATTATCTCAGAAACTGTGTTGTAACTATGAATCAAAATTGTCTTAAAATATGTTATTGTTAAATGTTGGTTTAGTTTTTTATAAAAATGGTAAAAAGGGTTTCTTAATTATAATTAAATATGTACGTAAATTTTCCGATTTCCCATATAGTGCAATGTTAAAGAGCCTGAAAAACTCGATTTTTGAAATTTAATATCTCCGGTTTTGCCACCAATAGATGCAAAAGTATTTAAATAATAATCTGTCTAAATTTCAAAAAAATCCTAAGAAAACGCATTTGGCGGAACAACTAGCTTAAACAAGTTATCCCAATTTATGAGACTTTAAAAATAAAACTTAATTTTTTTTCCTTGAAATAAATTAATCTTTATTAACTTTGCGTTAAACAAACGGACAAATAAATATAATATATATATATGTGTTACCTTGATGTATGAGATTTGCTTCGTGAACGTGAACGTTTAGAGCCCCGATCTCTGGGACTACGACTGCGACTTCGACGCCGTCGACTATGAGATCCATGTCTATCTCGCTCTCTTTCACGATCTCGATCACGATCTCTACGTTCCCTTGAACCTCCTCGGTCACGTTCCTTCATTTCTTGCCGTTTTTGTTGTTTTCGAGCTTCGACAGTTTTCTAAATTAAAAACAAAACAAAACAATGATTATAGAAATCTTCTTTTGAATAGACCACATAACAATAATGATCTTGAAGATGGTTAAAAAAATAAAAACGTTATATCAAAACAAACTTTTCGTTATTGAAGTGAAATTTCTTTTATTTTATCTGTTTGATATTTTTGTTACAATAGAGGGGAAATAATTTTTTTAAACCCACTAGTATTTCATGATAAATAAAATGTATTAAAATTAGGAAATTTAAATTATTAATTTAAAACCCACTAATGTTTAATAATAAATATACTTTATTAAAATTAGAAAATTTAAATTATTTCAAAATGATGATGATGGATGAAGGATACCAATCGATTTGATTGGGGAATAATGGAATTTAAATAATTATCGGAAAAGAGGTTTTTTTATCTAATTAGATTTTTCCTCTTACTAAAAACAAGGACTAAAGATGATCAAGGACACTCGATGGTGGAGAAGTTATCTCCGGAATCGAAGCAAAAGATACAATGTATACATTAATTAATGTAAAATAATTGGTTTAATAAAATTTATAAAAAAAAAAAAAAAAAAAAATTATTTCAATGGGAGGACAAGATAGATTGAATAATGGAATTGAAATAATTATCGGAAAAGAGGTTTTTTTATTTAATTAGTTTTTTCCTCTTATTAAAAACAAGGACCAAAAGATGATCAAGGACATTCGATGGTGGAGAAGTAATCTCCGGAGTCGAAGCTCAAAAACAATGTATGCATAAATTCATGTAAAATAAATAAAAAAAAAAAATTATTTCAATAAGATCTACTGGTAAAGTTTTACTTCCCCCGTGAGCTTATGTGGAAGAAGCTCACACATATTTTTTTTTACTTAAAAATGTATATGAAAGAAGAGAATGATTATTTGAATTTTATGATTTTAATGTTTTCTCAATTATTTTTTAAAATTTTGTTATAAATTATTTATTTTTGTCTTTGTTAATTCCTATATATTTTGTCCGTGATTCTAATATTTTTTTTATGGTTTTAAAATGGTTAATTGCTTGTTTTTGTTCTAACGTTTTTTTGGGACCATATTCAAGATCATTGTATAGTTATTAGCTAGGGAGCGTTCAAGTATTACGTAACAAGTTAAACGGGAGACTATTCAATTTGTTATGGTGGGGCTGGTTATTTGTTATGAACTGTTAAATTGGGGGGGGGGGGGGGGTCAAAAAACTTCCAATACGCGTTACGTAATACTTGAACGCTCCCAAATAGAAATTGTAGAAGATAACTAAACAGCTGATTGTGAGAGTAAGAATAACAGCTGCCTTTTTGGCTGTAAACTAATGGTAAGGTTTTAAGCAGATATATTAGTTAAAATAAGGGAATGCGATGTTGGTTTATAGTGAAACATGGTATAAATTATAATTGAAGGGAGTTTAGTTTTTCACAGAAATGAAAGATTTTTCGAGGTTTATAATAACTTTTTTAAATCTTTCATTTCTGTGAAACTCACCTAAAACTCCCTTTAATTATAACAGATATATTGGGCTCCCAAATTTATATTCAAATAATTAGATTAGTTGTACTGATCAATCAATTATTTTAAGAAGAGAAATGAGAGAAGCGGGTTAGTCTAGTGGCTGGTTGAAGCAATCGACTTGGAATCGTGTTTATTTAGGATCGATTAGTCAGGAAAAATTTTATCTCTGCAAAAATATAAGGCGCTTTACTAAACCCAAAGGAAGACAACTGGAAACCACTTCAAGAAACAATTTCTCTAGGAAAATTACTTTTTAGAAAATACTCTACATAGTAATTGAGAATGGTCAGAATTGAATATGGCACATGAACAAGACATGAAGAAAAAATGAAATGACAATCATGAGACATCAAAGAAAGTTCAACTTATACCTTAACATCTCTATAGTCAGAAGGCTATCCATTTGAGTCAATGACTAGCAGTACAATTGCTAGTGTTTTTTATTTCATTACTACTTGGTACGCACGAGAGGATGGTGAGATAAATTATCTTCAAACTGTTGTTTCAGACTATGTGAATCGATTCAGATTCTTGTGATAAACACACACACACATATATAAAATAAATAAAGTCGTAAAAGTTCGTTTTGGTACCAACATGTTTGATCTCCAATACCGCCAATGAGAGTTTTTAGATTTTGGGCTCTTTAACTTCAGAACTTCTATATAATTTTTGAGTGATTTGAGATTTTTAGGCGTTGTCATGATAAAGCCATAAACAAATAGGACTTTTTTAATTTATTAAATTAGTACGATAGCTGACTGTGTTAGCTCACCACGCCGCAGGTCATATGTAAAATTTGCGGAGAGTTCGAGTTTTGAAAAAGTTTTCTTTTAATTTGAACTTAAAATTATTCAATGCTCAGTAAAATAGAATAAATCTAGTTAATTGATGAGTTTAATTTTTAAACAAACAAAAAAAGATTTTTTAGAAGTTTTTCAAGATAGATTTAAAAATAATAAAAATAAAATACCTCAAGATCAGAAAGTTTTTCTCTTATTTTGATGAATCCAAGATGCAATTTACCGCCAAAATGATCTGCTAAACGCCGATCATTATCATGAATTCCTAGATACGCAGAGCAAACTTCACAGACTCTTAATTTTTGTTGTTGATAACTTGAAGCTGGCATAGAATTCCGATATTCAAGTTCAGCAGCAGATTTTTTCTTTCGTAAATCATCAATCTAAAATTATATGAGAAATATTTTATAAATTTTTATTTAATTTTCAATTAATCTATAATCTCAATTATTAACCTCCTCCATTAATTTCATGCTATCTTCAACAAGTCCTTCTGCTCCAAGCTGTTCAGCCTTTGCAAGCTTTTTACCAATCTGCTCGGCTAATTCATGAACTTTATTTGCTTTTTGTGCTACTTCTGCAGATAATTCTTCTTGAGTTTCTGCAAGGCGTTGTTTCGCTTGCTCAGTCCTTCTATCACAATCAGCAATAAAAGATTGAAGATGTTCCATAGCCTGAAGATAAGAAATTATTAATTTTGAAATGAAAAATCTTTAAAAGATATAAAATTTAAAGCTTATTTATTATTTTAATGAAATATATTGACATGTTGAGAAATAGAAAGGGATTGTAACCAAATTTCTTTGAAAATTTCAATTAAAAATAAAAAATGGATTATATTGAATTAAAATAAACTTTGGGTTTATTGTTATTTAATAGATATATCAGAAAATTATTTTTTCAAAACTTGACTATCTTTATCCAGCGACTTTAATATATAATATTATATATTATAGTATATTCAAAAGCCTCCTAATCTATCAGAAACCCAAAGGTCGAAAATATTTTTTACCCCGGGACGCAATCAAAACCAGACCGCGTCGAAAGACAATTATAAATTAAATTAAATTAGGGGACGAAGAAAAGATTTTATTATTATAGACAAAATCCCAGCTGATCCTTTTGTCTATAATAAAAAATCTTTTCTTCGTTCCCTAATTTAATTTATGGTAATTATATATTATAATATCAAAACATAAATAAAATACGGATCAAAGTGATAAGAAACCATTAATTTATATTACGTCACGCAAATTGTGTGGGTTTTGAATTCCCTCTCCCATTATTTAAAAGGTTTTCACATTCGAGTACCCGCCCATCTTTCTCTGTTGCGATGTCTTGATAGTTTTAATTTAGAGCTAATTTTGATTAAAACAACATTATGATTATTATTTTTTAATTTTTCAAATGAGTAACAAATTGAAAAAAAAAATTACATTTTCATTGGCTGTATTCATATTAATATTACATAATTTTTTTTTTATGATGTGATGTCTCAAAAGTCTAAACTCCACCTTCCCCTGTCCCACTTTCCCCGCCCCGTAACGTAATTTATGGATGACCTGTAATTTAAAAAAAAAGAAACATTTTTTTTTTTTTTGAGATAGATACCAATTTTTAATAGTGATCTACTATCACAACAATTGAAACAAATATCATCATTTACAAATTCTTGAAGAAAGGAAATTATTAGGGGTGGATATAACAACTTCAGGGGAAAACAATCACTAACATTCATATGTATAGCCTTAGGTATAAAATTCTTTTTATTAGAGTCGAGTCCCGAAAACTCGGCCTAATGTGGACCGAAGTGTGGCCGAGTTTGTGAAAATGTCGGGTTATCGGGAATGGGGTTAAAAAAGAATAAGTAAGAGTGTTTCCTCAGAAAATACAATACTGTACTTGTATGTATTGTTTGCTTAAGAACAAAACAGAGAATAAAATGCCCAAATACTCATAAATAAATGAAAAGTACGTAGTTTATGAAGGCATAGAGCATTTAATACATGAAAAAGGGATTTTTCGCCCTGTGGCCGAGTTATCCGGACTGGCGAGTTACCGAGTGCCGAGTTTTCGGGACTCTACTGTATTATTAATTCAATCATTATAAATATAAAACTTTATTCTTAATATTAGTTAAAAAAAATTATATGTAATGGGAAAAAGTAGTTTAGAGACCGTGAAGTCACATGGAAACATTGCCGTCATGTTCGTTGTCAATAGTTTTCTTTTTATCTAATCAAATCTAGATAGAACTGAACCTGTGAAAAGTTCTATAAGTGAAAATTTGGGAGTCAGGCGGCTTGCGCATTTCACATGTGAAATCACGGTCCCTAAACTAGATTTCAGCCGAAAAATAATTTACTTACATCAATATCATAGTAATAATCTTTGGTTGACTGGGCTTTCTCGAAGTCTGCCCGCAGAGCGAGATCATGAATCTTTGGACATTCTCCAAGATCCATTCTCTGTAAAACAAACAAACTAGTGAGCAATTTGAAAAATACTGAGGATAATGAATTCACTTAATCTTGGGTGAAACTTATTAATAAAAGAATTCCAAATAACACAAATAACTTGTTTGCCAATAAAGTTTCAAATTATCCAAGCTATAGATCGTAAAATATAATTGGTAAGACTAATACTAGATATATTCGATTTGCTGGGAAGTAATCAGAGGAAGAAACGACATTTAGTACAGCCAAGGAATGGTCCGATACTACCAATCTTAGTGTAAAATCGATAACCTTCTTTTTCAATACCTATTTTTTGTTTTGCATACTTTTTTTATACTCTTACTATTCCTAAGATAGAAATATTGACGATCATTTCTTTTAATGAAGATTGTGAATAAAAACAAACTTTAAATGAAATTTTCAATATATCCATTTGAAATTATATACTAATTATAAATTTTAGTTTATTAAATATTATTAAAAAAAAAAAAAAGATGATGGTTTGATAGAAAATAGATAATCTTTCTCAGAGAATGTTAGCCGATGAAAAAAATAAAGGTTTGGATCAAATAATTTGATTTTAAAGACCGTCAAGAGTAAAAATAAAACAAAGTCCAAATTTCGAATTCGATGAACATAAAATAAAAAAGTCATTGAAAGGAGTTCATTTTTTTCTTGATAATTTTTTAATCAAAATTTTTGCAGATTTTTTAAGAAAAACTTTGAAAAAAGTAAAGAGCAAGGAATTGAATAATGAAAATTCAATATTAGTCAAAACCTGTATAATTAAGATTACATAAATATTGTCACTCGGTCTGGACAGATGATTTTCTCTCTGAGGTTTCAATTAAATTCAAGATTATATACATAAACCTATAATGAATTATAGTTTTTAGTGCGTGCGTATGACCCTGAATCGGGGAGGGGCTGCAACCATACAGTATCGATTGTTTAAATAAAGTATATTTTGGTTAATGTTTGTAATCAATAATTTTTTAGAACATTTCATTTAATTTTTATATTTTCTCTAAATGCAGATATTTGGTTAGTATAATATTTTTTTAAATACCATTATAGTTGTTCTAATGAAATAAGTCATTAATCACATATTAAGCGTCATTTAAGGAAAACATCACTCAGTTTTCAAATATACTTAAAACCTTTATAATAATATTCCAGCGCCTCCCAATCGAGCCCCGGCTGATCCTTTTGTCTGTAATAAAAATAAACTTTTCTTCGTTCCCTAAATTTAAACTTTATAATAATAATATAATAAGTAGTCAAATTGTCATGACTAAGTTACTTAAAACCTTTATATAATTTAATTAAATACAAACGAACATTGAATGAAATAGAAATGGAACAAAACAATTGCAATACGGTATAAATTTTATCCTGGCTTTATACCGGAAAAATAGCGAAACCTGTATAATGGGAAAGAATGAAATACATAATATATTGTAATTGAAAGTTTCTTTTCGCCGAGAGTAGCAGAATTTTTATAAATTGAAGGGGACAATAAAGGAGTGTGTCTTCTGCTGGAATTAAAAATTTATAATTCCAGCAGAAGACACACTCCTTTATTGTCTCCTTCAATTTATAAAAATTCTGCTACGCCAGTTTTAGAGAGGCCTACTTAATAAAACTCCCTTCCGCATTCATCCTTGTACAATCTTCAACCTTTCAATAGTCCCACCCAATCTCTGAAATTCCCATCATTCTTTTAGTGAGGTGCGGAATCGATCTCTTGTTACACTACATTCATATCATAATAAAAAAATATTATAATAATTAAGTTAGAAAATGATTTTTTTTTAGATAACCCCTAAGGATGTATACCATTGTTCATTAAAAGAGAAATATATTGAAGGGGACAACAAAAGAGTGTGTCCTCTACTGGAATTATAAATGTGATTTATAACGAGACTATAGTTTCGAGGGCTTTGCCCTCTTCACTAGTCTATTACAATAAAATTTATAATTCCAGCAGAAGACACACTCTTTATTGTCTCCTTCAATATATAAAAATTCTGCTACCCTCAGCACAAAAACTTTCAATTTAACAGAAATATTTACTAAAATAAGTAAAAAATAAGTTATATTTATGGTATATATGATAGAAGAGTTAGTTTATAATAAAAAAATTACTAATATAGGATTCAATGTGTCTATTAATCTTATTAAATTATAATAAATCCGATTATTTATTATTAAATCCATTAAAAATTTGAATTCTTTTGGTAGAATAAAAAATAAAATAAATAGCTGCAAAAGATGTTCCCATCGTAAATTTTTTTTTGTTTCAATCCATTCAATGAATAATTTATTTTTAATTCATTAAAATATGATTCCATAATTTTGTCAAATTTTTGTTAGGTCAAAGGTCAGTAGGATTTGGAAAATGGTGGCTGTTTTAAAAATTTTTGCCTTTGGATAATAATAGCTTCGTTCCTGGTAGAGGTCGTGAACATTTTCAAGATTTTTTTAGGATGTGTTCTGAATCATTTCACACCGATTGAAGGCATGTTCGGCGTGGGATTTTTCATTCTCGCTAAGGTTCAGGAATCTATCCCAAATCAAATATTTATTTACCACGAACGCAGCATTTTTTACTTTGAATATGTAATTTTTTCCAAGAAAGATTAAATTCTGGGTGTATGCTTCAGACATTAAAGCACGTTCCTGACATGTACCACGAACGAAACTAATGATTCTAAAATAAAAATATTTATTTATGTACTTCACAAGTGGCGAGAAATTATCCGACATTTACTAGGATGATGGGCAGTTTGAGAAAAATAAAATTTAAAATTTTATTTTACCAAGAGCCAAAGGTAATAGCAAGCAAGTGAATGCGTTTCGAAACCGCCCATCCTGGTATTCGACAGAAGAATTCTGACCCCCCGTGAAAATATACATTATAAATATAAGAATACTTATAATGTCAACCTGATCAATATTTACATACAGAATAAATATTTAGTTTACTAAAAATGAATTCTTAATTTATTTTTTAAGAGATAAATATCTAATAAGAGAGTTTCACCCAAAGATTAAGTAATTCAATTATTATATAAATCTTTGGAAAATTATAAGGTTGTCTCAATTTTTTTTAATTAAAAAGTTTCATTGATTGATTGCGCCCAAGAAATTAAATATGTCTTATGATATATTTAATATTGTAATTGTTTGATATTTTTATTCAATAGATTTTGAGTTTAAAACTATTTTTTAAACATATCTGATACTAAAAGAAAAATATTCCCAGTTGAACGCAATCTCTTTAATCATGTGAGAATATTATGTTGTCGATACTTTTATATAATAATTCCGAAAGTTTGTTTAAAAATGTATAAATATTTTTTTTTAATCTCAAAAAAATTTAATTCGCAAGCTAATTTGATGAAGTTTTTAAAATCAGTTATTTAAAGAGATCAGGGATAGAAGAGGATCTGATATAACAGGGGGTCGTCCAAGAAAAATTAATTTTTTGAAAAATACTACAAAAATCTACCCATCTTTTTAGGATTGATAGTTTCTAAAAAATTTATTTTTAAATTTAAAATATAAAAATGTACATAATTAATTTACACATGACTATTCATAAAAAATTAAAACGACTTTCTTGCTCTTTAGGTCCGGCTGAGATTAGAACCAAGTAGCTTGAGATAATATGGTCAACCTGCTTTAAAAGGCAATGCCATTGCGTCTCATAGCAAAAAACGAGAAAAGAAAGGAAAAGAGAAGAAAAGATTAAGTAGTTAAAGAAATTTAAAAGAGAAAGTGACATAAATAAATAAAAGATAAAGGAAGTATTAGAATTTAGCATCTCCTTCTCTTCATAGGCAGTGACGGATCATAGAGTAAGCGGAATGAGCGGCTGCGGGGGGTGCTTGTAAGGGGCCCCAAAAAAGGCCGATTGTTTTATTTCACTTGTATTCAATTTGGTTAATAAGTACCAAAATTTGGATATAATCGTTCATGGTTAAGAATTTTTTTTATTTTTTTGTTTAATTGATTTTGAGGGGCCCTACTTGACTTGAACCGCCATTGCTCGTAGGTCTTTTTCGTCTAAGTCAGATGTCTTTATTCATTACTATTAGTACCCTCCCAGATAACAAACTTTATTTTGAACGATTTATCAGGCATTTATCCGAAATCTCAAAAGCGGGCAACCATGCGGCCTGGATACTGTATCGAGTTTGCTATAAAGAACATCTTTAGGAATTCATCCGTCACTCTACTGATGAGACAGATGAGATGAATCCTACGATAACTAAGAGCGTGAAAAAATAAAGGCAGCTTGGAAGAGTCTAATAATAATATGTTTGGTGTATTTACAAGATTCGCAGTATTTTCAATAATTTGTCTGGGTTTCAATTTCAAAGTTTATAACAGCCTTGAACAGATTTATATATTATAGATTATAAGTTAGGTTAGCTTTGGACAATAATTAGATTAACTAGAAGATTCATTCGGGTATGTCTATTGTGAAATTAGAAAATTAGTTAAAATTTTATATTTTATTCCTCACATTTCGGCTTGTAATTTTATTTCTCAATTGATATATTTGAATTTGAATGAACTCAATCAAAAGATCCATTTGTTAAAATCGATGCTGTCGTCATGAATTTCATTTAAATAAAATCAGATTGCGTGAAATTTTCTCTATTTCTAGTTAATAGTTTACTCCAAGGATTCTCAAAAACTCAATTTATATTATACCTTATTGACATTATTCCTTCAAAATTTTACTAATTTTAAATTGTAGTCAATGATATTTTTTAATGGAACTATGTCGGTTGGAAATGATTTATTTACATATTATCCTAATCAGGGGTAGCTACTGGTAAATATATTAAAGATAATTTCGGAGCCTCGCAGAAGGTCTATGGAGCAGAATTTGAAGTTATAATTTTTCAAAGTGATCTGTCTTTAAAGTCTATCTCAAACAAAGATTCTGTTGGGTCGCTTTTTTAAACTAAAGTATCCTCTTTAATTTCGTGTTTCTCTTTAAGTGAGTCCTCTTTTTTGAATATCAAGGTGATTAAAAACAAATTTAGAAACAGGTTCACTAATGAACAAGTGGACTGCAGCATTCGAATGGCAGTGACTATTCAGCCGATATTTAATAAATTGTAGCTGAGAGTGAGTGGCATTTCTAATTAAGGTTTTTCCTCGGTTTTATTGCTACAGGAAATTAAAAATATTACAGAGAGTCATATTTATAATAAACGGAGTTCTTTCTCACTTTTATGTTAGTATTATATGGGGAAAAATCTTTTCAACATATATGACAATTTAAAAATCTATAGGTTGAGAAGTTTGGCGATCCCTGTTCTAAATAATGTATAAGATTCAATTTTGTTTGATGTATTCATACTATGTGGGAGCCACATCTAATATCCTAGACACTAAATTATTGTTTACGAAGAATCAACTTCGCATTTGTTAAATACGATCAAAGATTAGATTTAATTTAATAGATTTTGTTTTGCCGAAAGTAGCAGAGTTGTTGATTTATAAAGAGAAATCAATGAGGTTGTCTTCTGCTTGCTGCAAATAAACATTCCAAATATAAGTTTGTATATATATATAGTAATTGAGACTATATTTTCGAATGTTTAACCTTCATCATCAGTTTTTAATTAGAAATATTTTTCTGTTATTTCTCTTCAATTACCCGATTAGGTATAGAAAAATTATTTTTGTTGTTTTAGCAAGTTAATCACATAATAACGTTCAACGAATTTTTCTATATCCAATCAGGCAAATAAACACATGAAAAATTACAGATAAAAAATTTCTAATAGACTGATGATGAATGTCAAAACTTCGAAACTATAGTCTCAAACAAATAAATTATATAGAGATATTTATATAGATGATATGTTTATTTCCAGTTTATTTACATCATGCAGAGGACAATCTCATTGATTTCTTTTTAAGAAAGATTAGATTAATCATTTTTTTAATTTTGAAGTTTAAGCTTTTCCGGTTATATAAAACTTTTAATTTTCTCGAAGATATAAGTGAAACTTAAAAAAGTACTAAATATATTTTGGCTAGGTTTGGAAATAATTTTTCTCAATTTAAATATTTACTCTAATGTTTCTGCATTTTGTGATCAAAAATGTTTATTTCCATATAGTATATTTATCTAATTTAGAATTAGTGAACTTTTTATTATTTCATACGGTTTTTCCAAGAGTAGGAGATTTGTTGAATTTATAAGAATAAATTGAAGAATATATAAACATATTAAAATATATATTAAATAAATATAAGTTGGCAGAAAAATATAGAGAATGTGATATGAAACAATTTGACACGGGGGATTGATTACGGATATTTCATAGAATGAGGTGGTTAAGAAAACAGAGGAGTAAGAAGAGGATAGACAAGAAAAGGCAAATTTTTTCCTCAGATAATAAAGAATTAGGGGAGTGTTTAGAGAAGTCAATTAGTTAGTTGGCTGGGGAATTAGTCGAATATAAGTGGGTGGTTACGTTAACCGGTTAACCAGTCCTGGGACTATGTATTCTATGATATATAAATATATTTACCTATTTGGAAATACATTTTTGATTGTTTTATTGTATTAAATGATAAAACATTTATGATAGTTTTTAAAAAGATTTGATTTAATATATTAATTTGGTCAAATAAGATAATATTTATGTACATTATATGGGGAAGACACATTCTTTGATTTTATCATGAATTCAATATGTTAATTAAAATTAGATGTGATAAATCAGAGGAAAAAAGGAATAATTATAAATACAGTGTTAAAACATGTGATCAATTGCGACGTTTCGCCAATTTATTATGGCTTCATCAGGCTCTTGATCAAATTTATAAAACATCTCATTTGTTTCCGAAAGTCGAAAGTGTACAGTTAGGGCCAGTTGTATGTCGGTTGGTAAACTCTTTTTAAACGTTGACAAAGAGTTTACCAACCGACACTACAACTGGCTCTGGTTGAATTTAGTGATACTCTAAATCAGTGATTCTCAACCTTTTTTTCGACACGGCACACTTTTAATAATTTAAAAATTTGACGGCACACTAACAATAAAATAAATTACATTTGGCTAATTGATTGATGTACCTATAAAAATATATAGGACATTCTCTATCCTGTAAAATGTTACTACCTCTTTAGTACAATTGATAAAATAAATATTTGGATTAAATGTAGTGTCAATTGATAAAGATATTTAAAAAAAATCAATAATTTTCAAATCGGGCCTAGCAGTTCAAGAATCTCGAGGCAGACTAAAGTACCGCGGCACAGGGGTTGAGAATCACATCTCTATATAATTAATATTGTATAAATAAGTGTGTTCATTTTATATATATATATGTATGTATGTATGTATTCTAATTAGTAAGAAAACAAATGAAGAGGTGTTTTATAAATTTGATAAAGAGCCTGATGAAGTCATAATAAATTGGCGAAACGTGGCAATTGATCACATGTTTTAACACTCCGTTTATAAGTGTTCCTTTTTTCCTCTGATTTGTCACATATAATAATAATAATGATGGAACTGAATAACAATAATGTTAATTAAAGTTCTCCAATTCTATTCTAGTTCCATCTATGTTAAATACATCCTAATTGCATCTATGTAAACAATATTAGGCACCATAACAAAGTAAAGAATATGACAATATTTAATTTTATGATTTAATAACCTAGAAAGAGTTTTTTTTAATTAAGTATAATTTGTTTGAAAATTAATTTTTCTTGAACTACATATAATAAGGAAAAGAAATTGTTGAAAGGAACTTTGACAGAAGAGTAGAAATGATATAGATTATAAATTTTTTAAATATAATTTTTGGAAAATGACATTCCGTGGGCAACTTACAGAGCCGAGCAAGGGGAAGTCGAAGGAGCGGCCGCACCGCCGTCTGCCGCCCCCGTGAATCGGGATAAAGCTTGCCTCTTGCCATACATACCAAAGGCAAACGTTATGCTCTCTAACGAATTGAGTGATTTTAGAAAAATGAAACCTTTCGCTCCACAAATAGAAATACGTACCAATAAAGTATTTGTTAAGATTTTTTTATTTATTTTGTTTTTATTTCCGTTATTTTGAGTGTGCATGTAAGATTCTTTTAGGAGCGATGCTTTGAGAGTTCCTGGGCAAAAGACATTGCCGATTCAATAAAAAAAAAAAATTTCAGTGAAAATTTTAATTTTTTTAAAAATATTTTGTAAATATTAAGTTAAGGTTAGAATAGTAAAATAATTTTAATGATTGATATTGAGAAATACATATAAATGTATATATATATATAATCGATCACGTGTTTCTGCGGCTGGTCCATCGACTGCGTTCGTCCCGACAATGATATGATACTCACGGAAGTGGCTCTGAGCGAGTTCTACGGAAACATGAGGACCCCAAATGCTATTCCATGCAATTAAGGATCCAGCCCTCCCTTATAAGGACCAGTCGGTCTATGGAGAAGTAATTTAGGTCACTATATTGCAAACTAACTATCAAAAAAGGGCTTATTATTAAGAATTATATGTAGAAAAATTTACTTATATTTGAAATAAATATTTCTAAATTTTCTCTTTACCCTACTATTAAATAGTAAGGCCTGTATTTGAGAAATAAATTAATAATATGATATATATATATAATTCTAAAAACCAATAACTATTTTCTTTAAATTAGAGTAAAGATAAAAGTAAATAAATATTTTATGAAATTAATAAGTTGTTGTAGGGAAATAAGGACAATAGCTTATGCAAGTATTTTTTATTTTATGCCAACTTTTCGTCAACTTTGTTGAATTCCTCAGGGCTCAAACAAATTAATTTCTTTGCATATTTGTCATTTTGTGAATATTCATTCTTAGCAAACACATATAGGCACAGATTGAAAATATTTCCTATTTAAATCTGTGCCTATATGTATTTGCTAAGAATGAATATTTACAAATTGACAAATATGCAAAGAAATTAATTTGTTTGAGTCCTGAGGAAGTGGCATAAAATAAAAAATACTTGCATAAGCTTTTGTCCTTATTTCCCTACAACAACTTATTAATTTAATCGATGGACATAAATAATCAAAATAATTTTATGAAATATTAATTTACTAGGAGTTAGGTTTTCTAGGTCACTTATTTCACGTTAAAAATTAAAAAATATATATATATTAAAAAAATTTACCTCATTTATTTTTTTAATTTTTAACCCGAAACAAGTGACCTAGAAAACCCAACTCATAGTAAATTAATATTTCATAAAATATTTATTTACTTTTATCTTTATTAAAGATGTTTCATCTTGTATCTCTATTAATTATTTTAAATTAGAGATTACAAATAAGAAAATCAATTTGAAAGTATATCTGCTGTTCCTTAATTGATGAAGTTTTAGTTTGCAACTATTAGACAAATTACTAAAGACCCTAATTTGAAAAGGAATCATTAGGAAAAGGATCAGCTAGTAAAAATCCACACGAGAGAATGAATATGAAGTGAACAGGTTTTGTATCAAAATATTAATGATTTCGAAAACAATATCAAGTTCATCTAGATAGAGATTTTCTTCAAGTCATAAAAATTTTAGAAGCTCAATTTTTTTTTTGTATGAATTACTTACCAAAAGAAATAACACGAATTACTTGGCCCAAAATGGATTGGAATTATGTTACAGTACCTTAACACAACTAGTCACGACGTTCCTAGACAATGAGTGCCTACACTAATAAATTAAATGGTTCAATTGAGCAAATTTGATTGTACTTACAGAAAGAAAGTCTATTAATCATATCGCAAAATGTTCTATCGTCAAGAATTCGTGGATTTCTCTGTAAAGAACTACATTTTGTTGAATTAAGTTTATTATTTTTTCTCAGGAATTAAACCTAGATGTTAATAATTTTTCCCAATTTTCGGTAAGACTATATGTCAATTTTATATATAGGGTTTGGGCAATCAAATTATATTTATAACTAACATATCACTCATTAATATTTCATCCCGACTTTGCTAAAATTCAATTCTTAATGAATATACTAATAATATTAGAGAAAAATTTAAAGATATTACAAAAACAATGTTAAAGGATAAATTAGTCATAATTAAATTAACTTAAAGACAGACTCAAATATTAGTTAAAATTTTAAGAAAATTCCATTTAAAAAATATTATGCCTCCTCTACACTATGAACCAACTTGGGCCAATGATGTTGGCTTACGTTGGCCACTAGTAAAACGAGTTGGTGGCCCAATCTCGTTACCAGCGTCAACCAATATCGGCCAATATAAGCCAACCCCCTCTACACATTGTCGTTGGCTTGAAATGGCGCAAGTTGGCCCATAGTGCAGAGGACGAATAATATCTTTTGAGATAATAAATAGAATTTCCTAAACTGAACCAAATTCCCCTCTATAAAGTAACTAAGTCTAACGACTCTAAAATAATTAATTAAAGGGCTCTTAGATTATTTATTTTAAATAATTTCTAATATAAAAATTTTCAAAATGGCTGAAGATTATAAAGCAAATAGGTTTAATTTAAAAATGATAATTTATTTAAAAAATAACTATTATGCAATTGTATGAATTTTTAACTTGAAGAAGTTTGAAATTAAATTTTTTTATAAAAATAAGCAGAATACCACTTGATATAAGTTATACTTAGGGGAAATAATATACCTAAATAAAATTCATTAATAAAGAAATATAGAGAAAAAATATTTTAAAAAAATTATCAATTTTTAATTAGGATAAGACAATGCTATTTCAAACAAAGTTAAAATATAAAATAAAAAAAGGTTAATTGAAATTTTTAATAACGTTGTTCAAACCCTTACCAATTAACATACAGTCGTATCGAAAGATAAGTAATCAAAAGCCAAAATGAAAGAATCGAATAAAAAAACCTATTTATGTTAATTTGTTTATAAACTTTTTAAATTTGTTCGCTTTTGTAATTATTACAATTATAACCACAAGGGAATTTAAAAGGATATATTTTATTTAAATTTTGCTTATTTAAAGTAAATTTAGTTTAAAAAAATTTGGGTAACTTACCGTTGATGAAAGAATTTCATGGGGGCAACAAGTCAAAAGAAAGCTCTTGCATACTTTTGGATCATAAAACTTCACTTGGAAACGGTTGTTTTCTCCTGAAATTTATTAAAAATAATAAATATGATTAACATTTTCAAACATATGTAATTATTTTTTCTGTGGATGTTGTGCCAGTGGTTCTTAACCAGAGGACAACGAAAGTTTTTTTGGATGGGTGGGAGGCTCGAAAATGAATGAAAATCTTATTTATTGAAGCCAATTTAAGGTAGTTGTTTCGCGACAATACTAGCAAAAAGTTAATGCTAGAGTATATAGAACAGACAATAAGGATTCATAATTCATTAACCCAAAAGTTTTTGCTGTTTATGTACGACTAATACTGTGCTCGTTTGACAAATCTGGCAACACTGTCCGAGCTTGTATATATTTTTTCATAGAAATTTCAGATAAAGTACATTATAAAGGGAGATTTATAAAACAAAAAGTTCTTAAGCGATTGAAAGCTGTTGCGACAATGGCTGAACCGAAAAAACCTCAAAAAAAAATTACTAAAGTTAAAGCACTTTAAGTTAAATAAATGCGTTGTTGCCAGCTTGTTTTTATGTAAATTTTTCATTATATATTCATAATTATCTCAGAAACTGTGTTGTAACTATGAATTAAAATCTTCTTAAAAAATGTATTAGTTATTGTTTAATGTTGGTTTAGTTTTTTATAACAATGGTAAGAAAAGTTTCTTAATTATAATTAAATATATATGTAAACTTTCCGATATCCCGTATAGTGCAATGTATAAAGAGCCTGAAAAACTATGGAATTTAATATCTCCGAAACTACCATATATTGTTCATAAATTTCGTTTTGCCACCAATCGATGCAGAAGTATTTAAATAATAATATGTCTAAATTTCAAAAAAAAATCATAAGAAAACCCATATGGTGAAACAACTACCTTAAAGAAAAAATATGTATCTATATATATATAAATTCTGCGCTATTTTAAAATAAATATTAACTGATTATGTTAAATGAGCTAAAATAATAAAAAAATTATATTTTTTTAGGGTCTCGCCTAAGTTTAATTGGATTAATAATTTTTGATCAAGAGAACTTTGTTCTCAAAATGTTGATAATGAAATGAAACAATGAATTTTTTTTATTCACAAGGAAAGCACGTTTAGATATTATTAAACGTATTTTGATTGTTTTATAATTATAGTTATTTCTATTAAATGATAGTGTAAGATATTGAAGAGTAGCGAGATGATTTAGATTTGTTTCATTTATGATATATCGCACATCCAATACAGTAAGGCTACCTGTCAAAAAAGGTATGTTTTACACAACAGGGTTTTGAATAGGATTATGACAATGGATTTCTTTAAGAAACCTAAAGACATATATGCTCCCTAGGGGCTATTTTTAAAAATATTGCCTTATTGCAGTTAAAGTAGACGTAACATTATTCTATACTCAATTTCCAAAAATTTCGAGATGTGGCCTTACTGCATTGGAAGTGCAATATCATATTACGCCTTAAGGCACGCCCTCTACAGCTCGGCCCTCCGGGCAGGTGGCCCTGGCGGGCAGCGTCTCGGCATGTGATTATTAGGTCTGTAATATATATTTGTAATATTTTGCCCCCTCTTTCGCCCCCACGCACTCATTTTGGTTATTGATTTTTACTCTTTAGAAAACTGAGAGTTATTTATTTGCAAATATCTAAAAAATAATTTCAACCTCCCAAAATGTGAGTGGGGGCAAAAAATTAATACTCTCTCCGATATAGATCAAATTTTGTAATGTTAGTTTTTAAGACTATATAAAATGTATGCTGTAAAAATCAATAGCCAAAATGAGTGCGTGGGGGCGAAAGAGGGGGCAAAATATTACAAATATATATTCTTCTTCTTAAGGTGCCAATCCGTGACGAATGTTGGCTATCATCATGGCAATCCTCACTTTATCAACAGCAATACGGAAGAGTTGTTGGGAGGTCTTGTTGAACCAGGTCCTGAGGTTCTTCAACCACGATATCCTTCTTCTTCCGGGGCCTCTTTTTCCGAAAATCTTCCCCTGCAGAATAGATTGAAGCAAAGCATACCGGGTTTCGTTCCTCATAATATGACCCAGGTACTGCAATTTTCGGGCCTTGATGTCATCCACCACTTCGAGGTCCTTCTTCATTCTTTGCAGAACTTCGGCATTAGTCATTCGTGCTGTCCAGGGAATTTTAAGGATTCTTCGATACAGCCACATCTCGAACGCGTTTATCCTCTTAATAATGGCCTCGTTCAAGGTCCAAGACTCTACACCATACAAGAGGACAGAGAAGACATAACAACGCAGAAGTCTTGTTTTTAAATCAAGAGAGAGATTGTGGCTCTTGAAGAATCTGCTCATCTGATTGAAGGCGGATCTAGCTTTCCCAATGCGAGATTTTATTTCTTGAGTGTCGTTCCAGTCCTCATTCACGATGGTGCCGAGGTAGTTGTAGTGGTCCACTCTCTCAATTGCAGCTTCGTTGACATAAAGTTGACCTCCCGTGATCTTCTGCTTACTAATTATCATGAACTTGGTTTTGTTGTCATTGATATCCAGGCCATACCGCTTGCTGTGATGAGTTATTTTGTCCATAAGAAATTGTAGGTCTACTAAGTTACTTGCAAAAACAATGGTATCATCCGCATATCTGATGTTGTTCAAATGGTATCCGTTTATTAGAATGCCCTTTTCTATCCCGTCCAAGGCCTCAGTGAAGATTCGTTCGGAGTACAAGTTAAAGACCAAGGGCGACAACACACAGCCCTGTCGGACCCTACGCATTATTTTGACGTAATCTGTGTGCCCTTCTCCCACTCTAAGGTTCGCCGATTCATTCCAGTAGAGGTTTCCAATTATTCTCAGGTCAGGTTGTCATCTATGCTTGCCTCCCTTAATATTTGGATCATCTTGTCATGTCGGACTCTATCAAAAGCTTTTCGATAATCAATTAAGCAGGCGTAGACGTCGCAGTTTATATCTCGACATCTCTGGAACAGAACTCGGACTCCCAATAATGCTTCTCTGGTGCCAACCGCATTCACAAATCCAAATTGGTTGGGAGATATCTGGCTTTCACACCTCTTATAGATTCTCCTATGTATTATTTTCAGAAGAAGTTTTAATAGGTGACTCATGAGGCTAATTATTCTATATTCCTCGTATTTTTTGGCCCCTGATTTCTTTGGAATGGCAATGAATTCTGATTTCAACCATTCAGCTCGAATTTTACCAGAATCATAAATGTTGTTGAACAGTTTTGTGATCAATTTTACTGTTTCATCATCAAGTAGCTTAAGGAACTCCGCTTCGATGTTGTCTGGTCCCGCCGCTTTGCCATCTTTTAGTTGGACTATCGCAGCCTGTACTTCATCCTCCAGTATTTCCGGACCACTAGTAGTACAAATATATATTACAGACCTAATAATCACATGCCGAGACGCTGCCCGCCAGGGCCACCTGCTCTCCGGGCAAATTTTATCAAGATCGGAGAGTTTTAATTTTTGCCCCCACTCACATTTTGGATAGTTGAGGGAGGGGGGGGGTCGGATTACAAAAAATCTTGAAATTATTCTTTAGATATTTGCAAATAAATAATCCACAGTTTTCTAAAGAGTAAATGTACTAAAAAGCTAAAAATTTCTATAATTTGCCCCCCCCCCCCTCGCCCCCATACAGTCAATTTTGATAGGAATAGTTTCTTAAGGTAATAAATAATAACTCTACAAAATTTGATCAAGATAGGAGAGAGTTTTAATTTTTGCCCCCACTCACATTTTGGATAGTTGGGAGTCGAATTTCAAAAAAATCCTGAAATTACTTTTTAGATATTTGTATTTAGAAATTTATTAAGTAAAAATCAAATAGATATCTTATCGTTCTTAATTGAAAATGCATAATTAGTATAAACACATTGCAAAGATATTTTGCCCTTTTTGACCCGTTTAGGGGTCGAATTTCAAAAAATCCTGAAATTAGTTTTTAGATATTTTAATTTAGTATTTTTATAAGTAAAAAGCAAGTAGATATTTTATCGTCCTTAAGAGATATCGCATAATCAGTGAAAATACACTTTGCCCCCTTTGAGGTCGAATTTCGAAAAATGATTTCTTAGTGAGCCCCTATGTAATAGTATGTAATATCCTCTCCAGATTTCATGTTTCTATGTCCAGTGGTTTTGGCTGTTTTGATGAGTGAGTGAGTGAGTGTATCGGGCAAAGAATTTTATATATTTATATAGATTATTATGATTGTTTTTGTGAAGTATATTATTTATTTATTTATTCTATGAAATTTTAAACAAAATAACAATAAAAGCCCTTTCTATTATTAGTATAAGAGAGAGAATTGCTTCTCAGGTGCCTCTGTTTCTTCTAAAGCCGAACTGGTCTTCTCCCAGATTTTCTTTAACTCTTTGTTCCATTCTTCTTTGGGTTATTTTGGTTAGGATTGTGAGGTTAAGCTAATGGTCCTGAAATTTTCACATTTATCCAGGCCTGTCTTTTTGAAAAGTGTGACTATTTTGTTATTTTGGAAATCTTTTGGGATGCTTCCTAATTTATAGATTTTGCCAATTAGTTCAAAAAGTCTGTCAAGGGCCTTTTCTCCAGAGTTCTTTAGGATTTTAGCTTGTATATTGTCTAATCCAGGTGCTCTATTATTTTTTAGTTGTTTCAAAGCTGTCTCGAATTCTGACCTGGTATATATATATTATATATTTATTATATTTTTTTCTAAATATACTAAAATTGATGTTTGGAGGACCTAACCACGGAGGACTTGTCTCTCTAAGCAGGTCGAGGAATAAAGATTTATTTATTTATTTAAAAAATGAAATACAAATAACCCCCCCCCCAAAAAAAAAATTGAACTCAATAAACTAAGAGAATTAATACATATCTCTGGTGTTTGGGACAAATCGATACCTCCATAAATGATTTTTTGCAATATATGGTTTTAAAAATATAATTAGATTTAGTAATTAAGGTAGTTGTTTCATCATATCGGTTTTCTTAGAATTTTTTGAAATTTAGATACATTATTATTTAAATACTTCTGCATCGATTGGTGGCAAAACGAAATTTATGAACAATATAGTTCCGGACATATTAAATTCCCAAGATAAAGTTTTTCAGACTCTTATACATTGCACTATAAGGGATATTGGAAAGTTTACATACATATTTAATTATAATTAAGAAACTCTTCTTACCATTGTTATAAAAAACTAAACTAACATTAAACAATAACTAAATTTTTTTTAGAGCCCTGAGGAAGTCAACAAAGTTGACGAAACGTTGGCATAAAATAAAAAATATTTGCATAAGCTATTGTCCTTAAGGAATCGGATTAGCTGAGAGCTTAAAGACAGTAGCCTTCTAAGCAGGAGTCCCGGGTTCGAGTCCGAGTCCCTGCATTGATATTTGACCGGCTATAATCTGATTCCTAGTCACCAATCCGTCTGGCAAGCGTGGTGACTTAATGCCAACCCCTTCCATTTGATGGAAGAGGCCTATATTCAGCAGTGGATATGTCGCTATCGACAGGCTGATGATGATGATTGTCCTTATTTCCCTACAACAACTTATTAATTTAATCGATGGATATAAATATTGAAAATTATTAAACAATAACTAATGCATTTTTTAAGAAAATTTTAATTCATAGTTACAACACAGTTTCTGAGATAATAATGAATAAATAATTAAAAATTAATACTAAAAACATGCTGGCAACAACGCATTTATTTAACCTAAAAAGTGGGTTAATTTTAGTATTTTTTTTTTTTTGAGGTTTTTTCGTTTCAGCCATTGTCGCAACAGCTTTCAATCGCTTATTAAGAACTTTTTGTTTTATAAATCTCCCTTTATAATGTACTTTATCTGGCATTTCTATGATAAAATATATACAAGGTCGTACAGGGTTGTCAGATTTGTCAAACGAGCACTGGATTGGCTAGTTGTGGTACATAAACAGCAAAAAGTTTTGGGGCTTGAATCCTTATTGTCTGTTATATAAACTCTAGCATTAACTTTTTGCTAGTATTGTCGCGAAACAACTACCTTAAGGAATTACAAATGAAATAATCATATGGTATTTTTTATTAAATAATCAATACTAAATTTTTTTTTGGAGTTATCAGGTTTCTTCCAAACACCAATTTAATTTGTTAATTTTTAATTTTCTCTGAAGATGGAAACATATTTGGAGAAAGATCTAAAAATAATTAATGTGGTTATAGATCATGATGCCTTAAAAATAAATAAATAAAAAATACAAATTACACAAGAAAATACACACGTGAACTGTTTAAGATGACATATAGTCCTAAACTTAGAATGCAAGTTAAGATACATCACTAGAATAAAACCAGGGAGGTCATTTAAAACAAAAAATGGAAATATTATTTTTCTAAATATACTTTCAACAATAGAATAGTAAAATCTGTTAAATTTTTATAAATTTATAGATATATAAAGAATAATAAAAAAAGTACAAAAACAGAATTAAACAAATTAGATAACGCCATATTATAAGTTGTAAAAGATTGGTTAGGATTAGGTTACCGTTTCTTCCTGTGCCCATTAATTGATCCAGCATAGCACGAATTTGATCGTGTGCAGTCATTTTGAAGATCGATCACAACTTAAAACTCTTATATGGTAATTAAAACAATACTCAAATAGAAATAAAGGGTAACAAATGCTGAAATTTGATATAAAAATACATAGAATGGAATTTTTTTTGCTAATGAAGTAAAAGGTGGAGTTCACAGAGTTGATCTGAGCCAATCGAACACGCAGGCAATGAACAACTAGCGCCGCCTAGCAACGCATTCCCAATCAGAACCGCGTCGATTATAAAAAATCAATACTTGGGGTTAATATTTTGTTCAATTTTTATAAATAATTAACTTTAAATATGAACAAACTAAAATAGCTTATTATTTAAAATACGAGTGGAGAAAGAAACTATTCTGTTCTTATTCATATTATTTAAACGACGCACCCTTAGATTTCTAATAATAATAATAATATTGATATCATTAAATTGACGCGCCCTTAAATTCAACTTGAGTATCGAAAAATAATATGCCTTGATTTCACTGTTAAGCAGACGATAGAAACAATACTTAAAAAATTTTCTCAAATTTTTAAAATGCATTAAATCAAATGATATAGTTCTTAATTTCTAGTACAAGTGGACAAGTTATTTTAAATTTTAATTGAAAGTAATGGAAGGCAGCCCAGGGTAGTGAGGAAAGAAAAAATTAACACATATCCAAATAAGGTGTAATTTATTGGGATCCTTCCTCCTTGCATTTCAAACCGACCTTTCGGAGGATTCTTCCCTCCTTCTTCAGGGTCTCAAGAGGTCAATGAAAGAAACAAATGAAATGATTCCTTCATTGACCCCTTGAAAACCCTGAAGGAGGAGGAATCCCCGAAACGTCGGTTTGAAAGGAAAGGAGGAAGGATCCTAATGAATTACATCTTATTTGGATATGTGCTAATTTTTTCTAACCTCACTAGCCTTGGGCTGCCTTCCATTACTTTCAATTTAAAGTTCTACCAGCCCGTCTTCCTCCAGAGAAAATTTCGTGCAAAAAAAATCATTTTAAATAATTCCTGGTCTAAGTGATTTCATTTAGATGGTGAATGTGAATGAGGAAGGACTCAATTAAAATTATAAAATTTCAAGCTCCAAAATCAAGGAAGGAATACCCCATTTATTTAAATGGATGGTTATAATCTTAGACCATGAAATATATAGACACGCCCTCTGCTACTCTCCACAGAGTGAGCATAAATATTTTGGTAATAACAATTTAATATTAATTTGCGATTATTGGAATCCAAAATAAATAATCTAAACTACAATAAATTTATCTCACTGTATAATAATTCCTATAGTGGCCATGCTATTTCTGGATTGTTCCTACCTACAGATGACGTCACATTCTCTAGTTGATGTTGGCCTCACCAAATCGACACCAGGGCATGTCTATATATTTCATGGTCTAAGGTTATAATGATAAATTTTTATTCGAATTTTTTTTTAGTGATATTTTTGCGAGCAGTTACGCCAAGGTGCAGCCCCTAAAGGCCTGGATGGGCCACTTTTTAAAATAACTTGCCATGTTAGGATCAGTGGAGTAGCCAGAAAATTTTCATGGGGGGGGGGTCAACCCACAAAGCAAAATATTTATGGGAATTTTTTTTATTAAAACAAATAGGTACTTCAAGAAATTAAAAAAAATATATATTTCTTGATTAAACATATGAGATATATTTATTTACAGTCAGTTTGCCATAAGAAACGGTTTGTCGTTGCCGTTATTCATCCTATGAGCCCTGCCCTTGGGTGGGGAGTTCTGACCCCCTTCCGTGGCTACGCCCCTGGCTAGGATAGTGAATTTTTTTTTAAATTATGAAGATTCAAAGTTAGCTGATCAAAATTTTTTAACACATCCTCCGGAAAAAAATTCTCCAAAAGTATAGTACTCTTGGTTTAATTTTGAATTGTGTTCAATAGCAGGGTTATTCAGGATTGTGTAACAAAAATTAGAAGAATAAAATATGGAAATTCACACCATTCTATTATATAGTTTAGGGTACTGATTTTCACCATTTTCAAAGAAAAGCCTATAACTCAAAAACTTAAATAATTTACTATTAAAAATTTTTTAGGTTCTGTAGCGTCATATACTGGCCTATACCCTGTTTGCGGTTATTCTTGATTTATGGGAGACCCTGTACATCAAATATTGGTATTTAAGCATTTATTTAAGCATTACAGAGTTGGTTCTAGATAAAACATTTTAAGATGACTTTTGAGACGTGGTTTCCAAAATATACCAAGGTTTTGAAAAAACCTTGAATCCTTCATACTAAATCAACTATGAATATTTTAATAATTAATATTCACTACACAAATAAACTAACGATCTTTCATTAATTAGTTGTTTCTAACTAAGATAAAGAACGGGGGTTAATGTATAGATGAAAAATATTTGTTTTAATTATATTTTATTAATGTTATTTTTCTTTAATTTATTATCACACTATGTATCAAATTTCTACTTTATTTATCAAGTAGTTAAAATTAGGATAGTTTATTCAATTGGTACTTTACAGGAACTTATTTTAATATTTTTTAATAAATATTTAACATAGTATTTCAAAGAGTAAAACTTTTAATACATAATTATAGTTAGACAAATAATTTATAATGAAGACAGCTGAAGAATATCCGTTTTTAATAAACAAACATTAAGTAAAAGAGTACTTCTGGCAGGTCGATTTAGACCAAAATCTTGATGCTGCTTCGACAGTCAATCAAATTTCAAATTTCATTTCCATGTTTACTGAGATATCGCACCCTCAGTCAGACACGCCTATTTTCGGTGAAAATCGTATTAGAATTTTCGGGCTCAATGCAAGACGTTTACTTTTCATGGTGAAAGTATAAAATTTAAGGAAATTATTTAGTTTTGATATATAAAAAAAAAAAAATACAAACTAATTTTGTTTTGTTTTTTTATATAACAATTGTCTAAAATAAAATTTTTTGAAAGAAATATTTCTTCAAACCTTGTAGCGATTTAAGGTAGCTTGAGAAAACTAATGCTAATCACTGTAATAGGTATTCCCAAATGCTTTGTTTTAGTAGGAAAAAGTAATGAGCACATGAGTAAACCTATTTCAGATCAGTCTTTATTTAATATGAGTTAAAGATTTATAAGCTAACAGAGCTAATAAATTTTATAAATATGTACAAATAAAAAGAGTATATCGTACCACCTTACGGTTTCGATCAAAAAGCACAAGACATTTTCGGTCAAAACAAAAAGAATTTTTTAAGAAAAGCTAGTGAGAATTGAACACGAGTGTAGAAACCGATAAAATTACTTATCAAAATGAATAAATAAATACGCACTTTGAGAATTATTTTTCATTGGAAAGAAACACCCTAGTCTACTATTTCATGTATGTTAAATGATTAGAGATGGCTTTCAGTCGAAAAAAGCAAAAAATCACAAAAAAGTTTCGGTTTCGAACGAAAGATAATATACGCTTTCGATTGGAAACTGAAAAAACAACCATAATTTCTAATTTGTATTAGTTGCAGGGACATATAACGATATATACTATTTAAATGTGAAATATAATTGGTTAATTGGTTGGATTCTGTCTACACGGCTATGGAAAATTCTACTCAAATATATATACTAATTAAAATAATAATGATAATGAAAATATTTTTATCATAATATTCTGCATATTATTATCACTGAGAGATTTACTTTTCAATCTTTTAATTATATATATTTTATTTTTATAATTTTGTTAAATATTTGTTTCGTATTCTAAAATATTTTATAGCAACATTTAAATATTCATTATTATTGATTTCTCAATGATTAAGGTAGGTCATATGAAAGGAAGAAGATAGGTGGCAAAAGAATGTTAGTGAATATATATATCCATGAGTTTTGATCTTTAAAGATTGTGATCTAAGGCACTTGAAATGTATTTTTTTCTTGTTTCGTTAAAGTATTTTTTTGATAAAAATTTATTAAAAACTGAAAAAAGTATTATATATATATATATATATTTGTGTGTGAAGTAAAAAATATTATTTTTAAAAACATAAATATATTTCGTCAAATGACTAGATCCTGGAGCGCATTCACCTCTTGATATTTAACGATCTGAAACAAATGAAAATATTAATTAGACAATTATTAAATTTTAGTTAAAAAAAAGCAAGAGTGCAAATGGTATTCACATACCATAATATATATAAAATATTCTGTTATATTTAATTTAAAGTAATGGAAGGCAGCCCAGGGGTAGTGAGGAAAGAAAAAATTAACACATATCCAAATAAGGTGTAATTTATTGGATTCCTTCCTCCTTTCCTTTCAAACCGACGTTTCGGAGGATTCTTCCCTCCTTCTTCAGGGTTTCAAAGGGTCAATGAAGGAAACAAATAAAATGCTTCCTTCCTCTCTCCACAGCAGTGTTTAAAACTTTTTTCTTCCTTAGCAGAAGCATAGAAAAAATTTTTTCTTTCTTTTCTTAATTATACCATAGATAATGGCTTTGATTATAATGAGAAAAGGAAGAAAAAAATTGTTTTTCTATGATACTGCTAAGGAAGAAAAACGTTTTAAACAATGCTGTGAGAGAGGAAGAAGCATTTTATTTGTTTCCTTCATTGACCCCTTGAACCCCTGAAGAAGGAGGGAAGAATCCTCCGAAACGTCGGTTTGAAAGGAGTAGGAAGGACTCCAATAAATTACACCTTATTTGGTATGTGTCATTTTTTCTTCCTCCCTACCCCTGGGCTGCCTTCTATTACTTTCAATTAAAAGTTCTACCAGAAAGTCTCTCTCCAGAGAAAATTTCATTGCAAATAAATTCTGTTATAAGTTTATTTTTTTTTTATTGTAAAATTTAAAAAATACCTTTTCTTTTTATATTTTTGATTTTATTTCGCATGAAAAAAAATAAGCAATGAAGCTTTTCTTTAAATTATGATAAATAAGCGATCACAGTTTGATTTTTAATCATAAGAGTAAGGTAAGATTAAAGGAATTTTTTAAAAGACTTTTAATATAATTTAAATTTATACATTTTAGTCTTAGGTAGTTGAATTTTGCTCTAAAAGGATCCTAAACAGTAACTGTGTAAAATTTAGTCAAGATCGGAGAAAGAGCCTAGAATTTTAATTTTTGTTCACCTCCCCCAATTTGGGGTAGTTGATTTTCGTCATTACTCGTTATCGATTCTCTGAAATAGTAGCCGTAATAAAATATAGTCTTTAACAGAGAAGAAGGTGTAAGCTTTCAAATGGTGAAAGAATTTTTAATGGATTCAACAATTTCTGAGATCTCTTACATATACAGTCAACAAAAAAAACCGGACATTTGATAATTTTTAGATTTACTTAAGGTAGTTGTTCCCCCAAATAGGTTTTCTTTTGAAATTTAGACAGATTATTATTTAAACAGACTCTTTAACATTGCTACTATACGGGATATCGGAAAATTTACATACATATTTAATTATAATTAAGAAACCCTTTCTTACCATTGTTATAAAAAACTAAACCAACATTAAACAATAACCATTACACATTTTAAGACAATTTTGATTCATAGTTACAACACAGTTTCTGAGATAATAAGGAATAAATAATGAAAAATGTATAAAAAAAATTTACACTAAAAACAATTTAGCAACAGCGCATTTATTTTACAAGCGTAAGATGTATAAAGCGGGCATGCGCTAGATTTTTTCAAAATTATAATTTTCATAAGGTGTAACGTAAGCGTTGATTACATTTGTTAAAAAATAACAAAACGATTTTTATAGAAATTTAAAATGTATTTTATCCGTCATTTTAATATAAAAATATTCAATTTCTTACAATGGTGCCAGATTTGTCAAACGAGCACGGGATTGGCTAGAATCGGTACATAAACAACAAAAAGTTTTGGGCTTATGAATTATGAATCCTTATTGTCTGTTCTATATACTGTAGCAATAACTTTTTGCTAGTATTGTCACTGAAACAACTACCTTAAAGAGAATAAATAATGTAACTATTCATATGGAAAGTTAATTTTTATTTAAAATACTTACTCCTGCTAAAAATGATGAATCAATGACCAATGTGAGGTCTAGAAAGAAGTGGTGTTCTTTCAAATGCAGGTTGAGCTAAAGGTTGAGACCAAATATCTGGTGTAGCACGATTCTAAAAATTGAAATTTATTCAAGTCATTTAAAATTATAAAAGCCAAAAACATTCTAAAAATTTTAATCGGCTGATTATTTTGGGAGAGGTCGAAAATAAAAAAAAATATTTTTATGATAGGATGTGGGGTATCGCTGTGAAGTTATCTGTAAAGTAGAATTAATATAAATTTCTTCAAATTTAATTCGTATTATATTCTACTATTATATTATATAATAATAATCAGTGCTGTCATATATATTACTAATATTGAAACATAAAATAGATAAAATATAATTACCTCACGATGTTGCCTTTCATAATAATATAGAGTACTTAAATTCATTTCATCAACAATCGATGATTCAATATTTCTATCAAATGTAGAAATGCGAGCTACATTTTCTTGATTTTCGTTACTAAAAGAAAAAAAAAATCTAATTTATTACTGTTTTTGAGAGATTTCAAGTTACATTGAAAATAGATTTGAATTTTCTTAGAAAATCAGAAGAGTGTCATCTATTGGATCGGAATGGATTATTTTTAATTATATGTCAGAGTGTTTCGCACCTCACAGGGTAGCCAAATGGCCCGGATTGCTGTTACTGGCACTCGGGTTCGATTACCGAGAGGGTGATAAGAACCCTTCTGACATAGTAATTAAAAATAATCCATTCCAACGGATCTAATAGGTGACACTCTCTTGTGATTTTCTAAGATTTATAACGGTTGTATGATTTAAATGGATAGTGTATGTGTGTGGGGATTAAACTTATAAAATTCCTAAGGCCAGTATTTTTAGTTAATTGACCCTTTGAAACCCTGAAGGAGGGAAAATCCTCCGAAACGTCGGTTTGAAAGGAAAGGAGGAAGGATTCCAATAAATTACACCTTATTTTATATGTGTTAATTTTTTCTTTCCTCACTACCTCTGGGCTGCCTTCCATTACATTCAATTAAAATTTTTAGTTAATTTTAATATAGGGAATGGGAGCAAGTGTATGGTATAGTCATGTGAATGTGGCCACATCACGTTATTATCATTAATGTAATGATTATGAGCAAAGATTTTGTTGAATAAAGTCTACTATTGGTCTAGTTCTATTTTATTATATACTTATATAATTATATATAAATGAATTGTTATACCTAGTTGGCAAAACTATTTCAGAGGGACCTTCTGTCCGTCTAAGTCCAGTAAGAACGTGAGGTGGTTCTGGAGCAACAGAGTCCGCCAAAATATCATGAGGAAGATTACGAATCTGGAAGCTTGTCTAAAAAAGAGTTTGGTTATAAAGGTATAAATAAAAATAACAAAATAAATTTATTTGTATTATCTATTAGTTTATTAAAAAAAATTCTGATATATTAGTGAACGACTTATGAGACTTATTATAAAGTACCTGGTCACCGAGTGATGCTCGGTAACTTTTTGCTTCAGTTAAAAGCTATATATTAATCCCCGAACCCCATTCGCCCCACCACCCCACACTACACCCCCCGAACCCCTCTACCACTGCACCCCCCACAGTCACCTCCACTCCCCGCCCCCTCACCCAGTTTTTGCATTTCAAGCCTTGTAGTGGTCCACAGATTATGTGTATATAAATAAATACCGAATTATAATTTTTTTTAATTAAATAACAATTTTTGAGTTCATCAATTAAATTGCCAAATTCTAATATAGAAAAAATATGTTTGTGGGATTTAAAACTCGATTTTTAATCAATTAAATTGAACCAATTATTTTAAATGAATTAATGTATACATTGTATTTGAGCTTCGACTTCGGAGATTACTTCTCCACCATCGACTGTCATTGATCATCTTTTTAGTCCTTGTTTTTAATAAGAGGAAAAAACTAATTAAAATAAAAAAACCTCTTTTTCCGATAATATTCTATTCCACATTCCTCTATTCCCCAATCAATTAAAAAATTTTTTTTATAAATTTTATTAAACCAATTATTTTACATTAATTAATGTATACATTGTATTTTTGCTTCGATTCCAGAGATTACTTCTCCACCATCGAGTGTCCTTATTCATCTTTAGTCCTTGTTTTTAATAAGAGGAAAATCTAATTAGATAAAAAAAACCTCTTTTCCGATAATTATTTCAATTCCATTATTCCCCAATCAAGTCGATTGGTTTTATCCATCCTCCAATCATCATCCAAGCAATCAATTAAATTTTTTTTTTTAAATTTTATTAAACCAATTATTTTACATTAATTAATGTATACATTGTATTTTTGCTTCGATTCCGGAGATTATTCTCCACCATCGAGTGTCCTTATTCATCTTTAGTCCTTATTTTTAATAAGAGGAAAAATCTAATTAGATAAAAAAACCTCTTTTCCGATAATTATTTCAATTCCATTATTCCCCAATCAAGTCGATTGGTTCATCTCCCATCTCCATCCCCATCATTCCATTCAATCAATTAAATTGTCTAACTTTTAATATATATAATAATATTTGTAATGATCTATTAGTGGAATTTAAAATTAAAAAAACCAATTAATAATTAAAAGGAAATTGAATAAAAATGTAAATATACATTTTTATCGAGACAACCACCTGTGAATAATTATTTCAATTAACAAAAAACCCATCAAAAACAACTTAGCCGAAGATGAGACCGTGACAGATCGAATCGCCAACACAAAACCCTCCTAACCCGTGAATTTCATCCAAATCGTTAGAGCCGTTTTCGAGAACCCGATTGGGTATATATATATATATATATATACACAAGATTTGCTCGTTTAATATAATAAGATAAGATAAGATTATAAATAAGAAACATTTTTACATACCAAAGGATTGGTTCCCATGAAGGAAGAACCATGCATAATAGAATTTAACTGAAATCGAAGGTGATCATACTGAGCAGGATTTAGTGAATTCATTTGGGAGCGATAAGCAGTTACCCAGGAATTTGCGTTCTTAGGTGGTTTCCATTCAGGATTAGTTAAAGTGAAATGAATTAATGATAGCTCTATCTTGTTTTGATCAATCTAGAAAAAAGTTTAATCATTATATATATAGATTCATATATTTTTTTTAATTTAAAAATAAATACGAATCTTTTAAAAAACAATCTTTATAATATTTATTAAAACCCAATTTGTTGGTCTATATTTATTAGATTAGCAACTTTTCTTTTTTGAAATTCGAGTGATATAGAGAGAAATTCTTCTGAAACGTTTGGGTTTTAATAAAGGTTTGCATATTGTTTTTTTAAAAGATTTGTATTCAATTCATATATTCATTTATTTATTATTATGGAATTAATTTAACAAATTCTAACTAATCCAAAATATCCTTAATAATTTTTTTAATAAAAGCTACATTCTAATGGTTTTTTAATATTATTTATTAAAAAAATTATGGTTTTTAATTATAGAAACATTTCATCGAAATTGGCTGAATTAAAAAAAAAATACTTAATTATGTACAGGATCGGGGAGGAAATAGTAACAAAAACTCCATTACTTGAATCCGTTACTTTTTGTGACTTGAAACTGTAACAAATTCTTCAAAATGAAAGCAACTAGTACTTGTAATCAGTTCCTTTTTTGGAAATGAACTCTAAAGTTAATAGTTCCTTGAATTTTTGTATCACAGGACCTCATATCTTTTAGATTTTTATCAAGATTTTATTTGAAAATGAATTAGCGAATTTCGTTTTAAAAGTGAATCGATATAATTCACAGTAACAGACATGGATCCAATTTTGTGAAAGCTTTTAAGATGGCGAAGTTATAATAATAACAAACAAAAAAAAGCAATATATTTATATTTTATTAGTAATTCAATATTAATTATTATTTTGTAGAATTTAAAATTATAAAAAAGGTTAAATTAGTGTTCGAAAAAATTGATTTAGAAAGTGAATAAAATAAGATAGAATTGCTTATACATATCTTCGATAAGCTACTCTTCATTGTCCATTGTAGCAGCAACAGATTTTAAAAATGCCTCAAGAAATGCTGGTGATTCCAAACACGTCACTTTAGGAACATTTTCTGCTTATAGATTACACTAGATAAATCGACATGTTTTAAAAGTAATTTGTAACTAACACGGAACTAATGTAATTTCTCAAAATGAAAGGAACTAGTTCTTTTAAATAGAAATAAGCTAATTCTCGAAAATTGAAAAACTTAGTTAAGTTGTAACATGACATATTAGAAAACTAAAATTTAGTGAAAATGGGGAAATAATTTTAAAATAAATATGCCTGTCGTTTTCTGAAAGTTTATCTAATTTTAATTCAGCCTTATAATTTATATGATAATACAACTTCGCTTCGGTGTTTTGTATTTATATTAAAGCTTTCACACATAGTTCGGCCCGAAAGATTGTCCAAGTGATGTTTAATTTACCTTCAGTATTGAACACAAGCTTTCCTGTGTAATATCCAGGTTTTTAAAACTATTTTCTGTTCGTGCCATCAGAAAATCAAAAGTATATGGAGTTATAAGAAAATAAGAGACGAGTTTAAACTAAACTTCTCTCAGCTTTTAAAAGAGTGTGTGAAATGTTTGATTTGATACATATTGAAAGACGGTTATTATTCTCTTGGAAATCGAACTGAATTTCGCAATCACTCTGAGCACATTTTATTTTGTTAATTTATAAAAACAAAAAAATTGTGTTTTTGTTATAAAAATAAGCTAGTAATCATGTGATTCAGTAATTTTTAAAAATTCCTCAATTTCATTGAAATACATAACCAATTTTGGAATGCTAGACCCATAATAATAATAATAATTAGAAAAATTAGAATAATATCAATAGTTTTAACATAAAATCATTTTATAAGTAATTATATTTACCTCTTGAACATGTAATTGAGATTGGACAGCTTGGGCGGCATTTTGATCCGCACCAATTGTTACTTGGGTTTGCTGATTTTGTGCTGATGGTTGAGGATTTACTTTATTGGGGGAAATTTCATGTCTGCCCACATCCATTAGGGCAAAAGAACAAACATCCCCAACACCAACAACATCAACAGTGAAATTACGAAAAAAATCCACATATTCTAATGCTCGATGTCTCATAACAAAAATGAGAATATAAGGAGTCATAAATGGAGAGATAATCTCAAATAAAATCGATAGCTAGAAAAATTTCAAATTATTTATATTTTTTAAAAGCTATATTTAAATTCTAGTACATGACAATCTGGTCACTATTTCTGATTCGTTTTCAAATATTGGCAAGAACGTTTGAAAGCAATTCCAGAAAACTTCGTGACAAAATATTTTGATTATTAATATAATCTTAAAATGAAAAATGAAAAACATTTAGTGCATTTTAGAGCGCAAATTAAGTTTTATGTAAAAAAATTCATACAAGTTTACAATGAGCCGAACCATTATTGGACTCGTTCATTAGAATAAATTTTTAACAGTAAATGCTGCCTCAAATTGTATAAATTAGCTAATAGTAGTGAAAGGGACGAGAAAGTTAATTTATTAATTGATTTTCAGCATAAAAAATTGTATTATAAGGCTATAGATAACAGCAGAGAGGGTTAGAGTGGAAAGGATTTGCCAGTGACATCAAAAGAATTATATGTTAAATTCTAGCTCGAGAAAAGCACATCAAGCACTGTTAAAGAGACAAGAAGGAGGTGGTTACAAACTTCCGAAGTTTACTCTATTAAACCATAATGAAGAGCCTCAAAAACGTCGGTTTTTAAGAGAATGAAAATGTTGTTCCAATAAAAAAATGTTTTATTGGGAATTTGTAGTTTTTGATATCTTTGAGTTATCTTTCCATCTATTAAAAACTGCAATGGATCGTTGCTAAACTTTATCCAAAGTCATTTGAAATATTAATATGTTTATCCTTTATTATTAATCAGATATCACTGGTTATTTGCAGCCAATGTTGACTTAAACTCAAAAATAGCCATCGATTCTCATTTAATACTTGAGGAACAACCATTCTACAATGGATTTTTGAAGTTTCGATTATTATTGGTAACCATTGCTGAAGGCATAGAGGAATCGAATTAAAATCAAAACTAACGATCGATTATTATCTAATACTAGAGGAATAACCTTAGTGCATTCCATTTTTGACTATTAATGGTAACCTCTACTGAAACCTCGACACAAAAATCAAAGACTAAATTCTTTTATAGTAAACAACTCAAGGTTGAGTTTTATGTGGTCTAAAAGTTGGTAAACAACTATTTTTGGGAAACAAAGTTTTTTTGTGTCAAATAATATAATAGAGTAATAAGAAGTAAATATCTAGTATACACTTCAAGATTAAATATGATCTAAAATTTCTTGAATATTTACTATTTTTGGGAAACGATAGTTTTTATTTTTTATAGAAAAATATTTTCATTAAAATTTTTTTGCAACGAAATTTTCTCTGGAGAGAGATGGACTGGTAGAAACTTTAATTGAATGTAATGGAAGGCAGCCTAGAGGTAGTGAGGAAAGAAAAAATTAACACCTTATTTGATATGTGTTAATTTTTTCTTTCCTCACTACCTCTGCGGCCTTCCATTACATTCAATTAATTTTCATTAAATTTGGTGATTAGTTTAAGACAAAACCAAATTACAAGTCCCCCATTTTCTAATTCTATTACTATTTTTGATGTATGTCCATTTCTTATTATAATAAAGGCTGTGGAATATTAAATTGAAGTTTAAGTTTAAATTTGTATCTAATTTGACAGAGATTATGTGAATAATGTTGAAAAATCGTGTTTTGCGCAAATGAGGAGGCCGTCAGAACAACAATAAATAAGGACGAGATAGAAATCAGTGATACTATGGACATGAGAATTGGCGGGGCTGGATAAGCCCTGCAAAACTAGAGCTTTCGATATATTTATATTAATCAGTTAAAATTGGGCAAGAACATGACTTTATTAAAATGTCTTATCGAAGTTCATCGCAATCATTAGTTAACTTGTATATTTCTAGTAAGTTATTTGTTTGTATGATTTTTTTACATAAAATTTTAAAATGAATAAAAATTTTAATTTTATGGTTTTACTTACTATTCTGTAATTAAAATATTTCATAAACTCTCTATTAACTGTAGAAGTATGGGCTAAGCCTTTCCATCGACTGGGTAAATAATGTACTTGAGATAAAACTGCATTTAATAAGGTTTCTGGACAGTAAACAAGGTTTTCATCTGGTGTCATGGCACGAGCGGATGCAACAGTAACTCCTAATGCGGTCACTATAGTTAAAACATGTTCTACATGAAAAAAATCTTCATCAATTAATCCAATTATTAAGAAGACACCTAAAACTGAGCCGCAGACAAAAACAACTTTGCTAAAAAATAAATTTATAAAGTATATTATTAGATGATTGATTTTCAAATTCTTTTTAGAAAAATGAGAAAAAAACAAAATAAAAATTCTACTTACGAAGCAATAATAGTAGTTAATCGTGAATGAAAGCTTTGCGTATATTTGACGGCAGCTCGATAAGCTCTATTAAGTCGTGCATTTAATTCATGATCAAGTTCATTGTAATGTCGGAAATACAAGCGACTGTAATGAGTCCAACGTCTGTGAGCCAAGGGCGCCAGGTTCCCTCTTAAACATCTATTAATACAAATAAATTATTTTTTGTTTACAATAAATTTTATTATTCAAATATAATATAAGAGATAGGTACTCCAGATTGGATGAATGCAGACCAGAAATAAATAAGAGACAACTTCCAATAAAATAATAATATTAATTATTGTATTTCTTTGAAGCTGTCGTTTTGGAGGATCTTTCCTCTAGTCGTCTTATTTATTTCTGGCGTGCCTTCATCTAATCCTAAGGTATTAATATATCAGTCCGTTCCAAAAGAAAAACTTCTAACATATAAGGTAAAACCGGGGGGTATGACGCGGTCGGGGATATGACGCGTTTTCGAGATCTCGAAAACTCGGCCTTCTGGCGAGGGTAAGACATTGGGGAACGATACTACCCCCCATCACTAACAGGTGAAGCGTGTCTACCCCAGTTACAAGCGAACCGCCGTGCAAGTAGAATTTGTTTTGTCCGCCATTTTGAAGATAAACACATGTGAAATTTCATCATATTTATTTCAAATATTCGTAATTTGTTTTCTTTTGCAATTTTTGTTGGTTTAGTGTATTCTACGTTATTGCACATTCTTTAAAATCAATATTAAGACTTATTTATTCACATAGCCCTCATTGTTTACTATTTGCAATGTTTTACCTAAAATTGCGTCGATTGGGTGATATGACACATTGTGGGTGCGGGGAATATGACGTACGTGACGATATACTTTTTTATGAGTGGTCCGCTGTTTTGGGGAAACTTGAACCCCCCAAACAATTTAATAAGACGAAAGAAATATTCATGGTCCCAGGCTTGTGTAAATATGTTATTTAAGTTAGGTAGTCTTTTAATACTTAAAATTGGTCATATTCTTTTTAGGTAGGCCCATCTTTCATTGTTTACCTATAAGTTTCATGAGTAACGTTGACAAAGGGTAAAACCTTAGAATTCACCTAAGTCTGGCGGATGACCAATCAGATGACAGGCACTTGTCATCTGATTGGTCATCCCGCCGAGCACAAGGTGAATTCTAAGGTTTTACCCTTTGTCAACGTTTAAAAAGAGTTTAGCAACCGACATACAACTGGCCCTAAGAAAGAACTTAAGAGTAATGGCTTTAAATCTAGTTTAACCAGATATTCAAAAAAAAATTATATTAGTATTTTACCTCAACAAGGCTAAGAACTTCATAAACTACGTGAAATAACATAAAGAGAAAAGAAAACAAAAAGTTAACTATTCCAACTATAATCATCATTCTTGAAAGAAACTTTGCTAATTCAAGACGTTTATGTGTTTTTTTATACTCGTCACGAAGATGCCAAGATGATTCAAATGGCGCCCATGGACCATCTAAAATATAATATTTATTGATAAAATAAAATATGAATTATTACTTTATGAAGAAAACAATAGTTTTGAGTTTTCATTTTAAAATTTACTTACAAAAAAATAAGAACCCTATATTAAATCGAAGACCCTTTGATAAATAATAACCTTCCTGGAATCGATTATTATAATACAAGGGTATTAAATCTTTACTCACTAAAGCTACCATGTAATTTTTAAATCTTAAAATCAAAAAAAAGGGAATGATTTAATACTATTGATATTAAATTTTTATATAAAAGATAACATTTTTTATAATAATAATTAGTGAATATTTATAAAATTGGTAAGGATACTAGTGACCTAAATCAGTGTTCCGCAAAGTGTGTGCTGAGGCACACTGGTGTACCTGGGTCATTAGTTGGCGGAAAAATGTCAAATTTTTTAAGATAATATACATAGCTGAGAGGTATGCGAGCAGCCTTATCAACGATTGCTCCAAATTTTGATCGCCTGTGCTCATTTAAGCAGGCTCACATTTCTCATTAAACATTTTTTGATATTATAAATAAAACCCGTGAATCTATTATTTATTATTTAAATGGACATGAACCAACTAAATTTTTCATATTATATTGATTTTAATAATAAATAAATATTAAATAAACATTGTTTTTTCTTTGGTGTACCTTTAAAACAGGGACGGCCAAACTTGTATCTTCCCTGGGCCAGATTGGAAGAATATGAGCTGTTTTGAGCCACACATAAAATACACTAACGCTAATAATAGCTGATGAGCAAAAAAACGTAGAATATGTACTTAATATACTTAAGAAATGAAGCTTTGTTACTTTATAAATTTTTTATTATAAAAGTAAGAGGCAAATCAGCAACATAAAATTATAGTGAGAAGTTTGTCATTGTTTTGGGGACATTAATCCGTCGATATTTGGCTCAAAGGAATTCTCAGTGAATTCTCAAAAAGCTCATCAAATATTTTAGATCTAGCTTCATTCTTTGCGTACTTCATACTTGAAAATAGATTCTTGAATAAATTAAATTATTTAAGAATCACTTTATCAATATCTCATTGCAAAATAACGTGTTAAATTCAAAAATTCATTACTCATAAATTAATAGTAAGTTAAAAATATTGTATTTTTAATAATATCACTGGAATTTTTAGTTGCAATCTCATAAAGTTTGTAAGTTTGCGATTTTTTGTCGGGCCGCATTGATAGCCATCTTGAGCCGCGGGTTGGACAACCCTGCTCTAAAATTTCTTGATTTAGTAGGTGTACCTTGAACACAAGAAGTTTGCGGAACACTGACCTAAATGATTTTTTTTTATTAAATAAAATTTCATTTATATAAACAATATTTTAGAAGAGGATATGATACGATGAATTATCGAGTCGAAGGTTTTAATCAATTCGGGACTAGAATAGGGATGCAAACAATACATCGATGTTTCAGTAGTAAAACATTGATGTTCACTATTACAAACCATCGATGTTCACTATTACAAACTATCGATGCATCGATGTTTTTCTATACAATGTTTTTTACATCGAAGCGAACGACTTTTTTCTAAGGCTGGAGGTACAATAACGCAACAAAGAAACCGCTTGACAGGGAAACAGCTTAAAAACTATTATTTTTAAATCCAATTACTAAATAAATTGCTCTGGTTTTGGAAAAAGTCTATTAGGAGACTCACATGATTATTGTATAACCTTCTAATAAAAAATTAACAATTTAAATCGTATTTAATTTTATACCAAAATAAGCTGACTTGTTCTGATGTGGCCATCCACTTGACTTTACCATACAATCTGGGCCCTCACTTATATTTAGTAAAATTATTTATAATCATGTAGGGGAGGGGGTTAGTTTTTGCATTTTTAGACTTCTGGGGTCCCACTGATTATGTATACAAAATTTGGTTGAGTTTGCTCAAATGGCCTAGATTTTTAATTTTTAACCCCCCTCCACCCCCCTTAATTTTGGGTCGATATGCACCAAAATCTAATCAGCTCTTAATCTCAATGGACCAAAACTACGTGCGAAATTTGGTTTTGATATTCACACTAGTTTTTGAGCTAGCTCGTCCACAAACATTTCGTAACGCACAGCCTAACAGACATTTTAACAAAACAATTATTATCTCGAAAAATATAATTTTTTCGATGTTCACTTATTAGGGCTTTTTTGTAGACCGAAATGCCATGGTTTCGCTCAATTTTTTTAATCCAAATAGTTTCAGCCGTTTTTGAGATATTTCGAAAAAAAGAAGCAAAAAAAAACACTTTTTTCATGCACGATTACAATACTTGACCATACCCTGTATGGTAAAGTAAAAAAAACTATCGAAGTGTCGATATTTTTTTTATATATCGATGTTTTTTTTTACTATGTTTGCATCCCTAGACTAGAAAGAAGGTTGTAAAATTTGGAAAAGAGGGAAGCAAGAGAAGTGGAGATAAATGTATTGGGAAATGAGGTGATTTAATATTAAGTATCTTGACAGAGTCTTGCATTACTAAAAAGAAGAGGAGAGAGTGATCAAGAGGGAAGGATGAGACGCAGGTGTTTGTGTACCTGGGTCTTGAGAAATTGAATATTTTGTGTGAATTGGAAAAGAGAGAGGGAAAGAGAAAGTTATAGTCCCTAGAAGTCATGTGGATAATTTGATAGTGACCACGATGTTGGATGTCTGCGAATCTCGAGTTACGCACAAAGAAAGCGCAGGAACTATTAATATTTCCTCATCAGAGTATATGATAGTATCTAAAAATAAAATACGGAGACGTTTCTTTGATGGCCCAGTCAGTCAAGGGTGTTTTTAGGGGTCGTCTATTACAGTGATACTTAACAGGGGACCCGCGAAAATATTAGCATTTTTTTAAAGTTTTTATTCCTTTACAAATAAAAATGTTACGAGTTTTTATAAGTGATACATAACATATGTAAGTGAGAGATGAATTTAATGACATCTCAATATTCTTAAACATGGTTAAACTAATTGAAAACGTAGGTAAATTTGACCCAGACAGACAGGCAAAATTACAAGTTGAATAAAACCGTGTAAATATTTTTTATAAGTCTAGGTTTACAATTTTTATACTATAGCAAATATACTTTCATTTGCAAATATACCTATTTTTCAAGAAATATGTTATTACTGACAATCTGATAAACCAACTAAATGTATCTATGCAAGGAAATCAACACAACATTTTTTCCATGGGAGATAAAATAGAGGCGATGAAAATGAAACTTCGTACATGGATTCGAAGAATAGAATCGAATGTTTTCGAAATGTTTCCAAATTATTCTCAAATGATTACAAATAATTGTGATTTTGATAAAGAACAGAAATTTAATTCAATGTCACCTCCAAAAATTAATTGAATGTAATGGAAGGCAGCCCAGGGTAGTGAGGAAAGAAAAAATTAACACATATCAAATAAGGTGTAATTTATTGGAATCCTTCTTCGTTTCCTTTCAAACCGACGTTTCGGAGGATTCTTCGCTCCTTCTTCAGGGTTTCAAGGGGTCAATGAAGGAAACAAATAAAATGCTTCCTTTCTCTCTCCACAGCAGTGTTCACAATTTTTCTTCTTTAGCAAAGGCATAGAAAAACTGTTTTTTTTCCTCCTTTTCTTAATTTAGATTTCTAATTAGGAAAAGGAGGAAAAAAACTGTTTTTCTATGCCTTTGCTAAAGAAGAAAAAAGTTGTGAACACTGCTGTGGAGAGAGAAAGGAAGCATTTTATTTGTTTCATTCATTGACCCCTTGAAACACTGAAGAAAGAGCGAAGAATCCTCCGAAACGTCGGTCTGAAAGGAAAGGAGGAAGTATTCCAATAAATTACACCTTATTTTGATGTGTTAATTTTTTCTTTCTTCACTACCCCAGGGCTGCCTTCCATTACATTCAATTAAAAGTTCTACCAGTCCTCCTCTCTCCAGAGAAAATTTCGTTTGACAAATATTTTCTAAATAATGAAATTGATAGCAGAAATTGTGGATTCGAGATCCCTATAATAACTGGAATAATAGCAATTTATCACCAACCCAAAATGACACTCTGATTGAATTGATAAAGGATTTAAGTTTGAATTCACTTTCCAAGAAAAAAGTTTGGTACAATTTTGGATACATACACCTGTTCACCGCCGCTATATAACATTTATTGCCTTTAGCTTCCACATATCTGTGCGAAAAGTGATTTTCCACAATGGTAAATATTAAAACAAAGCAACGTATTCGACTCCGAATAGACTCTTGCATGCGAATAGCTTTAAGTAACGTAATTGAAGTGCGAATAGACAAATTAGTGGAGTGTATTCAACAACATTTATGAATTATTGTTACATTTGAGTTTTTTTTTGTACGAATAATTACGAGTATGTTACAAATAAAAGGTTAATAACCACTGGTCTATTAGACACAAAACTCGTTTCTGAATAGCATCCAAAGGTGACAAGAGAATGCTTTGAGTCTCCCCTACAGAGATGCTAGCTATAATCGAGACAGTGGGCGGATTAAGGCCTTATAGAGGGTGAAAAGTTGTGTAGCGTAAAAAATGAATAGGAAGTCGAGTTTTCTTGCGGCAGATTTATCCACAAAGAAAATATAATATGCTCTTTACAAAAGAGGCCAGATGTGATTGACTCTCCCAACAGGGGGACAGCTTTTCATTAATCTTCAGGGTGTTAGATCCAAAGAAAATGTGTGGAAATTTGTATCTTCTCGTCTAAAAATTAGCCAGCATAGAGAGTTGCATTTTTCCAGAGTTCAAGCCAAGATTGATTCAAGAAGAAACACTGTTGCGATTATTCGGGAATGAGGGGAGAGCCGAGAAGATTGCTGTCGTCAGCGAAAAAGTAAATAGGATTAGAAGTATATATTTATATAATATATATTAGGAATCTATTTGATACTAGGAGATGTTACATCATATTAAAAAAAATTTCTAGTGGTTGATAAAAAAAAAATTATTAAATAAACATATGATATTAAGTTTTGAAATATTGTACCTTAAAATGCGATGATAAATATCTAGTTCTGTTAACTCTTGTTTATGAATACACATTTGTTGCTCTCGTTGAACTTCTCGAACTCTTTTTTGAACATCGTGCCATGTATAGTTGTCTAGGTCACTCTAAGAAATTAAAATGTTTTGTGAGTACAAAATTATAATTAAAAACAAACAAAAAAAATCAACTTTAAAGATCAATAAGGTTTCTTTCTTTATTTCACAAAAGTGAAAAAATAAAACTATTATTATTAAAAGAAAAAAAATGAAATAGATGTATCTATGTGACGTCACGTTTATTCTGTTCCCCTCTTCCCTTTTTGCCATATTTTGTAAGGTTAGGACACCCGTTGTTGTCTAAGTATTTTTTGAGATTCCTAACAAGCTCGGTTTTTTGGCTTAGGATTGGAGAATAAAATCATAAAATTCATTATTACCTGAGTTTAACTATATTTTGTTTTTAATCATGGAACTTTACCAAGAAAATAAAAAGATTTTATTTTGTAGCAGAGTTATTGATTCATAAAGAGATCAATGAGTTTGTCCTCTGCTTAATGAGATATTTATATATATAAATATATGTTTATTTGCATCAAGCAGAGTACAACTTCATTGATCTCTCTTTATAGGTTAAGATCAGTTCTTTTCGCAAAATAAGTTTGATTTAAAATTAGCAAGATTGCAAACAAGTCGATCTGCTCATGGAGATCACCGAGCTAATTTAGCCGTACTCACTCAACCTATAGTCCAGGTAAATTACGATTTTAACTGGAAATAATTCCCGGTAAAGATTTTATTGCTGGAATGCCCTTATTGGCACTCCAATACTACCCTAAGTTTTCCCCCAAATCTGTCCTGTGGAAATATTTCTACGCGACTCAAAATGACAAAATTTCGGAGTTTTTTCAGTTTTTCTTTCTCTAAAACGGCTTATCAAATCAAAAAGATATGGAAAATGCTGGATATCTATAAGTCCAAGAGTTTTATAAAAAAAAGTGGTCCAAGTAAACGTTCAAGTCAACAAAATTTACTAGAGAATGAGATAGGAATCAAATTTCTAGGATGAGTGCTTTTCCTTTTATGAAGGAAAAATTGCATTTTTTCAAAACTTCAACCTCATGTTACCATTATCCAATTAGAATGAAACTTTATTTAAATTGTAGCAAATTAAATCTAGTTTAAAAATGTATAGAGTCGTCTTTGTCGAAAACCTGCTCCTTCATGGTCAAAATGGGGAAAAATCGAAAAAAGTTACGAGTTTTAGGAATATTCAAAAGTGATCCCGGGGGCTGTTTTTTGACAGGCGCTAGTACCGGTTCTACAAAATCTAAATAGATGAAATTGTTATCATTTTACGCGTAATTTAAAGAGCTTTAATTTATCTAATATTTATCTTTTTGATTTGATAAGCCGTTTTAGAGTTATTCAAGAAAAACTGAAAAAACTCGGAAATTTTGTCATTTTGAGGAGCGTAGAAAAATTTCCACAAAACAGATTTGGGGGAAAACTTAGGCTAGTAATATTGGAGTACCAATAAAGGTATTCCAGCAATAAAATATTTACCTGGAATTATTTCCTGTTTATGCCATTTTTTCACGTAATTTGCCTGGACTACTACGAAAACCTTACTGAACATAGATTAGTTCTGTTAAACTTTAAATTAATATATTAAATTACACAGAGGATATGAAGTTTATTGAAAAGCAAGTGTGAGTTGAATCTCAGTTTTCAAGTTTGGTGGAGAAATATAGTACTTCAAAGGTGTCCTGAGTTAAATACTATTGGCTAATTCCAGGGGGCATGGCTAGTCTGTTTTGAACTGAAAGACGATATAAAGATTGCCATAATTCTAGTTATGTTATTTTATAAAATCATACAAGTGATACCCGCATTCTCCCATCTACAAAAAATATATATTTATATTAAAACAGTTGTACGAATTATTGAATTTTTTTAAATTATCTAAAAATGTTGCAAAATATGGAGATGCCCTTAAAAATTTTGCTTGAGGGCGTGGCAAACATTCTCTAGCGACGAACCTGGATGGCTAATACTTAATTAATAAAGCAAGGGTGTGTAGTTTCACAGTGAATGAAATCAAACTCAAAGAGGTTTATACAAACTCAATATATTTCAGATTATTAGTCCATCATCAGGAGTTTATAGGCTAAAACTGTTTTAACCTGTAAACTCCTGATGATGGACTAATAATCCGAAATATATTGAGTTTGTATAAACCTCTTTGAGTTTTATTTCATTCACTGTGAAACTACACACCCTTTACTTTATTAATTAATATCATGTTTCACCTAAAACCTACACCACTTTCTCTAAGTAAAAAAATGGCTAATACTTATAAATTAAATAATGCTTTAAACTATTTGCCTATGACATATAATTATGTCTAGTGAATTAATACACAATATACTAATTTCAATTAAAAACAATCATTTTAAAAGGTAGTAATTAAAAAATTAAGATTGTAAAGAATTATTATTGGATTAATATATATAAATGGTGAGGAAGTATCAATCAGGTTTTCTATCAATAATAACAACTAATTGTTTATTTCGAGTTTTCCATCTTTATTTGATACTAAAGATGATCAAATAATATATTAAAAGTTCGGAAATAAACAACAATTAAGGTATTATTATTGACAGAAAAACTGATACTTCCTCAACATCTTATATACCTATATATAATAATTTTTAAGATCTTGTTTAACAAAAAATTAAATATCAATTAAAAGAATAAAAAATTAAATAATATTTACATCTTGAATTTTCAAAGCTATATTGTAGAATTGTTTTATATCAGAGAATTGAAGAATATTAAGAACCGCTTTTGATACTTTAAATAATAAACAACAAGTAGCCAACGCAAGTAATATTAATATTATCCAATTAAAGCCACTAACACATTCCCCGAAAGGAACGACACCATCTCCTAAAGAAATTTTTTCCTGAAAATCTGTATGGCCTCTAGGTGGACGTGTTCTAGAAAAAAGAGAGAAAAAAAATAATTATAATTTTATATTAATAGCTTTATCTTATATAACTTGTACCTGGTAGTTTTTTTAATGAATAGAATGAAAAAACGAACAATCCTTTCATACTGGTCAAGAAAATATGATGGTAACTTCTTTGGCAAATAGATTAAAAATTTTTTTTAAATAATGAATTGAAATTAATAACAAATATAGAGGGCAATAAAAAATAATCACGTTAACGGGGTACCGAGTCAATTTTGACCCAGATACATTTGAGAAAATGCTAAAAAGGGTCTAGTGCTCGCAAATTTTTGATCAAAAATTCAAAGTATTCTCTGTGTTATTTTTTTCATTTTATATTAATTAGTTTCAGGCTAATTTAAAATCTCTTAGAAAATATAGTTGTCTAGTTTCTGGTTGCAACTCTCCCTTTCACATCTTCCTTGAGACCTCAAAATAATAAAAAATAATTACCTGAAATATACACCATATTCTACACATTGCGAGAAATAAGTGCAAAATATTATAAAAAAGAGGAAACTAAGGACATCTAAAGCCAAATCTATCACAATAGCCTTAAATCCTCCTTGTTGATGATAAATGTATATTCGAGTAAAAAATGAGTCAAGATCCTCGACATGATTCCACCGGGCTAAAAAAGAAAAAAAAACACAAGCTTGTTAAATAATTATTTAAAAAAGTTCATGGTGATTTATTAAATGTAAAGAAAAATAATTATCACCTATTTATCTTAAGGTAGTTCTTTCGCGACAATCCACACAAAAAGTTTTAGCCTCGTAACCACTTTATACATATGGCGGTGCTAAAATTTTAGGTTATGTTTTTTAATGTGACTGTACTTTTCACACTACTATATTCTCTTTATGAATGGATCGTATCCAAGCGATGGATCTTATATCCACTAAAAATAATGGCCCAAATGTTTTTTTTTCAAAACTACTAGGTAAATAATTTCAATTTTTTTTTAAGTTACTCAGAATATATTATTCTAACAAATATTAGTTTTTCATCAAGATGATGAAAGTCCTTCAATGAAAAAAAATAAAATAATGATCATTTTCCCACCCTGGGGGGTCGGGTAGGCTAGGCGGTAGCATGTCAACAAGCTAACCAAGAGGACCCGAGTTCTAATCCGACTCGAGGCATCCAGCTAAAATCTGACCCCCGAGGTAGAGACAAATTTAAATAAAATAAATAGTATCGTAAATGGCTTATGGCTAGAAAGGCCGAAAAAGCCAAAAAAAATTTTTTCCCACCCTTTCCCTATCTACCCTATGTTAAAAGACTTCTTTAATTTTTGCATTTGTGAAAGAACTACCTTAAATGAACTGATATAAAAATGGTTAAATTATATAATAAAAAAAAAAATAAAAATAAATAAAAATAGAACCTAGTATAATATAGTTTTTTATTTCAAAACTCAATAATTTTATGAGTTTAAAAGAATAATTTTCAGAAGAATTAGGAACCCGTTTAAAGAAATATTCAGTCTTGTATTAGTAAGTAAAGTTTTTTTAGATTATACTAGCTGCAAGGGCCGCCTTTGGCGGCCCTCCTGACTAGCCAGGGGGCACGCCTTAAGTTGGCTCCACGATAAGAATTTTAATATTTTGACTCCCCCCCCCCTTTTGGGTGGTTTTTTGGGGGAATTTTTTTAAATAAAAGTTGTCAGAAATCACATCCCCTACAACTTGTTCATAATAAAATTTGCCATAGATTTATTCGATAATTTTCATTCGTGCGGCCCCCCAAACCTCCTTTTGGGGTCAAAATATCAAAACGTTATATAGCTATAAACGTAAGTTGGAAGTCATCTGATACAAATATGAAATTTCATAATCCCTTTAGCCGTTTTTACGTGAATCGTGAGCAACTTTTCGGAAACGACGGAAACATACAGGAATTTTATTGAGAGTGTTTTCGTTCATAACTTTGCTTGAAACGTGTGCAACTAAAATTTGGCGTGATTTGGAGCAATGTACAGACAAAACCTTAATTTTATATATATATAGATTATTTTAGAAAATTTCAAATAGTTGGTGAATTTTTTTAGAAAGGAAGAATGGAAAAAATATTTTAATAATATCAAAAAATAAAGTTATTATTATTTTTATAAAAATGTATATCTTATTCAAGATTATATGTTTAATATAGTAGTAAACCCAAATATGAACATGGAAATGTTAAGTAATATATGATAAAGTATTTAAATGAATGATACCTTTTCCGGGTTCTGGAGCAATGTGATATACGAGTCCAGATTCTTGAGGGGTGTCATCGCTGTCTCCCGCATCAGAACCAAAAGGTTGGAGAGGCTGGTAGCTTGACTCAAGTGTTGCGGTCATTCCTTTTGAAATAATTATTCAAGTGTTAGTGATGGTTAAATTGAAAAGATATAATAATTAATTTATAATGGAGGATGAGTAAAATTCAATTGATTGTTTCCATAAATTTTTTTATTAATCCAGTACGGATCAAGCCAATAAAAGTTTACAATGTGACAAGGCCCATTGACCTTAAATTGAACAAAAGACAAACGCGTTAGTAGTATTAATTTAATCTTTTCTTAGTAAATTCAATTATTTTTATATTTCTATTATCGTATTTTTTTTTAATTTTCTATTATCGTATTAAGGAATCGGATTAGCCGAGAGCTTAAAGACACTAGCCTTCTAAGCAGGAGTCCCGGGTTCGAGTCCGAGTCCCTGCATTGATATTTGACCGGCTAAAAATCTGATTCCTAGTCACCAATCCGTCTGGCAAGCGTGGTGACTTAATGCCAACCCCCTTCCATTTGATGGAAGAGGCCTATATTCAGCAGTGGATTGTCGCTATCGACAGGCTGATGATGATGATGATGATGATGATTATCGTATTGGCGTAGCCAAGGGAGGGGGAGAAACTTTGAAAGTACCCTTTTAAGGTTTTATTATTTATATGTTTGGTGGACTGCTCTTTAAGTCGGTAAATGGTTTAATCAAAGAAAAAGTAACGAATTTTGTTTATTTTAATGCACACTGCCTAGCCCAAACAAATTGTAAATTTACTATATGTTTACAATACAAATAGATAGGAAATTTACAAGATTGCGTATAATAATAAAAAAATACTATATTATATTGGTAAAATCACAAACTCATTAAAAAAATAAATTGTAACTTTACTTTTTTCTTGTATTAGATACGTATTACTAATAAGCTGACGTGTTCTGATGTGGCCATCCACTTGACTTTACCATCATACAACCTGGGCCCTCTCTTATATTTAATATTTAATAAAATTATTTATAATCACGTAGGGGAGGGGGGGTTAGTTTGTCCATTTTTAGACTCCTGGAGGCCCACTGATTATATATACAAAAGTTGGTTGAGGGCCTACCTCACACCACAATGCAGTTTTTATCAAATATGGCATGTTTCTGTAGAGGTTTTCTAAACATTCTCTTAACACTCTGGAATACATAAATAAATACATAAACGTGGTATTAAATTGATACAAGACTCCTAAAAATCTTTCTCGGCAAAACGACTTTCTTTTTCTACGCCCCATTCGGATATTTCTCTTGCGAAGCGCCCATCCCGGCTTGAGAACGATATTAATTCAAGTCGCTTAAGACGATATTTTACGCTCACTTAACTTTTTACACTGCATAAGACTCAAATTGGCACCTGTCGGTCTCTTTGAAGTCTGGTGGGTAAACAAAAAGCTGTCTTACGAATTTGAAGCTTTTTGGTAGGTTTTTATTAGTTATCTTTTTTTTGTCTCTTTTGGGGAGAGGGGTTTGTTAACTCTTCTTTCCATTTAGAGATAGGAAAAGCAAGGGTTGGTTTTGAAATTAGGCTGGAATAAGGAAATCTCTGCGTTGCTTGTAAATATTTTGGTTATTTTTAAAATATTTTTTTTTTTAGATAATATGGTTGAAAGGGGTAGTCAATCCAGGGTTGGGACTGAAAGTATAGGTTGAAACCAGTGGTGGTTTTTGTTATGAGGATGATTCAGATGCTTATTTAGATTATAAGGATTTAGGGAAAAATGGTATTTATTTAAATAGGTCTGGTTCCTGCAAGTTAGTTAATTCAGATATTAATATGTAGGTTAGCATTCATTTGTACGATCTGGCATTGATTTGTGGAACAGTCTATTTATTCCTACTTGGGATTATAGTCCTCTGTCTCCTATGATTAAATCAATTATAAAGTTTGTCAGGTCCTAAAGTCCTAGAGTTGTACGAAATTTTATTTCACAAGCAGAGATTAGATGAGGTAGAGAGAGGTCTTACCATCCTTGTTAAGGTTTTGACCAGGTTTCCTTAACAACTTATCGCAAATACCTGGGTGGCTAATGCGTCACTTGCTCCTGGTATCGGGTTTTTGCGTGGAATTTTTAAATTACTTTTTGTCTTTTGATGGAAATCTATGGTCATATTATTTGTTAATGAGCATACATTTCTATTTTTTTCTTTTTTGTACTTGTTTATTATTTGTTAAATCGTTTTAGTTAATTTGTATTGATGTTTGTTAATGTATTGTAGCTAGATTGTATAGATGTTTGGAGGACCTAGCCACCGAGGACTTGTGCCTCTAAGCAGGTCGAGGAATAAAGATTTATTTTAAAATAACCATAAGCATTCTCTAACAACATTGGATGTAATTTAGAAGCCAATCAAACCCTTGATATCTATTGGGATTCTAGTGAGAATGCTACCAAACAGAGATTGGATTCCATCTCCATTAGTGACTAATTAAAAATTATTCTACAGGCCTCCCAAAAGTAAAACCTCTTCTGAACGATCGAGGACCTCATTTCAATAAATAATGCCTTTGGTCATGAAAGGTGCATTCTAAGACACCTTTTGGACTTAAAAGTGTGTAGCGGTTTTGCTTTACTTATTATATAATTACTAGCTGACGACCGGGCCTTCGGCCCGTGCGTCACCTAGCTCCTGGCGAGGAGCGTCTCGTTCATACCAATTTAATAATTGAAATTTAAAATCTTACTGTAAGTATCGAAAGAATGTGCTGAATGAAATTGATTCAAAAATAAGGAAGAATAAGGAAAGATTTATTTAACACATTGCCTAAGCACGATCACTATCTGACCAATCAGAATCGTTCTAATAATTTAACGCTTTGGCATTGGCTATGCACTGGCCAATCAGATCGTTTCCACATACATATATATCCACATACTTTTCTATTTTATATATATAGATACTTTTCTATTTTATATATATAGATAGATAGATAGATAGATAGATAAATATATTTTTCTTAAAAAAAATAAATAAATAAAATATAAAAAAATATTTACCCTTTGATCTTGAGAACATCGATAAATAGCTTCTTTGTTAAAACATTTGTTTCTACAAGAAATAAAAAATTTCAAAAAATAAAAATAATGAATGGAAAAACTAAAAATGAAAAGTATGAAATGGCCTCTCATGACTTTACAATACCCCCCCCCCCCCCCCCCGATATTTTAAGAAGCTGATTTTTGCATTGATATTTCTCGAAGACTTTAAATGTTAACAGACCAAAATATTATACAAATCGTACAAATTTTAAACCCCCCTAATTTTTGATCAGATTTCAATCAAAATTTATCAGCTCCTTAATTCAATATAAAATTTCGTTTTGATACTTTCATTGGTTTTTAAATTAGAGCGAACACAAAATTTGCTAATACACACACAAACACGTTAAATCAACCACTAACGAATAATTTGACAAAATAATTAATATCTCTTAAAATATACATTTTTCCATGTTTACTAGCTATGTAAGGTTTTAGTGTAGACCAAAACGCCGTGAATTCGCTCAATTTTTTTAACCGACTTCAAAAAAGGAGGAGGTTCTCTATTCGATTGAATTTTTTTTTTTTTTTTTTTTTTTTTTTTTTGTGCCTATGTTACCTCCTATATCTCCGCCAATTGTCAACCGATTTTGAAAATTTTTTTTGCATTGGGTCCAGTCTAGCTTCCGATTGGTCCCATTTTTTTTTCGATTTTTTTCATAGGTATTAGACCTTTTTTATTAGGTTTGTTTAGGTTTGTTTAGACCTAACCTCTTTGTTTATAGAACCGATTTCGATGGTTCTTTTTTTATCCGAAAGGGGGTGTCTTAGGGATGGTGTCATATTAATTTGGTCAAGTTCTGATGATATAATCACTATTAATAACATCACTAAAAAGAGAAAAATAAAAATTTTTAAAGAAAAAATAAAAACCGACTTCTAAAAATTAAGTGCAACAAATATAAGTAATACATTAAAAGGTATAAAATAATTATTATCTTATTTAGTTACAACTAAACGACGAAATATTAACACGAAATTACTTTTTGAAGTTGGTGCCAAACATATACCTTTTATGAATCGCACTCGACGGATCTTACTTAGTACGTTTGGCGGGTACGCTCGCTTATAGGTATAGTTTGTTTGGCACCGACTTTAAAAAGTAATTTCGTGTTAATATTTCGTCGTTTAGTTGTAATAATAAGATAATAATTATTTTATAATTTTTAGTGTATTTTTATATTTGTTGCACTTAATTTTTTTGAAGTCGGTTTTTATTTTTTCTTAAAAATTTTTTTAAGTTAGTTTTTTCAGCAGTTTTTGAAAAATACAAAGCAAATTCAACTATCCTGTATAGTAAAGTAAAAAAAATAAAAAATAATTGATTCTGAAGTAAAGGAAAATGTATTTAAGCGTAATAATTTCTGATTGTTAATTCTACTGATCTAGATTATTTGCAACGAAATTTTTTCTGGAGAGAGACGGACTGGTAGAACTTTTAATTGAAAGTAATAGAAGGTAGCCCAGGGGTAGTGAGGAATGAAAAAATTAACACAGATCCAAATAAGGTGTGATTTATTGGAATCCTTCCTCCTTTCCTTTCAAACCAACGTTTCGGAGGATTCTTCCTTCCTTCTTCAGGGTTTCAAGGGGTCAATAAAGGAAACAAATCAAATGCTTCCTTCCCCTCTCCACAGGTATGATTAAGAAAAAAGAAAAAAAATGTTTTTCTATGTGTCTGCTAAGGAAGAAAAAAGTTTTAAACACTGCTGTTGAGAAAGGAAGGAAGCATTTTATTTGTTTCCTTCATTGACCCCTAGAAACCCTGAAGGAGGGAAGGATCCTCCGAAACGTCGGTTTGAAAGGAAAGCAGAAAGGATTCCAATATATTACACCTTATTTGGATATGTGTTAATTTTTTTCTTTCCTCACTACCCCTGGGCTGCCTTCCATTACTTTCAACTAGAAAATTATTTATTATTTTTGAAAAAGGAAAAATGAAATTGAGCACTAGACACGATTCGAGCCTGTGATCTTTCTTCTATAGCAGAAGAATGGGTTTAACAACAAGGCCAGGATTTGACTTTCGAGATACATTTACTTAAAAAATAAAAAAAAAATTAAAACTAATTAAATTGGGAAACGAAGAAAAGATTTCTTTATGTTATAGACAAAAGGATCAGCTGGGGATCGAACCCGGTATCTTCGCAAATGTGCTGCGATGCTTTTCATAAGAGCCTTAGCTCCTTATCCTCTTAGCCAATGATCTCCGAACTCAAGCTAATACCTAATGTCTATATGAATTATGAAATTTCTTTAATCTCTTCCTCGTTCATTTTTATCAGCTCTGTAGTGGCCAGACTATTTTTTAAACTACACTCACGAGCAAAGAAATGGAATCACTCTCTTTTCATTAATTCAATGATACTTTGTATTTAATTAGAAATTTAAATATTTTTTCTATAAGTTTCATTTTTCAGCATTTGAATGGGCCCTCTACACTATGGCCCAACGCGAGCCAAACATGTTGACCATGTTGGCCACCAGTAAAACAAGTTAATTTTGACGGTGCCTCCACACAGTGGTCCAAGAGTTGGGCCAATGTCTATGGCCTTGTGGAAACGATACCTAGCCAATGAACACTTTCGTTGCGTAACATTGGCCCTCTTTGATATATCGAAAAAACCGCTCCGAAGGCCAACCATCGCCAGCCTCAACCAATGACCAATACAAGCCAACCCCCCTCTACACATTGGCATTGGCTTGAATTGACCTAAGTTGGCTCATAGTGTAGAGGAGGCATAAAATAAATGTAAAATGATAACCTAATGGAAATATATTAAAGATAAGAGTAAATAAATATTTTATTTAATATTTATTTACTCTTATCTTTATTAAAGATGTTTCACCTTGCACCAACACCACAATCTCTACTGATTGGAAATATATTATATTATTATTATTATATTTGAGAATGAAAATTACATTTAATAGCTCGCAAGGGAGGTGATTCCATTTCTTTGCTCGTGAGTGTATATTCAAAAGCCTCCCAATCGATCACAAACCCCAGGGTCAAAAATAATCTTTTTCTTTGCCCTGGAGCGTAATCACAACGAGACCTCGTCGAAAGACAATTATAAATTAAATTAAATTGGGAATAACGAAGAGAAGATTTTTTTATATTATAGACAAAAGGATCAGCCGGGGTTCAAACCCGTGATCTTTGTATGATCGCTGCGATGCTTTTCATAAGAGGCTTAGCTCCTATGAACCTCTACAGGCATCTCGCATATAGGCTTGAGATTTTGTGCTTTGCTCAGGTAGGCTGGAGATTTTAGCATTTTAAACAACTTATTGCAGAAAGTAAATTGTCTACTGATAAGGCTAGTGTTGTTAATTCTCCTTTTTGCAAAATGTCCAAATGGCTCAGCCTAGTTGAAAAATTATATAGCTGTTTTCTCAATCGAGTGCCTTTTGGTATGAAGCTAGAATTTTTTATTCAGACTAATTTCTCAAAAGGGCTGAGACATAAAAATTTTATATTATTAATTTAATGTAATTTTTGTTTTTCAGAGGATGAGGAACAAAATAAGTGTTTGTTTACGACTTATCAATTGCAACGTTTCGCCACTTTTATTGCAGCTTCTTCAGGCTCTTGATAAATAAAGCTCCAAACACTTTGTCATTTTTTAAGCTCTGCCATTAATATACATACAGACACTCGAATACATCTCTATTTTATCATCAACAACTCAAAAACACCAATATCAAAATATCAATCATATGTATGTATATTAATGGCAGAGCTTAAAAAATGACAAAGTGTTTGGAGCTTTATTTATCAAGAGCCTGAAGAAGCTGCAATAAAAGTGGCGAAACGTTGCAATTGATAAGTCGTAAACAAACACTTATTTTGTTCCTCATCCTCTGAAAAACAAAAATTACATTAATAAATTATGGAACTGAATCCCAATGATGATTATTAATTTACTATGTAATAGTTTAATCTATTATAAAAATAAAGAATAAAACATCATTGTGAATAACCCAAGTGTAGTTATCATAATAAGCATATTCTGAAATCAAATACAAATGCAATATTTTAGAAAAATAATTCCCTTCTACTAATTTGTTGAAATATTTCTTTTTTCATCAAATCAAGATAGCACGGAGAGATGTTCTAGATTAATTGTAATTGTATTTCTATTTCTTTTTTTCAATTGCCTTTGTTGTCTGCTATTATCTTAATTTTATATTGATTACAATATTTTTTTTAAAATCTATAAAATTCATTTTTTTACAATTTTATTTTTCTATTTCTTTGTTTTACAAAATATACGTATAATCTCTCTATGATAATTTGTCCTCAAGAAGAAAGAATTATGTATGTATATATAAATTTATTTATATAATTTGATTTCAAAAATTTCTCAAAATTCCTCAAATATACTGTTAATTATTTTAAAAATAAAATAAAAATTGAGTGTGTAATGAAATAGATATTAATAGTAATGATTAAAAATGTGATCTTAAAAGACAAAGAACAATGTTTTGCAATTTCAAGGTAAATGATATTATTGAAAGAAAATAAACAAACCTTAAGATTTGAGATCTTGTCTGTTGTATAAAATAATGGTTCCCAAATAAATTGGGATTTCAGTAAATTCCACGAGAAATTCGATTTTTTCGCTTCATTTGTACGAATATAGATGATTATCAAATATTATTATAGTTATTGGTTAAGAGTTTGCTAAGTATTTAATTTAAGAATGCATATGAAATGATGAGAAATTCTGCAAATCTAGATCTATTGAAAGGAGAGCCCTCTAGCCAAAGGTAACACACCTACCACAAATTGCGGTTTATTTCAAAAAGTAATTAATTTATAAATTTGCAAAAGCTTTTTTTTTGTAAAAATAAGCTGACGTGTTCTGATGTGGCCATCCACTTGACTTTACCATACAACCTGGCTCCCCAGGGCCGGATAAAGGGCGATTGGAGCCCAATCGGGCCCCGCATTTGAAAGGGCCCCGCGTTACCATCAAAATGAACAAAAAAAATTTCGAAATTTAAAGCAAATTGCTTTTGACGATAATGGATAAATTATGAATTATTCAAATAATTAAAAATATATTTATTTTAAGTTCGCATTGCTGGATGAAATTTATTAATGTGTTTATTATTATATAATATATACTTTATAAAATAGAAAACTGATACCCGTAAAAGTTCATGTCAAATGTATTGAATTTAATCGGGATAGTCCTATATTAGAGAGATTTTGCACTACGTACGTAAACTATTATGCACTACTATATATATATATATATATATACTGAATTTGAATTTTATTTAAATATTTAATATATAGAGAGGGCCCCACAAAAAAAATCCAATCGGGCCCCGCACCTATTCGATCCGGGCCTGTTGGCCCCTCACTTTATTTAATATTTAATAAAATTATTTATAATCATGTAGGGGAGAGGGATTAGTTTTTGCATTTTTAGACTCCTGGGTGCCCACTGTTTGTGTATACAAAATTTGGTTGAGTTTGGTAAATGGCCAAGATTCTCTTTTTTTGACCCCTGCACCCCCCCCATTTTGGGCACTTAGTTTTTGCATTTTTAGACTTCTGGGGTCCCACTGATTATTTATACAAAATTTGGTTGAGTTTGGTAAATGACCAAGATTTTCATTTTTTGACCCTGCACCCCCCATTTTGGGCAGTTAGTTTTTGCATTTTTAGACTTCTGGGGTCCCACTGATTATCTAAACAAATTTGGTTGAGTTTGCTAGATTTGTAATTTTTATCCCCCCTCCACCTTATTTTTGGTCGATATGCACCAAAATCTAATCAGCTCTTAATCTTGTGAAATTTGGTTTTGATATTCAGACTAGTTTTTGAGCTAGTTCGTCCACAAAAATTTGGTAACGCACAGACTAACTAACAACCAGATAGACTAAGAGACATTTTAACAAAACAATTATTATCTCGAAAGATATAATATTTTCGATGTTCACTTATTAAAACTTTTTTGTAGACCGAAATGCCATGGTTTCGCTCAATTTTTTTAATCAAAATAGTTTCAGCCGTTTTTGAGATTACACGATTACAATACTTGACCCTACCCTGTTTGGTAAAGTAAAAAAAATAGCATATTTTGTTAAATTTATAAAAAAATCAATTCATCCTTGGCTGAAAGAGCTTGCGAACGAGATATGTGTAGGTTCTTGGTCATGATGCTGCGAACGATCACTCTTGCTTCTTTTGTATAGGTTAATCCGAGGGGTGAACCGCGACCTAATAAGGTGTACACATACTTCCACTTCACTTTATCTCCAAGTAGAAGACAATAGATGAAGGGGCATTATCTAACGAATTGGAAAAATAATTCCAAAGAGTTGTACACCTAATTCCAATCGCGGTTCACCCCTCGGGTTAAGCTAATTAATTACTTTTAGATATGGTACAATAAATGTTTTAAATTAGAAATTTGATGTTTGATGAGGCTCTTGAAAACCTTTTGGAAACTGATGGAATGTCTTCGTTAGGAAAAGATACAAGATTCCTTATAGTCTAAACCATTTACTTATTCTCCAGAAAAACTTTTGAGACGTTTCTGCGAATATTCTCACGCCATCCTCAGTCCTGGTTTTTCATAATATAGTACATTTTTTATGCAGAAATTCTTTCCTTTTCCACAGTTAACACATTATAATTTGTATTTTTATCAAAGCTGTGGAAAAGGAATGAATTTCTGCATAAAAAATTGTACTATATATTATGAAAAACCAGGACTGAGGATGGCGTGAGAATATCCGCAGAAACGTCTCAAAAGTTTTTCTGGAGAATAAGTAAATGGTTATAGACTATAAGGAAATCTTGTATTTCTTTTTCTTAACGATGACATATTCCACATGTTTCCAAGGTTTTGAAGAGCCTCATCAAACACCAAATTTCTAATTAATTACATTGACGCAAGAGAGATATTTCAATTCCAGTAGTATGCTATGCTATGCAGATGAAGCAGTCCTGTTAGCAGAAAGTCAAGAGGATCTACAGACGCTCTTGAATACATTTCAAAGAGTCTCTGATCAGCTCAATATGGAAATCTCAAAAAAAAAAAAAAAAAAAACGAAATCCATGGCATGGCTATATCTAAAACAAACACTAATTGTAATTTACAAGTAAATAACCCGCGCCAAGCCATTCGGCCGCCCGTGTCCAAACTAAAATTTTGCGCCCCCATCTAAAACTGTAACTAAAATATAACACATAAAAAAAATTATCAGCCCTTACCCTTCTAGCTAAAAATTGATTCATAGGTACATATAATAAATAAATTATTTTGATTAGTTATGTCCATCGATTAAATTATTAAAATTGTTATCCGGAAATAAGGACTATATTTTTTATGCAAATAATTTATATATTTTATTGGCAACGTTTCATCATAACTTTGTCGACTTTTTCGGGCTCAAATAGTTATCTTCCTTGGATATTTGTCATTTTTTAACCGACTTCAAAAAGGAGGAGGTTCTCTATTCGATTGAATTTTTTTTTTTTTTTTTTTTTTTTTGTGCCTATGTTACCTCATATCTCCGCCAATTGTCAACCGATTTTGAAAATTTTTTTCGCATTGGGTCCAGTCTAGCTTCCGATTGTCCCATTTTTTTTTTCGATTTTTTTTCATAGGTATTAGACCTTTTTTTATTAGGTTTGTTTAGGTTTGTTTTATACCTAACCTCTTTGTTTATGAACCGATTTCGATGGTTCTTTTTTTATCCGAAAGGGTGTCTTAGGGATGGTGTCATATTAATTTGGTCAAGTTCTGATGATATAATCACTATTAATAACATCACTAAAAAAGAAAAATAAAAAATTTTAAGAAAAAATAAAACCGACTTCAAAAATATGCACAAAATAAAAATACACTAAAAGGTATAAAATAATTATTATCTTATTTTAGTTACAATCTGAAACCTGACGAACATATTCAACATCGATATTAGCTTATTTGAAGTTCGCGCTAAACATATACCTTGTTAGTGAGATCGCACCTCTGAACGGCCATCTTACTTAGTACGTTTGCGCAGGTAAGCGCTCGCTTATAGGTATCAGATTTGTCTTGGCACTCGACTTTGTAAACAAGTAATTCTGCACGTGTTGAATAATTTCGTCGTTTAGGACCTCTGTATTATCTAAATAGAGCATAATGAATTATTGTTATAGGCATCCTTGTTAGTGTATTTGGTTCATATCTCTGTTGCACTTACCATTTTTTATAGAAGTCTGGCTTTTATTCTTTTTCTTAACCAAAGGTTTTTCACTCTACTCAACTCTCTTTCTTAGTAAACTATACTAGTCACGAGCGCATTAGCCTCGTATTCCAGACTCTGAGATTGAACACTTCGACTTTTAGCAACCTACATTAATCATTTCGACTCCCAGCTCTCGAATCTGTATGTCTTTCTATGTTTACTAAGAAAGAATTATAAAAATGACAAATATCCAAGGAAGATAACTATTTGAGCCCTGAAGAAGTCAACAAAGTTGATGAAACGTTTTGCCAATTAAATATAAATTATTTGCATAAAAAATATAGTCCTCATTTCCCAATAACAACTTTAATAATGATAAATAAAATTGAAATATATTCTAATAATTAAATTTAATCTTTGTATTTTAATTTTTTTTTCTCCTTGTGAAACACCACCAACTCCAACCTAATTTAATTTTAACAATGTTTCTACTATAAACCAACACCGCGTTCCCCTAAATTTGATTAAATTTAATTTTGACATTATACATATACATTTACAAAGGGGGGGGGTGCTGAAAGAATTTCCCTAGGGGGCAGCAGCTTTAAATAGGTTGAGAATCACTCGGTTAGACCTCTAGCTAGAGAGACGGTTAGTCAAGTGTCAGCCACTCTAGCTGTTTTGTCGCCCTCTTGACTTGGCTGCCCGTGTGTTTTTCACACATTCGCCATATAGTCGGCTCGGCCCTGAACATTCCCATAGAACAACTATCGAAATTCAGCTACCTGGGTGTGGAAATTTCAAGCAAAAGAAATTTAAAGGACGAAGTGAAGTCGCAAGTGGTTAAAGGCGCAAGAATTTCCGGCTGCCTTTATAACTTAATATGTGGAAGAACAAATTTATGTCCCCGGAAAGCAAAACACGCATTTGCAAATCTTGTGTTCGGCCTGTAATAACATATGGAGCCGAAGCAAGGGCGGATATAGCTCTTACACAACAACTATTCCGAACAACAGAAATGATAATTGTAAGAACCATACACGGGAAGACGTTACGCGACAGAATTTACAGTGAACAGCTAAGAAAGCGAAGAGGGATAAAAGATATAGTTGAATGTGTTAATGATCGAAGGCGATATTGGGTCGAACATGTTGAAAGAATGTCTGACGACCGTCTCCAGGAGATCGTCCTGCATAACCGTCCAGGGAGGTACAGAAGCAGAGGCAGACCAAAGAAAAGATGGAAGGAAAGCTACGACCCCGAAGATTGAAACATATTGGATAAACAGACAAAGGACATTCGGAAATCGTTTACACCGTCATTAAGGAGGACCAATTGCTAATTAATAAATATGAGCGCCCGCGCACATAAGAATGCTACTGCAATTCCGGGAATGTAGAGGGGCTGAATAGACTGGAAAATCCTTATGTAAATTTTAAACGTAGATTCTTATCTCATATGATTACTGCTGATTGGAAGTAACCTCTTGTCATTCAGGATATTTGTGCAAGAATAATGAAGAACAGATATAATAGTTCAAATTGACTTTCTAAGAAGATCACAATAGGTCATTTTTTAGATCCGAGATAAAATAAATTATTTTTAATTATATTAAAAAACAACCCTTCTGACATACCTAAAATTAAAAATAATCCATTCTATCTCGGATCTAATAGATGACAACCTCTTGCGATTATACAATACAGCAATGAATACACTTTGGATCAGCACTACTCAAACTTTTTATTCGCGATCCCATTTTGACTGAGAAATTTTGAAAGTTAGCTGATGCAACTACGATACGACGGACAGGTTGAAACTTGTCAACGGGACCATTGCAAACACCCGTCGAATTTGAATTCTTTCTTGAATGCTATTTCCGAGTGTGAACATCTGTGCACTAATCAGGGGTGTAAAATTAATATAGTTTATGTTAAATTCTTCTTCTTCTTCTGATGATGGTAAATTAAGTGAGTTAATGAAGACAAGTTAGTAAAGTTTCTTAGTAAGTGTCGAACAATACGAAACGTTACTTCAAGAATCAAAAGAGTCTCAGCTTCTTATAAAAAACAAAACAAAAAAACAATCAATCTCCATTGACAAAGCAGTATCTTCATCTTAAACGATATGAAATCTTAAAAAATGTATTGTGATCTTTTTGAGTTAGCACGTTCTGGCTATTTTTATAAGTGCCAAAACACAAATAACGCGTTGTGAATGTTTTAAAGAGACCACAGCGCGTTGTGGACGTTTTTTTTCACTCAATGAGCCTATCATATATATATATATATATATATCATAAAGGATGAGGGCATAAAGATCTCACAGATTTTGAAGAGGTATAAAAAAAACGAAAAAATTTAACTATTTACAAAAAACTGAATATATTTTTGAAAAAAACATATAATTTTTTTTATGTGTTTTAAACATTATTTCAGACAATGGCGGCCGTCGTTGTCAATATATTGCTGGAGAGTTCCCTGAAGTTTATCATCACTCTTCCCGTTTATTCAGGCGGAATAGTGTCGATTTCCTTCAAATTCTCAAGAGATTGAGGTCGATGTTTGAAAACCTTTTCCTTTATTTTGTATACATATTCTGTGGGCCCCCAGAAGACTAGAAATTCAAAAAATGGGGTCAATTTTTAGTGTTCCATCTCCTTGGGTTTCTAAGTTATAGCTTTCAATTTTGGTACATAATTCTATTGTATTATTTTCTTTTGAAATTTTTTTCTAAATATCTTGAAAATGACTAAACCAATTTTGATCAAAATAAATATTTTATTTAACTTTCTTGAGGAATTCAAAGATGTTATATAACGTTTTAGTAAAAGTATAATTTAAAGTACTTTAAAGAAGATAGTAGCTAATTTTTTAAAAACTTATTTATTTGGTCGTTTTAATATAGCTTATTTAACCTTGCTTGTGGTATTCATTGCTGAAGACATATAGGAATCGACTTAAAATCAAAAACAGTGATCGATTCTTATTTAATACTAAATAAATCAATATAAATTCCTGTTGACTTCGACTCCACAGCCTTGCGTTAACTTTATCAAATTTTTTTCTATTTTTGTTGATATCCTTCAATCAACGTTTAATTCTACAGCTAAAAATCAATACGGCTAGCCTGGCCTAATATTTTCAAATTTAATTAAATTTTAATAATTTTAACCCAAGTAAAGAGAATATTATGATTGTTCAAACTCATGTTTTTACAAAATTTGAAAAATTATATTTTTATAAAATGGAAAATAATAGGAATTATTACAAATAAATATAGGAAAGTGAAGAAGTGAAGTAAAAAGGCAAGTTACGTTTATTATGATGTATAAATTCGCTAATTTATTCTCTTTTGAGAATTAATTAATAATTATGTATTGCACTTGAATGGGAGGAAGAATAAAGAAAATATTTTTTGAAATAATTATTTTTGTTAAAATAATACAATTACAATTTTAAAAATGATATTAAAAAATTGTTGAAAAATAAAATAAATATAATTGATATCGATTTCTAAAATTATTCATTTTAAATGCTAGTAATAATTAGATTGAATATTTTTAAAATATAAATTTAAAAAAAAATTTGACATATATCAAGTAATTAGGTAATTATATGTGATTTATGAAAATTTATTTATAAATAAATAAAATGATTAGTTAAAATAAGAAATATTTTACAATCAAATTCAGTGATAAGGGATGTATTGTACTTTCGGTCAAAAAGTTAGAATATTGTTTCATAATTGACAAGAGAAATACAATTATTTCCAACTGAATATTTACATATGCACAACCATAAATTATATATTTAAATATACCCAAAAGTTGTGAATAAAGTAGATTTTAACCAGCCAATTTTCACTAAGGGTCGTCCACTCGAAAGAGATTTTCCAATTCAAAACTGTAAAATCAGTTTCAAGCCTTGATGATGACCGAATAAATAGTCGAAAGCTGTTTAATCACAAGTTATTAAGGTTGTTTAATTTGACAGAAAACAGAGATACAGCCCTCATCATAAACATTTATCGTCAATCGACAAGTCTCAATGATTAAAATCAATATAAATAAAAATCAATATAAAATAATTTATTTTAAAGTCCTTATTGTATATAGCTTAATATTAGACAAATCATGATAATTTTCAGTTATCATAAATAAACATTTTTTTGTCAAATTATATATTTATATTAAATAGATTGATTTGCCATTTACTAAATGATGAATTTTTTGTCAAATATTAATTTGCTGATTCATATATTCAAATTAATAGCTAATAAAATGCTATTTTGAAAATTTAGATATATTATTTAAGTGATATAAATAATGTATTTCATTTTTAACAATTTATGTAAATTAAATAAATAATTTTTATATTTTACTAGAAAATAAATAAAAGCGAGACATGTTTATTATGTTAAATAAAAATTATTCTTCTAGTTAAAAAAGTGAAATCATCGCCTTTAAAAATAAATCATATTTGTAAAAATTTGCAAATTTGAATATATTCATTAAAAAAAAATGATTTAAAGTTAGTTATATCTTATAATTTTCAAAAAGTTTGAAGATTTTTAACGTTTAATTTCTAGTTTTAAATTATTCATTGATATAGAGAATACAATTTTTATTAAAAAAAAAAAAAAAAGTAAAAACACTAATGATAGAATAATTTATTTGAGAAATGTATTGTGTAAGACTAATCTTATTTAGGCGTGTTAAAAAGATCCATTTTTTAAAACTAAGACAAAATAACATTTATTTTTTATAATAATTTTCATGGGCAAATGAATGAAAATCATAAATAAAAAAATATATATTTATAAACTTCAAACAAAAGCTATCAAATTAAAAAATATTCAAATAACATTTATTATCTATTAAATAATTATCAAAAACTTAATAACAATTTATCACGTACTCGAAAATAAGTTAAGAAAGAAATCACTAAAATATAATAGCAAATTAAAAATAATAAATAAGGTTTTATATATATATATATATATATAAATTAATTATAATAAGAAAGTAATTTCATTTAAAAGCGTGATATTGAAAATTTAAAGACAGTAAAACTTTTTTCAAGTCTTGAATTAGGAAGAATTAACTTTAAAAATAGCAATGTTTAATTAGTTCTTTTAATCAAAATTAATTAAATGTCTATTAATTTAACTTGAATTTCAAATATTTAAAATGTCCTAATCGTAAATAAAAAAATAAATTACAAAAAAATTTTCGAGAAAAAAAAAATTGGGTGATTTGAGGAAAAATCTTTAGGCTAAATTAAAAAAAAAAGAAATAAAAAAAAAAAATACTTACTAATAACAAGAACTTTTTAAAGAACTAACATTTGAAATTGTTTTCATTTTAAGTTAAATTGATAATAATGGATAACGCCTAAATACATAAATCCTTAAAAATGGCAAATAATCAAGGCACGTTTCTTGACGTATACCTTATGATTTATCTGTCTATAATTAGTAAGCTAATGATAAAAATGTTGGCACACGTCCTTTTTGGAGTTAAAGAATGCTAAATGGCCATTTTTATCAGTCATTTTTAAAAACAAAAAACAAAAAAAAACAAAAAAGGAATATATATATATATAAATAAAAAAAAAAACTTTAAAAATGAAGTTTTTTTTTCTATCTTGGAATATCTGTCCATTGTTTTTAGCAAAACATCTTTATTATGCACATATGTTTGGTTTAATATTTCACTGTAAGCCGTTTGACCATTTTATATTTGTCAAAAAATCCTCATATATATTTAAGAAAAATATTTTAGAACATTTAAATGAAAACCTATTTAAAAAACTGGGATACTTATTTGATAAATCATAAATATACATTTCTTTTATATAAATATATATAATATATATTGGTAATTATATTATATATATGTATATATATATACATATATATATATATTTATATAAAAAATCGTTTTAGTTTATTTAAGATTAACTAGCTGTCTAAAGAAATCGAGCTTTCTTGTGCGTAGGTGAGTCCATTGTAACATCATCATGAGGTGGAGAAGGATCGCCCGCAGGTCTTTTCAAGTGACGTGCTATTTCATTGCTAATAAAAGAACTAAGTTCAGGTCCACCAGAAGGTCCAAAACGATGATTTTTCTTTGATATCGCCTCCCGGAAAGTATGGAGATTTTCATCAACAGTGTGAGTCTAAGTATATAAAAAAAAATTAAATTTTTACATGATAAATTTAAACATTTAAATATGTCAATTAATAATAGTTAAAAATGTTTATAAACATTACAAATATTAATAATTGTTAGTAATTTTTATTTACAGTAGATAAAGAAATACAAATTGCTTATAGTTTTGTAGACGAGGTTTGTTATATTAAGGTTGCTCGGACATTAAGGCAATGTTGGATTAAAAATCTGAATTTTTAATATGTTATTAACCGATAACAAATACGTATAAAATAATTTTTTGAAAACGATCTGACAAAGGGTTTTCGTGTAATTAATTATTAAAAATCGCACTTTTAACATGTAGTGAATAGGGAATGTTGGCTGAATGCATATATTTCGATTAATCTAGCAAAAAAAAAAAAACTTTTATTTATATAGATAAATTATCGTAAGTAACGTTAAAAAAAAACTTTCTGACCGAGGGTTTTGTAAATATTCAAATCTAAATGATCGAAAATATTAATCTGCTTCATTTAAAAATAAATAAATCAAGGAGTTGAGTCAAGACATTTATTTATTATATTTATTAATTTAATTATTTCATATATCCGATTAAAAATAATGTTAGCTAACATCTAAATTAAAATAATTAATTTATGTGTTTAAATTTTCAATTTTAATCGAAAAAAAATTTAGATTTTATTTTGATTTTTAGGATACTGTCCGAACAACCTTAAAATAAATCACTTGAAAATAGGATTAAAAGTAAAAGATTAAATCCAGAAGGAATAATTGAATAAAAAACAAACAAACTATAATTTTGTTTTGTATAATATAGTATTATTTTTCTATGTTTTGTTATTTTATTTAAATTTTGGACTTACTCGCTAGTATATACAGTTCCTAAGATTTATAATAACTTTTTTCGTTGATATTAGGTATCCTAATTCTAATTTAGAATAGATTTACTGGAATTTACATAAATAAAAATAAAAAAATGTCTATAATAAATAGTTTCTTGAATTATATTTATTAAAAAAAAGGGCAATATTTATTTTGGTTTTTACATTTACAATACACTTAGCTATCTATTTCTAGTAATTATTAAGGATATATTAATAAATAATAAGATGTTGACAGCTGCTGTCAATATTTAACCAAGATATTACTAGCTATTTACATAATCGTCAATAATGATTAAATATATTTTTAATTCAATTAAAACCTCTCTAGTTTTGAATTGGATATCTCTTATATTTATAAGAAATAATTAATGAAAAATATTTTCTTTTAAATGTCAAAGAATTATTTTTGTTATTGTGTATTTTCGTTTTTAATATAATTAGAAGAATAAATGATTATTATTCTAAAATTATGGAGTAAGAAATGAGAGTAGAAAATCTTGAAATAAAATCATACATCCATTTGATGATCTTGACGTTTAGGGGAAGCTCGACGAACTACAGTTGAAGAAGGCCGAGATCGTCCTGCAAGATATGAAAGAAGTTCCTCACGTCGAATATGCCGTCTTTTTTTTCTTGCCCAGCTTAAAAGTTCTTTTGTCCTTCTTTGATAACCACATTGCACGCCTAAATCACTACTTTTACGCATTCCGTCGCAAGAATCTTAAAAAAAAAAAGAAAATATATATATATTTATTTTCTTACCTCAAAAGATGGTAATTTATATTATAGATGAATAAATAAATATAAATAAAAAGACAAAAATAAAATTGTTATATCGTCGGCTTAGAGTGTAAACCTGCTAAATGCATTTTTTCATATATGACATATTAATACTAATTGAAAGAACCTGAGTGCAGCATCGTCCAACTTCTACTTAAAATTACGATCCTAAGTTCTAGTAAAAAAATGTGAAAAATAGTTTCTTTCCATAAGAATAATATTAAATATTGTTTGTTTTTTCTCTGACCTGTAAAATTTCCTTGTTGTGAGTTAGCAGGTTTACACTCTAAAGGCGACGATATCTAATATTTTTCTTTAAATTTTTAATATGTAATATGTTGATAATTTTATATATTATTTATCTATTTTCTTATTTTTTCTATAGTAAAGTTTATTTTTTTAATATTATTATTGTTATTATTTGTAGATTTAAGTGTTAGAACATGTGTTTCATTTATTTACCAATACCAAATTTCTTATTATTTTGTTGTGAGTTAGCAGGTTTACACTCTAAGGCGGCGATATAGAAAATGATTGTTTCTAGTATTATGAGTAGTTGACAAATACTAATTTCATTATTGAAGGATTTCAATTTGCCGATGGTAATAGATTCAAATTTTCTTAGAAAATCATAAGATGGTGTCATCTATTAAATCCGATGGAATGGAATATTTTTAATTATGTCATATGGAATTTAATTTAAATAAAGGTCGTTAGAGTGTTTCGAATTTTAAAGAGATTCAAAATTCAAAGGGCAATGGAATGATTTTTCCTAATTGAATATGAAAGATTTCAATTTGCCGATGGTAATAGATTCATTAATAAAGTAAAGGGAGTTTAGTTTCACAGTGAATGAAATAAAACTCAAAGAGGTTTATACAAACTCAATATATTTCGGATTATTAGTCCATCATCAGGAGTTTACAGATTAAAAACTAATAATATTTGAACAAAATATAACATCTAAATCATACATACCAATATAACACAGTTTTTAATCTGTAAACTCCTGATGATGGACTAATAATCCAAAATACATTGAGTTTGTATAAACCTCTTTGAGTTTTATTTCAGTCACTGTGAAACTACACACCCTTTACTTTATTAATTAATATCATGTTTTACCTAAAACCTACACCACTTTCCATTAGTAAAAAAAAAGAGTAATAGATTCAAATTTTCTTAGATAATCAACAGCAAACCTCTCTGACATATGTTGTATGCATGAAGTTTGCACCTCGCAGATGAGTCAGATGGCCCGGATTGCTGTTACAGGCACTCGGGTTCGATTCCCGAGGGGGTGAAAAACAAACTTTCTTAATTAAAATATCCCATTCCATCGGATTTAATAGATGACACCATCTTATGATTTTTAAGAGAATTTCATTATTGGAGAAAATCAGAGGCCTAGTTAATGAGGAAGTAAATGAATTATTCTTATGGGAGAATATATTTTTTTCCCTATAACTCTCTACCAATAGATATTAAAGAGAGGTGAATTACATGTAATAAATAATTTTATATGAGTCATAAGTTTCCTGTATTTGATTCGATCGCGAATCGAAAGCAGATGATTTTTGTCAAATATTAAGTGAAAATAATATCCCAATTTATATATTTCTAACTTGAAATAATGAAGTTAAATAAATGTATAATTTTCTCATTAATATATCAAAGAACAATTAACATATTAACGAGAATTGTTTTTGATCGCACTTTTAAAACAAAATATATATCGCGAGACCACTGCTGGTTGAGGCTATTGGAGTCTGCTATATATATATAACATCTCAAATTACAAATTCATTTAGTGATCCATATCAGTGTTTGATATAAAAAGCGTCATGCGGGATAAACGCGAAATGATGCTGGATTATAGCTAAATGGATCATATCTTTTTCATTCTCTCTTGGTCCAGAGTTCAGGCTCAGCAGATTCCAATAGCCTCAACCAGCAGTAGTCTCGCGATATATATCTTGTTTAAAAAGCGCGATCAAAAACAATTCTCGTTAATATGTTAATTATTCTTTGATATATTAATGAGAAAATTATAAATTTATTTATATGAGTCGTTTATTTTGAAAGTGGCGTAAGTCCATTATTCGTTATTTCGAGATATTTGTATTTATATTTTTATAAATACATATATTTTGATACTTTTATTTTGACGAATTCATGAGGTTATTGCACTTCATTGACTGAGATATTATAAATATGAAAGAATGACATCTATGTCAAATTAAAAAGACATTAACTTTTTTTCAAAATTGGACTTATGTCACTTTCAAAATAAACGGCTCATATATTTATTGGAATATTTTCGCCAATCATAAAAAATATATTCGTTGTCTAGAATTTTCAGAAAGATCTAGGCAATACAAAATAGTTCAAAATTGAACAAAGATTTATGCCTTCTTGATTTTAACAAAAATACAATGTTTTTACAGATTATAAATTTTTGTTTATTATATATATATAAAGAGAGAGAAACATTGAGTGTTCTATTCTATTCTCAATAGAAAAAAAATGAATAATATTCGCAAAGAAAAAAGAATAGATTAAACTTTTTTGTTAGTATAAATTAAAATATTATATAATGATTATACATTGGTTAAATTTGAATCAAAAGTAAAATTGTTAATAATGATAAATGTAAAATTTAAAACACATTTATTGGGAATCCTAAAGTAAACTGATTAGTAAAAGTGACTTAAAAAGAATAAAAAATAAAAATTATATAAATATTTATCAATTTATAGTTTAATTCCTTTAGAATGATTAATTTAATGTTAAATTAATAAAAAAAAAATAGTTTCCTTAAACTATAAGAGATGAAAAGATATGGCATTTTTTTAAAATCACCTTTATAAAGAGAAGTAACTGTGCCTGCTGCAGTCTGAAAAGGTTGCCAAAGAGAAACGCCTTGAATTCGATCTAAAACAAATGAGAAATTTAGATATCTTAAACGAATGGATTACATAGATCAATAGTTCAAAGTTGCTACAAAATGGATGCCAAAACGATATTAATTCATTAGCATTTTTTAAAGAACAATAGACATGTTGTTTAACCTTTATATAATTGGGCAATTGAAATTGCTGAATTTTGAAACGATAACCATAATTTTTGAGCAACTAAATCTCTTTCCCGTTGTAATTGGCCTTCATAGTCTGGTTCTCTTTCAAGATGTTCGACACATTGCTGCTCCCAAGTTGAAATCCAATATTCCTCTTCGCGGTCTCGATCCTCATTCATTTTTTTAAATTAATATTAAGATTATCTATTTTTAATATTTTAATATAATAATTTGGTGGGAGGTAAATCGAAAAAAATAAATAAATGAAAGAAGAGGTATGTGATGTATGATGAAATGACTAGGACTGGTCCTCTGAGCAATGGCCAAATAGAGAGACAGAAATCACAAGAGTCAAGCGGAAAGATTGGGAACTAATAAAACAGCTGACAAAGAAACGAGGCAAATTCAACGGGAGAATAAAAGACAAGTTTGAAGATAGTTAAAATTTTTCTTCAAAATTCAAAAACACTCAACTACTTTTATTTAAATTATTATATTCGGTGATGGATTAGTAAAATATGGGGCCCTAGAGGGAAAGATTTTATCTTGGGCTTCCCGCTCCTCCCATTTTATTTAAAGAAAGTTAAAAATTATATAAATAGGTATAATATTGAAATTTCGATATACAGAAATATCATAGTGGGGGTATTCGGTTCCGCCAAATCTCAGACTAATTGAAATCCGACTAATCGGAACTAGATAGATATAAAAAAATGAAAATTTGTTTAAAGCAACTTAAAATATTTAAACTATATAATCTACCCCATCTTCTTCGAAACTAATATAATACGCCCTTGCTTTATTATTTTATTACAATTTTCTGATTCATTCGCCTGACCTTTTCTCTTACGAGATGCATGCAAGGTATTATATTAAGTCACTATTAATAAGATCATTAAAAAGAGAAAAATAAAAATAATTTTTATAAAAAATAAAATAAAACCGACTTGAAAAATATAAAAAAAATAATAAAACTCAAAAATAAAATAAAATAAAAAAGATATAAAATAATAATCTAATTTAGTTACAACTAAACGACGAAATATTTATATAAAATCACTTTTTGAAGTCGGTGCTAAACAAACTATATAAGCGAGCGTACCTCCCAAAACGTATCAAGTTAAGATCCGTCGAGTTAGATTCATAAAATGTATATGTTTGGCACCGACTTCAAAAAGTAATTTCATGTTAATATTTCGTCGTTTAGTTGTAATTAAATTAGATTATTATTTTATACCTTTCAGTGTATTTTATTTTATTTTTGAGTTTTATTATTTTATTTGTTACATTTAATTTTTCTGAAGTCGCTTTTAATTTTTATATAAAAATCATTTTTCTCTGACTCCTAATAACCGGAAATATATCGAAATCTAAACTCACTTTTGGTTTTATTTCATTTTATGCGAAACCTACTTCGCAATTTTACCCAATTTTTTATTATTATCTAAAAATGTTTCACCCAGAACCACCACCTATCTCCTTAAAAGTTATCAAAAAAAGAAACACTTTTTTCATGCATGATTACAATACTTGACCATACTGGTAAAGTAAAAATGTTTAAAAAAAATAATTTACAACTTAAATATTTCAATTTTTGACTAATGTATTTTTTATTTTAAAGATTTAACAATAATTAAGATTGATCAAGAAAAGTTGTCTCTTCATCTTCCAATTCGGCGACCACCATTCCTGGTCCTAGAATCAAATGATCGATCAGCTGAGAGCACGCATTACAAGCCATTCGTAATTTCTCTTCAATTGCTGCTCGATTATGCTGGGCGTATATTCTTGATTCCTGCAATTCCAATTTGAGTCGAGATAACTCCGCATTGGCCATTTGTAATTCTTCATCTTTACTCTTAAGAGGTGCTTTTAATATAGATTGTGCCTGTTAGTGAATTTACATTTGCGCTTCAAATTCACGAATTGTGTCTATCAGCTGAATTCGAGCCTGTTGAGCAAAGTTTGCTTTTTTATTTCGCTCATCGGTTAGGAGGATTAAATATTCATCTGGCTTACGGACATAATAGCAAACGTGGTTACGGGAGGAAAAAAGGGTGTCATTTGTGGGAAACTCATTATAATTCTTCATCTTTACTCTTAAGAGCTGCTTTTAATATAGATTGTGCCTGTTAGTGAATTTCCATTTGCGCTTCAAATTCACGAATTGTGTCTATCAGCTGAATTCGAGCCTGTTGAGCCAAGTTTGCTTCTTTAGTTTGCTTATCGGTTAGTAGGATTAAATATTCAGCTGGCTTACGGACATAAGAGCAAACGTGGTTACGGGAGGATAAAAAAAGGGTGTCATTTGAGGGAAACTCATTATAATTCTTCACCTTTACTCTTAAGAGCTGCTTTTAATATAGATTGTGCCTGTTAGTGAATTTCCATTTGCGCTTCAAATTCACGATATGTGTCTCTCAGCTGAATTCGAGCCTGTTGAGCCAAGTTTGCTCTTTAATTTCGCTCATCGGTTAGGAGGATTAAATATTCATCTGTCTTACGGACATAATAGCAAACGTGGTTACGGGAGGAAAAAAAGGGTGTCATTTTTGGGAAACTCATTATAATTCTTCATCTTTACTCTTAAGAGCTGCTTTTAATATAGATTGTGCCTGTTAGTGAATTTCCATTTGCGCTTCAAATTCACGAATTGTGTCTCTCAGCTGAATTCGAGCCTGTTGAGCCAAGTTTGCTTCTTTAGTTTGCTTATCGGTTAGTAGGATTAAATATTCAGCTGGCTTACGGACATAAGAGCAAACGTGGTTACGGGAGGATAAAAAAGGGTGTCATTTGTGGGAAACTCATTATAATTCTTCATCTTTACTCTTAAGAGCTGCTTTTAATATAGATTGTGCCTGTTAGTGAATTTCCATTTGCGCTTCAAATTCACAAATTGTGTCTTTCAGCTGAATTCGAGCCTGTTGAGCCAAGTTTGCTTCTTTAGTTTGCTTATCGGTTAGTAGGATTAAATATTCAGCTGGCTTACGGACATAAGAGCAAACGTGGTTACGGGAGGATAAAAAAGGGTGTCATTTGTGGGAAACTCATTATAATTCTTCATCTTTACTCTTAAGAGCTGCTTTTAATATAGATTGTGCCTGTTAGTGAATTTCCATTTGCGCTTCAAATTCACGAATTGTGTCTCTCAGCTGAATTCGAGCCTGTTGAGCCAAGTTTGCTTCTTTAGTTTGCTGTATTAATGTTGTTTTAATTTGTTCTACTTTTTTTAAAACTTTCCAATAATTTCTTTTAATAATATTTTAACTTCGTATGTGACATTTTCTTGATCTAATTGTTTCATTTCTATTGAAAGTTTTTGATGCTAGAAAAAATAAAAAAATGAAATTAAAACATAATATTCAATAATTAGGGGTACAAAATGAGGCACTATATTAAGAAATACATACTCTATGATACAAATCGATAACTCGATTTTTAATGTATGGGTCGGTTTGTTCGTCCATTATTTTGTCTTGCAATATTATATTGAATAATATTTTTTTCTTCTTCAATCTAAAAATATCAAAAAATGATTATATACAATTCGAAATAATAAGTATTTATAAAAATAAAAAAATCGAATTTTCAAAATACATACTTGTTCTAATTCGTCGCTTATTTCGCTTATGCGAAATTCATTGCTTTCATAGTACAGGTATTCGTCTTCTGAACTTTGCTAAAAGAAAAGAAAAAATAATTAATTACCTATTTATTTTCAATGAGCCATAAATCAATAATTTATTATAATAAAGTAACCGAAATTTAAAAAAATTTTAAATTCTTGGTCGGTTTCCCATATATAAATAAATAAATATATATATATATTTTTGTGAAATCTACCTAGAATTTTATATTTTTTAAATTTTATGGGTGAGGTTGAGTATCGTACACGGGTCTAGGCTTTCAAGGGGTAGAATTTTCATTTTCGACCCCTCCTCCCCATTTTGGGTTGTTAGATTTTGCATTTCTAGCCTTCTGTGGACCCACAGAATATGTATATAAAATTTGGTTCAGTTTGGTCCAAAGGGCTAGAATTTTTATTTTTTGCCCCCCCCTCCCCAGAACCACTTACCCTAGTATCTGATAAATTGATTATGTCCTCATGACTGCTTTCTAATGATGATATATTTTCATAGATTTCAATTCTTTTCAAAAAATCATCATCACTGTGTTCTTCTTCAAAATTTATAATTTTTAAATTTAAATTTTCAGAATTTTCATTTTCCTTTTCTATAATTTTAATTTCAAATTTTTTATTCTGAAAAAATCAAATTCATATACTTTATTTACATTTAGATATGTATTAATGTAATTTAAAATATATACGGTACAATATAGTTATATTAGAAAAAATAAAGTTGAATATTATTTTTAATATGAAACAATTGCCTCAACAAGGCATGAATTTTTATTATTTCATGCATTTTAGAGAATTTACCTGCTTATATTTTTAATGAAAATTATTTTATTTTACATACCTAATTAATATTTTAAATAAAATAGGCATCTTTTTAGGGATTATCATTATTAGTGTACCTAATTTATTTCAAGAAAAAATAAATAATCATTTTCATGTCATTTACCAGAAATTTTTTGAAACAAATTTTGTTCCCTCAAATTTTTTTTATAAAATAATTTTAAAATTTAACTTAGTCACTTTTTTATATTTTTAGCCAAAATCTCTATAATTTCTCTCTGATTTTATAATTATTGGTTTAATAGTCAAGCAGAGCAATTGCTAACATATATAGGTACTACAGACATTTTCTTAAAAGGACTTTTTAAATTTTTAAAAATTAAAGATATATAAAAATTTCAGTTTTAAAATTTTTTAATAAAAATGAGGTTTGTGATTAAAAATACTTTAAACTGTAATTTGGGAAAGATATTATCTAGTTAATATGAATAATTCAATAACGATTTGAAAAAGATACCAGCCAAAATGTCTTGGAGTGAAACTTGACAAGAAATTTTAATTTATTTTCTATTATTCCTTCTTCAGTGAATTTATCCAACTTTTACCTACTTTGTAAATCAAATTTCTTCTCTTTTATTAATAGCTATTAACAGGGGTGTAGTGGAGGGTATACGTCGGTATACGGCGTATACCCTATGATTTGATCTGAACAAATAGACTGTCCTATTTGAAAATTATAATAAAAAACATTTTATTTAATCCATATATATATAAAAGCGAAATACCATTCACTCACTCACACAACACGAAATCTCCTAAACTACTAGACCTAGGGGTTTGAAATTTAGAATATTGGTACTTTATACGCCATAGATGTCAGCTAAGAAGGGATTTTACGAAAATCCACCTAGATCTGTGATTGGCTGATTCTGTTGCCATGTTTTTGTTTACTCAAATTCTGTTTTTTTTTAATGATGAAATTATATATAAATTAAAAACATGAAGAATAACCATTCTACATTGGATTTTTGATTTTTCGGCAATTATTGGTAACCATTGATAAAGACATGGAGGTATGGAGTCAAAAAATGAAAATTCTAGCCCTTTGGACCAAACTAATGAATTCTATAACCTTTTTGTCTCTCCTATGACCAAGTAAGGCGTATGTTTTTTACAAATGTTAAAAAAAATATGAGAAAATAAAATTAAAATTAGGATTAAAGACTTTACCATTTGTTTTTGTGCTATATTTTAAATGTCCTATCAGTTTCAATTTATAGAACTTTGATCGTCTTATAAATATTTAAATACGAGCTTTTGTGCGTGCCTTCGGCACGCCCTCGAAGTCTCGGCCCTCCGGCTGGTGCTCGGCGGGCAGCGTCTCGGTCCAAAAATTCTATTCCTCTTAAAAAACCTCGTTTAAAATAAAATGAGAAAAATGCACTTGCTTTGGTATAATGGTGTATTAAATTATTTGACCACGGCACTGTAGTTATAACTCTTGATTATTAATGATATACTTTTGATTATTAATGATATATTCAAAGCAGAATCAATGAAAAAATCGTGTATAGAGTAAATATATGATAGGGATCCCCAAATCCAGATGGTAAAAATCAGAGTCGCCAAGACTTGATTTTTTTTTGCTTAGGTTTTTTTGTGTGTCATTTAATATAAAAAATTAAATAATAGTGCAAATTATTAAAAAATAAACAAATAATATATAAAATATAAATCAAATAAGATGTGAATAATTTCTTCTGTGCGCAAAGAAAGCGAATTGAATATTAAATTTTTGAGTGGCGGGGCGGGAGAGGGGGTGAGGAATAATTATCGATATATTTAATGTTTCTTAATTTAAAGTCTTTAGAGTCTTTCATCTCAAAATTTGATCGCAAATTAAAATTATATTTCAAATTTGCCTGGTTAATGAAAAATCAACTGGAGCTGTCAGTTTAAAATCCTAGCTGACAATTATATTTCAAATTTGCCTTGTTAATTAATATATATTCAATGTTTTTTAATTTTAAAATCAATTGGTGTTTTTTCATTTTCATTCGAGTTCAAATGAATACAACATTATCTCGACACAAAGTCTAAATCAAAAATATATAGTTTTAGTAACTGAAATCATGGTATAAATATTAATGTCAGATTGGTCTAGTGGATAAAGCAGAGGACCTTAGTTCAAGAGTTCGTAGGTTCGATTCTAGTCAAGAGGGAAATTTTTTAGAGAAATTTCTCTAAGCGTTGTTACAAATTAATCTAGATCAATATATATAGTATGAAAATTCTCTAAACTTATGACAATAAAAAAAAAAAAAAAAATACTTTATCATCTAGTAAATTTTTCCCAACTACATAAATATATTAATTATTCTGATTACTTTCTTCAAATAGCTATTATTCTCCCCATGGTGTAATTATCTTTAGTTTAGGAAACATGGTCATGAAACGGATAACTGTAAAATTTGTTCCGAATCCTGATAAAGGGTTCTCTATTTCGGCGTCCAAAATATCCCTCCGCGTTTCAAATAGATTTTGTAATTTTCAAAATTTGAGAGAAGGGGATTTGGGTTGCCAAATCATCCCGTGATTTTACGTTGTCGCGATGATAGAAGCCTGTCTTTGGAGCTTGAATTTTTTGACGACTGGGGCGAAAATAAAATTCACAAAATATCATGTTTAAATAAATTTTAAAAAGGCCTATTTAATAAAACTATACTTGATGAGGTGCGCGAAATTTTTGTTTATCAGCACTTTATGATTGGCAAAATGTCCTATTTTTTTTCGACTTTGACTATTGAACGAACTGTAGAGATCAACAAACTCTGCCTACATATTAAATTTCAATAATACTTTTAAGTTTAGGGGTACAGAGGCAATGAATTCTCATCAAAGTATTCCGATTTAGACTTTTGAGTTATGGAATCCTAATAGTAACAAAATTAAATGGTCGATGTCACATTATTATATAATTACCTCATTATCTCTCCTTTCTTTCTTTTTCTTTTACATAAACAATTGGCCTGAAATATTAAAAATTATTAGTAAAATCAATTAGAAATTAATAATTTATTAATTTAATGTAAATTCATACCCATTTTCTTGTTTTTTTTTTTGAATTTTTTATCAAATTATTATCTTCTCGTTTTTTTTTTTGTTCTATGTTTATAGCCTTAGAACTGTGGCAACCTCTTCATTGTTGGAATTAATTATATAGACTTCGAGTAAACATGCCGTTGCTAGGATTCGATACAAGAGTGGGCTAGAGATATCATCACATACTATTAAAGGGCATTTGTGCCTGTATCTGTTTATTTATATATATATTCCGTCCCCCCAGGCTTGTCTGTATGTCTGTCCCCCTAGAAATATTCAATCAAATAACTCCTAAACTTTTGTCTCTACGACAAATTCCATTAGATTCAAAATTGTAGAGGATGTAATTTTTGATATTTTTGTTTAAAAAATTTGGAAAATAACCACCCAAATTGAGGTGGGTCAAAAATGAAAATTCTAGTTGAAAATTCATGTTGAAAAAAAATTTCCAAAACTTTTTATTTAGAGGACATAATAAATTGCATATTTGCACTTCAACATAAAAATTCTTGATTAATATTTCCATAAATACATATGTACTTAGATTGTTCCTTTCTAAATTTGAGAGGAAGCAACATTTTTTGTTCTTTTTAAAAAAATTTTACCAATGAAAAAGGGAGAAATTCAATCGCAAGATTCTAAAGGTCTTAGCACAGACTCTTTCCTGTGCCTACTGGTTAGCACTAAGAGACGAAATAATGTTTATATCTTATTATCTTGACTTGACCCGAAATATATACCTATTGATTCTTGCTCATAAGCAATATATCTTTACTTTACCATACAGGGTATGGTCAAGTATTGTAATCGTGCATGAAAAAAGCGGTTTTTTTTTCTTTTTTTTCAAAATATCTCAAAAACGGCTGAGAGTATTGAGCAAAACCATGGCATTTCCTTCTAAAAAAGCTCTAATAAGTGAACATCGAAAAAATTATATTTTTTGAGAAAATAATTGTTTTGTCAAAATGTCTGTTAGTCTGTCTGTTAGTTAGTCTGTGCGTTACCAAATATTTGTGGACGAGCTAGCTCAAAAACTAGTGTGAATAACGAAACCAAATTTCACACTTAGTTTTGGTCCATAGAGATTAAGAGCTGATTAGATTTTGGTGCATATCGGCCCAAAATTATGGGGCGGTGGAGGGGGTTAAAAATTAAAATTATAGGCTATTTGAGCAAACTCAACCAAATTTTGTAAGCATAATCAGTGGGGCCCCTTGAAGTCTAAACATGCAAAAACTGACCCCCCTTCTCTGCATGAATATAAATAATTTTATTAAATATTAAATATAAGTGAGGGGCCAGGTTGTATGGTAAAGTCAAGTGGATGGCCACATCAGAACACGTCAGCTTATTTTATTTGTGAAAGCCACCTATTAATCCATTTTTAATTTTAATAAATAGTTTTCACCTTGAACCTAAACCATTTTCCCTAAGTAAAATTGGTTCTTTCTTTAAAAAAATTCAATTTTATAATATATCCATATGAAATATGATCTCAAAGTATTTAATACCTATTACCTATTGATTTTAATAAAAATAATTTTTTTTATTAATTTTTATCCCTAATAATAATAAATATATAATATTATATAAAACAATTTATTTTTATCCCACTATAAAATAAAATAACAAACTAATTTGAAAAATATAAAATTCGGTTGATTAAAAAAATTTCATTTTGTCCAATAACGCACAAATGATCAGGCGCATTTCTTAGTTAAATTCTTGTTTATTAGGAAAAATAGCTTAAAATAATATAATAAGTATCTTCAATCAATAGTAAAAAAAGGTGTCTACTTTTAATTAACAAAAAATAAATATTCAAAAAACTTTTAAGTTTGTTTTTTAATAAAATTAAGTAATTTCAATAAATAGAAAATAATTTATTTGAAAACATTTTAATATATAAAATATTACAAAATTATAATTTTTTCTTTTTTCTTTTTATAAATTTGAATCTGAAAAAAAAGTTTGAAATTAATATATTTTATAAAATTTGGAAATATAGAATATTTTATATGAAGAATTAGAATTACTATCATACAATATTAATTTATTTAATTACATATTCTAATAATTTAATGTATTTCTTTTCCAGATCACTTGCTGATTTAATTTCCTGATGGTTACTGTTCATCTTCAAGCAAACTTTTGAATATGATATGTATAAGTATAAATCATCATCATCATTGAGTATACAGTCCTAAGACTGGTTTGATGCAACAATCCGTCTCCACTGACTCTGTCCCCCGCCAGCTGTTTAACCTCTCTAAATGTCTGGCATCCCATATCCCCAATTATTTGGTTGAAATATTCTAATCTGGTTCTTCCCCTTCCCTTTTCTTTCCCACCTCCCCTCCAAGATATCCCTAAGCAGTCCCCCATGTCTCAGTGTGTGCCCCATCATCTGACCTCTTCTCTTCTTCAGACTCTTCCACAAGGTTCTTCTTTCTCCGATTCTTCCAAGAACTTCTTCATTTGTAATTTTATCCATCCATTTGATATTCATCATTCTTCTGTAGCACCACATTTCGAAAGCCTCTAATCTCTTTCTCTCCTCTTCTCTAATTGTCCAGGTTTCACACCCGTACATGGCTATGCTCCATACATATGTCTTCAATAGCAACTTCCTGTTTGCTAAGCTGATTGAGGAGGAGCATAGTAGTTTTTGTTTTGTATTAAACCCCATTTTTGCTTGGGCAATTCTTGATTTAATTTCGTTTTTGCTCCTCCCATCCCATGTTATTTTACTTCCTAGGTAGCGGAATTCCTTAACTCCTTCTAGGTTTTCTTGGTTAATTTTGATGCATTCCTGTCTCGTTTGTTCTTTTTTTGTACATACTAGGACCTTGGTTTTATTCTTGTTTATTTTCATTTTGAAGTATAAATAATAGAATTATATATTATGTATATATGTTTGAATAATAATTGATGTGTATGTATAAAAAATAATTGAATAAATGATATTTTTTAAAAGAATGTTGTTATTTCGAGATATTTATATTTTTACAAATAATTATATTTAATAATATACTGTGGGTCAGTGGATAGAGTGTTGGGTCGCTGACTCGGAGATCGCTGGTTCGAAACCTACTCTCGGCAGATAGATATTTGCAGTCGCCTCCTCTTGGAAAGTAATGGCAACCTACCAAGAGTATAATTGCCAAATTAGCCGTTTGGAACCGGCGTTAAAAAGTAGGTCCCTTATATCTGTGTAAAACAACTAAACACACTCAGTACAGGTATATGTGGAGGAAGCGCCGACACCCGTTTCGGGTATGGCACTCGAAGAATGTATATATTTTGACAAATTCATGATGGTATTATACTCCATTGACTGGAAAATTATAAACATGAAAAGTAGACATCTATGCCTAAGTAAAACTGACATTAATAATTTTTTTTCAAAATTGGACTTAAGCCACTTTCAAAATAAACTGCTCATATTGTTCGATTCATTTAAGAAATAGAATAATTTATATTAACATATCTCCCATTTTAAATTATCAATGTGAGAAAACTTATTAATGTCAATAAATTCAATTCTAAATTAACTCTAGTCTGATCCTTGCGTAGAAAACTACGCAGATCCGATTTAGATTTCATTCTTTTATGAAACTTAATGACTTTTATTTTTTTATCATATTGATTAAAAATTAACTTTTAATTATTTTAAATTTCCATCTGGAGTTAATATATTTAAAAACTTAATTTGTCTCCCTGCATGCGTAGTTTTCTACGCATATGGAATTACAGTGTATTTTCTCGTTCGTTCTGCATAGACAATTTTTATTTCGAATAAAGATTAGTTATTGAATATTGTTTTGAACTAACAATAAGTACGTTTAATGTGAAGTTATAATACAGTCCAAAAACAAAAAATTTATAATTGAGTTTATTATTATTACTTTTACCATTAATACATGGGGTATGGTCAAGTATTGTTATCACGCATGAAAAAGTTTTTTTGCTTCTTTTTTTCGAAATATCTCAGAAACGGCTGAAAATATTTTGATTAAAAAAAAATTGAGCGAAACCATGGCATTTCGGTCTACAAAAAAGTCCTATTAAGTGGACATCGAAAAAATCATATTTTTTCGAGATAATAACTGTTTTGTCAAAATGTCTGTTAGTCTGTCCGTTACCAAATTTTTATGGACGAGCTAACTCAAAAACTAGTTTGAATATCAAAACCAAATTTCACACGCAGTTTTGATGCATTGAGATTAAGAGCTGATTAGATTTTGGTGCCTATCGACCCAAAATTAAGGGGTGTGGAGGGGGGGTTAAAAATTATCAATCTAGGCCGTTTGAGAAAATTAAACCAAATTTTGTATACATAATCCGTGGGCCCCCAGAAGTCTAAAAATGAAAAAACTAATCTCCCAAAATGGGGAGGGGGGGAGTGTAGGGTCAGAAAATGAAAATCTAGGCCCTTGGATCAAACTCATCCAAATTTTGTATACATAATCAGTGGGCCCCCAGAAGTCTAAAAATGCTAAAACTAACCCTCCCCCTTCTTACATGATTATAAATAATTTTATTAAATATTAAATATAAGTGAGGAACCAGGTTGTATAGTAAAGTCAAGTGGATGGCTACATCAGAACTTGTCAGTTTATTTATTACTAGTGCGCCTTTATCATTCTCGAATTTTTGGTTGAATAAATTTATATTTGCCTCTGGATACAAACGAGAATATAGTACACAAATCCCTAAAATATTTGCATTTTTCTGTGTTTCGGGCTACCATTTTTTTCTAAACAAACACACATTGAAAACCGAACCAGCCAATCGTCGGATATAAATAATAGTGACAATTTAATTCATACACTAAAAGTCCCATAAGCAACGGTGTTTTTGTCACTATGACAGCGAAAAAAGTTTACCCTAACTTTTCCAGCGACAAAACTGAACCTAGCTTTATTTTTTCAATTATGTTTTATTTATTAATTGGTTTTTTAATTTTAAAACCCACTAATAGGTTAAAGCAAATATTATTATATTATATTAAAATTATAAATTTTTTGTTTGTTTTTAATTGAGACATGAGATGAAATGAATGAGAGGTAACCAGATAGGCTTGATTGGCGGAATAGCGTGACAGCGAGCTAACCAGGGGACCCGAGGTTCGAATCCGACTCGATGGCATCCAGCTAAAGATCATGGACCCCCAGGTGGTAGAAGACAAATTTAAGAAAAAATATAACTAGTATCGTAATTAAGGCTTATGGCTAGAAAGGCCGAAAAGCCAAAAAAAAAAAAAATTTTTTGTTTGTAATTAACAGGTGTCTAAATCATAACAAAACAGGTGTGTTTACAAATAAAGTGGTTCAAGTGGCTTTTTTTTATATAGCTTGGAAACAAATCTTATTTAATTTTATGTTTTTATTTCAGATCCTATACGATTATTTTTTTTTATTTTTATTTTCCTATTTATTTTTTTATCAAGTTGTTTATAAGAATTGTATTTTTAACAATTGTACTTTTCCTCTAAATTAAATAAACTAATTTATGTCTTAATTTTGTTAATTTTGTGATTTACGTATTGATTCATTAAATTGTCTTACCGAATTACACTCAAGCTTTTTTTGGGTCGAAGTAAACTTGATATTTTATAATTCGAGTTTTGTTGCCTTTGGGCAATTTAACTCAAAAAACTACCAGAAAAAATTACTCGTCCTACGGACTCGTAATTTTTTCACAGGTAGTTTTTTTCGTTTAGTTGCCAGGCAACAAAATTCTCATTTAAATGTCAAGTTTACTTCGGCAAAAAAAAGCTCTCTTGTAATTATAAGTGAAAAAAGCACCATGGACTCTTGTATTTCAATGAAGAAAAAAATGAGGGCATCTGATTTTCGGTTCAGCCAAAAATCATTTTGTCTGTCCGTCTGGATTCAGATACTCACAATAATTTAAGAACTAAACGTCAATGAAAGTTCGTTCTTGTGCTAAAATATTTATATTTCCAATACAGGGAGCTAATTAGATTTTGGGCATTCTAGCTTTAAAATTTCCTGTTAAAAATAAAGAAAACATGATTTTTGGAATTGATTATTAAATAAATGTTATAATATTAGGCATAAATGAACAATTTATTTTATATTCAAATTTATTATTAATTAATTATAAAGACGTCTCTAGCGTAAATAAGTTTTCATTATTTAATAATTGCGAGAATGAGCAGCTATTGTTTCATTAGAATCTAATCGAAGAAAAAGACTAAAAATGATTGAGATAGAATTATAGGTAAGCCATTTCACGGATGCCAAAACCAAGATCCAAACGTACTCTATTCATTCAGCCTATTAGATAATTTCTTAATTTCTATTTTTTTATAGGCTTTTGACTTTAGGTAAGAAAATTTGACTTTAGGTAAGAAATGTCTAATAAGATTTAGATATTTATCATCAAATTATTAATTCAACGAAACTGCAAACAGCGCACAGAGTCTTGAAAAAGTTTCACTTTTCATCAAGTTTAAAGTTTGATACATACAGTCGAACCAGTGGCGGAACTACAATACTGCAAGACCCTGCAACGGTTCCCAAATTTTTCAAATTTATTATTTTTTAAGTATACTAAAATTGTCCCTATTTAAATTAGAATAAAAACACACTGACAAAAAAATACAGTTATAGTCTATAAAAATAATAAAGTATTCATTTATCTTTTTACATCAATCACACTTTTTAAGTTAAGGCACTTATTTGACCCCCATTATCTAGAATTTATTGCTTAACAAAATTTAGACGAAAAATTCGGGAATTCAATTAACAAATTTATTTTTTTATCAGATCATAGAAAATTTCTCACTTTTGTGAAATTATATTATTATAATCATAGTTTAGATTAAGATTCTTTATAGCTATCGACTAGTTTGTTTTATTAAATTAATAAGATAGATTATCATAAAATCTCATAAATAATAATAAAATCTTAATATATATTTTGATTTATATTTTAAGATTGGCTACTTATTCAGGTCCAAGCGATTTTACAAGCCCCCACATCTTCTCACCATCTACAAGGCCCAAATCCGCCCCTGCCTCGAATACGGATCTCATCTATGGAGAGGAGCCTCTAAATATTCCCTTGCTACCCTGAATGCAATTCAGAAACGAGCCGTCAGGCTAATTGACGATTCTACCCTCACCGACTCCCTCGACTCGCTAGCTCATCGAAGAAATGTCTTCGCCCTTTCCCTTTTCTATAGATACTATCACGGCAGGTGCTCTGATTAGATAAAATCAATAGTTCCCCCCAAAGCATGCTTTGCGCGTAGAACGCGTTTTGCCGACACCCAACACTCTTTCGCGGTTAAATATGAAAAGTGCAGGACCATTTCATTCGCCAATATGTACTGTATATCCCCATGACTTCAAGGAACTGGAACTCTCTCCCAGCCTCCATCTTTCCCAGCAGTTATAATCTTCAAACCTTCAAAACCCGAGTGCATAAACTCCTACGTCTCCATCCCCTCACTTAATCAACTTTTCCTTCTCTTCGGTAATGCAAGGGTCTTTCGGGATCCATAGGGGCTGCTTCTTTACTGGTGCGCCTCTTCTTGCATTCGATTGCATTAAAAAAAAAAAAAAAAAGAAATAACCATATAATAATACTAAATTAGATAGACATGACAAAAATTCAAAACTGAAAAATGTTAAGAATTTTAAGTTTGTTAAATAAAAAAATTATGTATAAAAAGAATGTTTTTGAATTCGATTCAAAGATCATAGATTAATATTCGATTTTTTATCTATATAAACATTGAAAATTGTTTCGAATGAAATTCCCAAAAAGGTTGTTATTAAGCAAAAATAAATAATTCTTCAACTTATGCTAAGTCTTCTCTGTAAAAAATAATAGCTTGTGTTTCGAAGTTCTAATACGAATGGAAAAACAACTTTATCAAATGCATCAGATAAAGAAAAGAAATTTACCAAATTTAAACACTTCATGAGAATACATACAAGCAACAGATCTGCTGGAAGAAAAATACTAAATAAATATAATGGTTTGGACCAGTGTCTCACATCAGGGTAGCTGTATCGAAAGAGAGAATTGTCATTCACATGGACGGAAAGTATACTCTTAAAATTATATCATACATAAATAAATCTAATTTTAGAATTATTAAATAAGAGAAAAAAATCTGAAATTTGTTATTGGAAAAATAAATCATAAATGAGCTTTTGTATAGAAAAACTAACATTCTTACTATCATAGTAAATCATAAAGAAATTCACGATATTTTAAAGCAAATCTTTTTTAAACATATCTATTATACAGGGAAGCTCACTAACACATAGCTTCATGACACCCTCCCCAGCTCAGCACCCCACTTTGATTAAAATTACCCCTCTCTCAATTTTATTCGCCTCTAAAGTATTAGAATTTTTTTTTTATTAAAGAACTCTTTTTGTTTCGTTTTTTCGAAATATCTTTAAAGCTGCTGAAAGAAACTATTTTGATTAAATAAATTGAGGGAATCCATATCGTTTTTATCTACAAAAAAGCTATAATGAATAAACGTCAAATCTTATATTTTTCGATATATTAATTGTTTTGTCAGTGAGTGAGTACATATGTTTATAAATTATTATAAAACGGTTCTAAAATAAAAAAAGAGAGTAATTATCTTACGGGGACTAAAATTGGGGGGGGGTTAAAAAGTAGAACTATCCATTTAAGACCTAGAACCTTTGATCGATTTTAAGCCTTTCGAATTTCATGAACCAAATTTTGTACTCTCGCCCTGGGTATATCCCAAAAAACAATAAACGATTTGACATATAGGGCGATGAGAGGATCTCTCCTTAATTTTTACACTTTCGGCAGAAGAACATATAGAGCGGGTGGCGTATGATTATTTTTTGTGAATAAAAAAAAAAAAAAAGAAAAAGAAATGTGAAATGTGAGCCACCCGCTCTGAATCTGAATTAATTTCTTCTGAAGCTGAAAGTGTGAAAGATGTGTAAATAAATTTGTCTAATGCTCTTTTGTCTTTGTAAGAGGCGGCCCGCTCCTCGAAGGCCCAATATACAAAATTATGAACGCCTAGAACTGTAGAAATGTAAAAACCAACCACCCAAAATTGAGGGTAGTGTCAAAAATAAAAATTCGAACCAAATTTTGTACACTTACTAAGTGGGCCTCTAGAAAACTAGAAATGCAAAAACCAGCCAACCAAAATGAAGGTTGTCAAAAAAGATAATGATTTCCAGAAATCAAAAAGTATTCACTCTTCCAGAAATTTTTTTAAAATTAAATTTCGATTTCAAATATCGTCGTCTTAGAGAGTAAACCAGCTAAATCCATTTTTTATCATCTATGACATTAATACCGTTCGAAAGAAAAATAAATGCAGCATCGTCCAAGTAAAACTTCTACTTAAAATTACGACAGTAAGTTGTAGAAAAAAATGTGAAAAATAGTTTCTTTCCTTATGGAATATATATTGTTGTCAACAATATTAAACTTTGTTGTAAAGACTGTATGAAAAGACTCAATTTCTTTTCTTCGGGAGCGAATCAACTAGAAATTGTCAAAAGTTTTATTTTTTTCTCATTAGATATTTATTCAAATCTCTTGAAAATTTATATCTGTTTATTATTTTTATTTATCTTTTATATCAAATAATTACTACTGTGAAATATGCATTGTAAAGGGTAGTTTATTTGAAGTCCAATTTATAAAACGCTAATAACTCCGTTGAAATTTAAAAAAAATATGAAATTAATATATATTATAAAACAATTAATTATTAATAGTTTACTTCAATTTTGAACGAAATCGGTAAAGTACTTTTTGAGAAAATGGTCAATAACCATCTGAACCGTCAAAAAAACGATGTTTTTTGAAAACACGCGATGCCTTTGAAAAAAGTTTAAAAAGTCATATGAAACGAAATATTGACTTGTGACATGGAGGTGGATTTTAAAATGTCTCTAAAACGGCCTCTCATAGACGGTTCGATGGTTTTTGACTATTTTCTCAAAAAGTACTGTACCGATTTCGTTCAAAATTGAAGTAAATTATTAATAATTAATTGTTTTATAATATCTATTAATTTCATATTTTTAAAAATTATTTTTAAGGAGTTTTTAGCGTTTTTTCAAATTGCACTTCTAATAAACTACCCTTTAAAATGCAAATTTACTAATAATAATTATTTGATATAAAAGATAAATGAAAATAATAATCAGAAATGAAATTTCTATAGATTTGAATAAATATCTAATGAGAAAAAAATAAAACTGTTGGCCATTTCTAGTTGATTCGATCCCGGGAGAAGAAATTGAATCTTTTCATACAATTTCTTTTAAACTAATAAATTTTTAATCAAATGCTATTTTCTTATATAATAGACATACTGTGAGGCTTCAGATAGATGAATTCGATAAAAGAACATCGATTTCTTTCTTATTTATAATTAATTTGATCTGTTATATCCAGAGGATGTCTCGCCATCAGACACCTTTTTGTCATTGATTCAAGACCATCCACTCTATAATATTGGAATATTTTTTAAAGCGTAAACTATTGATTATAGACATTTCAGTCAAATTAAGATTTTTGTTTTAAATTAAATATTTTTAATAAAGGTCATTAAATAAATTTGTTTACCTTAATGGGTTAGGCAGTAATGGTGAAATTTATGTGGAGAGTTGGATAAATATTACTCTAACGTCCTAGATATTCTACATATAAAAAATTATAATCAAAAATCATGTTAATAATTTAATTTACTAAAAGAAAGTTCATTATATACAATTACCTTCGATGCCTATTTAAATAAACATTAAAAATTGAATAATTTTTTCTTAACATTAATTTACAAAAATAAAAGCGGGTGATGAATGTGAAGGTGAAAATTTTTGTTGAAATACGAGTCTTCAATAAATTCCATATTTTTTGAGTCATTTAATAATCAGGATAATTCATTAGGCTTGAATTTTTATATAGTAAAATATCTATTTACATTTCCATAACTCGTAAACCATTGATTTTAGATATTACACTCATGTTAGAAATTAAATGTACCTACTTTAATAAAGGTGGTTATCTAAATTGGTGTAACTCAAATGGCTAGGGAGTAATGGTGAAATGTACAATGGAAGTTAGATAAATTCTGCTCTGAAGAGAGACACGGGTTCAAATCATGATATTTATCTAGTTTCCTCCTCCAGCCTGAATGAATTCTCATGGTATCCAAATTTGGAAAATTTTCTTCATCTGTATCATTTGATGAAGTTGTGTTTCCATTAGTATTAAAACTTCGAAATAGAAGCTGTTATTTTTTACAGAGAAGACAGAATAAGTTGAAGTATTATTTATTTTAGCTTAAGAGCAACCTTTTTAGGAATTTCATTCGAAACAATTTTCCATGTTTATATGTACATAAAAATTCGAATATTAATCTATGATATTAGGGATCTTTGAATTGAATTCAAAATCATTATTTTTTTAACATAATTTTTTATTTACTAAACTTCAAATTCTTAACTTTTTGTTTTCGGAGTCCTGCTGTAGTAGTATATTTATATAGGCATATTCAATTTAAATATTTGCAAAGATTAATTTATTTCAAAACTGTAGACGATATCAGTAATTTTTAGTGAATTTATAATAATAAAAAAATAATCTTTAAAATTCAATATATGAGATTTTCCTACCGACTCGACTGTCTTGAGGGAAACTTCTCTCGATAGCTAAGAAAGAAAGCGATCTTATTTTAAAATTATTATAGGTGTCTAAAATATATTTTCAAAATCTTATATTAGAATTTCAATGCTTTTTAGATTATTTAATCTAATTAATTAATATTGTTTTAAATATGTGAAATTGCCCCCTCTCTCCCCCTCCCTGATACTAGTCCCTTGCAAATTTCTCGCCCCTCCGCTGGCTCTCAGACGCACGCCAGTATTTACTCGGTGCTCTATCCACTCGTCCAAGTGCCTCGAATAAACATTCATCTGGCAATTTCCGGTAATTATCACAATCTAATTAGTTCCAAATTAGCCATATATCCTTCTTACTAAGTGGATATAAATATTTTTTAAAAAATATAAAAAATTTCGGTGAAATATTACGCTAATCATTTTTCAATACCCGTGATTTTCCTAATTCCTACTGGCTTATTTAGATAAATGATTTCTAAAACTCTTAAATAAAATTAATTCAAATAGATATATAATTATACTATACAGGGTATGGTGAAGTATTTTAATTGTGTATGAAAAAGGAAAAAGGTGTTGTTTTTACGGCCTTTCGGCTTACATTTACATTTTATGTCGATGTATTAATATAGGCATAAATAAACAATTTATATTTAAGTTTATTATTAATTTCTAGGGCGTCTCTAGCGTACCTAGTCTTGAAAAAGTTTTTACTTTCTTTATTAATTAATAAATATAATGGTGAGGGATTGATTAATTAAAATTTGATCAAGGAAAATGACTAAAAAGTCCACGGATAGAGTAATCTCTTTCTTTTGAGCTATGGCACAGCAAGGATGCCGAAGAAAGTCCAGACTTGTTTCAGATCATTAGAGATTAAATTCTTAATTTCTATTATTCTAGTAATGGCCTCTTGCTTTCTGAACTTGAACCAAAACGATGCTCGTTATAAAATGATTGTTTCATTTTTAAATCCCGAAAATTAACATTTCAATAAATCTATAATATGCTTAAAGCTAAAATTATTATTAAAATAATATAAAAAGGCAGTATACTAAAAGGAAATGTTCAGCTCAAAATGTGAGAAATTAGAAATTTTTATCAAAAAATTAATCTATTAAAAATAAGAAAAGAAAAATTTAAAATTTTTTATCATTAAACTAAATCAACTAGGCATGATAGAAATAAATCTTTCACATTCCAAATTTTTAAAAATATTCAATAGACAAACCTATTAATTTTTTTTTCTCCACTCAAATCTAATTTCTCATATAAAATATACAAAATACATGCTTTAATCAAATGTTATTATATAACAAAATTTCGCTTTACTTTATATATTTAATTATTATTCATTTTAGTTGGAATTAAAATGTTTTCAGATTAGAATAATTTTCTTTCCATATATGGTTTTTACGAATAAACGATATAAGCCCTTGTCTTCTTATTTAAAAATTGATAATATTTGATAAAATAGTATTTTCCCAATGATTAATTTTTTATTCTTTTAATATTAATTTCTAAAGAATTTGATTATAATCATTAATATATCGGAAAGAAAATGTTTTCATCAGAGTATAGAATTATTTTATAAGCACTTTTTTACTTGAAATATAAAATTATCGATTTCAGGGAATTTGAACCTATCGCGGTTTACACACACACACACTCACACAGACACATTCTTAATTTCTTCTAAAATATCAAATCATTTATTCAATTTATTAGAATCTTCACTTTCCAACTGATTTAATATAATTTCATAGTAAAAAAAATAAGCTGACGTGTTCTGATGTGGCCATCCACTTGACTTTACCATACAACCTGACCCCTCACTTATGTTTAATATTTAATAAAATTATTTATAATCATGTAGGGGAGGGGGTTAGTTTTTGCATTTTTAGAATCCTGGCCCAATGATTATGTATACAAAATTTGTTTGAGTTTGGTACACTGGCCTAGATTTTCATTTTTTGACCCCCCCCCCCGTATTTTGGGCGCTTAGTTTTTGCATTTTTAGACTTCTGGGGTCCCACTGATTATGTATACAAAATTTGGTTGAGTTTGGTTCACTGGCCTAGATTTTTATTTGTTGACCCCCCCCCCCGCATTTTGGGCACTTAGTTTTTGCATTTTTAGACTTCTGGTGTCCCACTGATTATGTATACAAAATTTGGTTGAGTTTGGTACACTGGCCTAGATTTTCATTTTTTGACCCTACCCTGTATGGTAAAGTAAAAAGAATGTTACATTTTTCAAAATAAATAAATTATTAATTTTTTTATTCTTTTAATATTATAATTTGGACTATAGGTTTATTATAATAAAAAAATCATTAGAATCTCATCTAATGATTAGATAATTAAGCGGTATTATAGGTATTATGTAAATTGTAAATATACTGAAGCTGTTATTTTCTTTGTTTTGAGAGATGTGCACCGCTGAACATGTACTGAAAATTTGGTGCATCGATCGTGAAAAAGTTTGAAGACCCCTGGTCTATTCTATAATTTTAAATGTGTTAAATTGAACCATTTTTGTAGAATATTCTATATCTACAGATACAAGTGTATTTATTAATTGGGTTTTATTATTATTTTTTTCTAGTAAAATTTCGACTCTAGTGCTGGATTTATTTCTTCCTACGTAGTTCACTGCGAGGAGGCTGTTTAATTCGACCCACGAGGTATGTATCTAGATATTTAACATACTAATTAAGTTTTCCATTAGATCAGCGCTTCTTAAACATTTTTATTCGCGAACCCAGATTATATAAATCTATATGGAATTAACAAACAATTTTACTAGTAAATCATCATAAAGCAATTTAGTTTAAAGTTAATCTTTATTAAACATACCTTTTATAATGATTATATAATTTATTAAAACTATATATTAAACGAGCTGTAGAAGGCAGCCTTCTACAGCTCGACCCTCCGGGCAAGTAACCCTGGCGGGCAGCGTCTCGGCATGTGATTATTAGGTCTGTAATATATATTTGTAATATTTTGCCCCCTCTTTTGCCCCCACGCACTCATTTTGGCTATTGATTTTTACAGCATACATTTTATATAGTCTTAAAAACTAACATTACAAAATTTGATCTATATCGGAGAGAGTATTAATTTTTTGACCCACTCACATTTTGGGAGTTTGAAATTATTTTTTAGATATTTGCAAATAAATAAATGTACAAAAAAAGCTAAAAATTTCTATATTTTGCCCCCGCCCCCTTTCGCCCCCATACAGTCAATTTTATAAGTTGATTTTTACAGGAATAGTTTCTTAAAGTAATAAAGAATAATTCTACAAAATTTGTTCAAGATCGAAGAGAGTTTTAATTTTTGCCCCCACTCACATTTTAGATAGTTGAGGGGGGGGGGTCGGATTACAAAAAATCTTGAAATTATTTTTTAGTTATTTGCAAATAAATAATCCACAATTTTCTAAAGAGTAAATGTACTAAAAAGCTAAACATTTCTATAATCCCCCCTTCGCCCCCATACAGTCAATTTTGATAGTTGATTTTTACAGGAATAATTTCTTAAAGTATTAAAGAATAACTCTACAAAATTTGATCAAGATAGGAGAGAGTTTTAATTTTTGCCCCCACTCACATTTTGGATAGTTGGGATTCGAATTTCAAAAAATCCTGAAATTACTTTTTAAATATTTGTATTTAGAATTTTATTAAGTAAAAATCAAGTAGATAGCTTATCGTGAAAATGCATAATTAGTGTAAACACATTGCAAAAATATTTTGGCCCTCTTGACCCCTTTAGTGGTCGAATTTCAAAAAATCCTGAAATTACTTTTTAGATATTTTAATTTAGTATTTTTATAAGTAAAAAGCAAGTAGATATTTTATTGTGCTTAAGAGATATCGCATAATCAGTGAAAACACACTTTTCCCCCTTTGACCCTCTTAGGGGTCGAATTTTGAAAAAAATCCTTTCTTAGTGAGCCCCTATTTCATAGATGTAATATCCTCTCCAAATTTCATGTGTCTATGTCCAGTGGTTCTGGCTATTTTGATGATGATGAGTGAGTGAGTGAGTGAGTGAGTGAGTGAGTGTATCGGGCAAAGAATTTTATATATATAGATTTAAATATTAATGAAATAAATATGCTTGATTCTTATTAGAAAAAGAATCAAATCTTGGTTGTATATTTAATACTCTGTGGGAATTAGAACATCTTGAACATTTGTCAAATGATTGGTATTTTTATTTTTAACCGACTTCAAAAAAGGAGGAGGTTCTCTATTCGACTGAATTTTTTTTTTTTTGTGCCTATGTTACCTCATATCTCGCCAATTGTCAACCGATTTTGAAAATTTTTTTTGCATTGGGTCCAGTCTAGCTTCCGATTGGTCCCATTTTTTTCGATTTTTTTTCATAGGTATTAGACCTTTTTTATTAGGTTTGTTTAGACCTAACCTCTTTGTTTATGAACCGATTTCGATGGTTCTTTTTTTATCCGAAAGGGGGTGTCTTAGGGATGGTGTCATATTAATTTGGTCAAGTTCTGATGATATAATCACTATTAATAACATCACTAAAAAGAGAAAAATAAAAATTTTTTAAGAAAAAAATAAAAACCGACTTCAAAAAATTAAATGCAACAAATAAAATACACTAAAAGGTATAAAATAATTATTATCTTATTTAGTTACAACTAAACGACGAAATATTAACACGAAATTACTTTTGAAGTTGGTGCCAAACATATACCTTTTATGAATCGCACTCGACGGATCTTACTTAGTACGTTTGGCGGGTACGCTCGCTTATAGGTATAGTTTGTTTGGCACCGACTTTAAAAAGTAATTTCGTGTTAATATTTCGTCGTTTAGTTGTAACTAAATAAGATAATAATTATTTTATACCTTTTAGTGTATTTTATTTGTTGCATTTAATTTTTTGAAGTCGGTTTTTATTTTTTTCTTAAAAATTTTATAATGCTGAAAACGTCATTTGACATAAATATGTAGTACAAAATGGCAAAAATTTATTTAAGGCCATTTAAGAAATTGAAAATTCTGCACTAATCCCAAGTGAAAATTCATTCAATGATGTACCTAGATTAATTTTTGGTCACTGCTCATAATTTTTTCATTACCATTTCCGTCTTATGTTTTTTGCGACCCTAAAATTTTGTTATATTACCCAAAATAGGGGAAGTTTTGTATTAGATCAATTTACAAATTTTCAATAAAAATATTAATAATAATAATAATAATACAACCCAACAAAATAAAAAGAATAATCTTATTTCCTGAGGCCTTTGGAGTGCTGGTTTTGAAAATTACATGGATAGACGGTATCAGTTCTAGTTTTTAAAATACATTTGATCAAATCTCTTAAAAATACGATTTTTGCCTATATTAAAGGCGTATTGATCCAAAACAGCTATACATGAAATCAAAATATTTAGTTTTATTAATTTAAATGAAGCTTCATCGATCAATTACAATATAACGCCTGTTTTTAGCTCAATGAGAATTTGATTTATAGTAAAAACAAACAAAACTAAAACTATATTTTTTTGAATGAGAAAAAAACATGAAAATGTAGTTATATTTTTTTATTCAATAAAAAAACTAAATATTTTGATTTCAAGTATTACTTTTCTGAATAAATACACCTTTAAAATAGGCAAAAATCCCCTTTTTCGAAGTTTTGACCAAGTGAAACTTTTTCAAGACTCGGTAAAATGCTTGCAGTTTTCTTGAATTAATTATTTATTTATTAAATTTTAATTCAAAACACATCAGTTCGAATTTTTTTATTAATTTTTACTATAGAAACGGATTAAACTCTCTGTCTGTCTGTATTCAAATACCGAGTAGTTTTGTTTATTGGGCCTCCGAGGAGCGGGGCCGCCTCTTTCAAAGATAAAGATAGATACATAAATTTATTTTCAAGCAACTTCACACTTTCAACTTCAGAACAAATAAATTCAGATTCAGAGCGGGTGGCTGAGAGAGTCAGGATTAATCTTGACTCACATTTCACATTTCTTAATAACGAAAAGTCGTAGAAAGTTCGTTCTTAAGGTAAAATATTTGTATATTCAATGCGAAGAAGTGAGTAGATTTTGGTAAAAATCGTACCAAAAATTGACGGAGGGAAGGAGTTTTTTTTAATCTGAACCTTTTGTCTTATTTGGATCAAATTTTGCACAGTCAGCCTTTAGCCTTAGGGAACTATTATTGAAAAATAAACTTCCTAAAATGACAAGGATGAAAGGGCAGGAGTTTTAGGTAAATTTAAAAGAATTAATCGTTATTTTTCTTTTAATAATATAAAAAAACATATTACTATATTTATTAAATATTAATCTAGTTCGAAAATTATATGTAAATTTTTAATTTTTAATAGAATTTTTTTCTGTTTTATTTTCCATGGTTTTTCTGCCATCCCTTCTTCATGTCGTCCTCTTCATCTCTTCTCGGGTTCATTCTACTCGTCAGTTGAATCTGCCCATCATAGCTTCGCATTCAATATAAGTACAAAATCTTTTTTTAAAAGCATGGGGTTTAATTTATTATATAGGGATAAAATAATTTTAAAAAATAGGTATTTTTGCAATTGGATGTTTTTTCTTTCAGCTTTCACCCTACAACTTTTAATTTTAGATTAGAAATGTTATTCACCTTGCTGGCCGTTGCCATATCAATAATACATATGTTATTTTCCGTATGTTTATAGCCTAGTTCTTTCCAATATAGCCGCTCAGTTTTTCATTAGACCTACTGCTGAAGGCCGGTATATTTTATCCAAGTAGGGATTTCTTTATGTATTATAATTAAATTTAGACATGCTAATTTTGCCATTATTGCTTTTTAAAACAATATTTTTGTACGTTCTAAGGCAGGGTTTCCCAAACTGTGCTCCGCGGGGCAATAGTGCCTCGCAGAAAGGTAGCAAGTGCTCCATGAGAAAATATAAATAAAAAAAGCTTTTTTTTTTACATTTTGACTATAATAAATAATTTTGAGTACGAATAGTTCATGACATTCATTTTACCAAGCGCCACAAAACGTCACACACGCTCAACAACGAATCAAAGGCTGTAAGATTGAAGTGTTTAAAATTTGCGATTTTTAAATACTAAATCTATACATGTATATATATAATTGAGGTTTTGTCTGTACATTGGTCCAAATCATGCGAAATTTTGGTTGGAAACGTTTCAAGCAAAGTTATGAACGAAAACAGCCTCAACAAAATTCATGTCTGTATGTTTCCGTGGGTTCACCGTAAATTCTGCTCACGATTCAGGTAAAAACGGCTGAAGGGATTATAATGAAATTTCATATCTGGATCATATGTCTTCTAATTTAATACCAGTATATATAACGTTTTGATATTTTGACTCCAAAAGGGGGTTTGGGGGAGGGGCACTAATAGAGATTGTCAAATAACTCATAAACTATTAACTCTACGGCGAATTTTGTAATGAGCAAAGTTGTAGGGATGTGATTTTTGACAACTTTTGTTTAAATAATTCCCCTTAAAAACCACCCAAAAAGGGAGGTGACAAAAATGAAAATTCTTGTTCTTGGAGCAGACTCAACCAAAATTTGTATACATAATCTGTGGGCCTCTAGAGAGCTAGAAATGCAAGAACTAACCACCCAAAATGGGGGTAGGGTCAAAAAATGAAAATTCTTACCCATGGAGCAAACTCAACCAAATTTTGTATACATAATCTGTGGGCTTCTAGAGAGGTAGAAATGCAAAAACCAAGGGGGGAGGGGTCAAAAAATGAAAATTCTTGCCCTTATAAGAACACAATACATAAAACAAAAACAAGTTTTTCCCATTGCCAGTATATAATTTAAATTTATATGTGTAACCATTTTCTACATCGCATTGCATTCTTACAAGAAGTCTGTATTTCTTAAGTTTCACTGGATTATAAACCTTGAACTTTAACCGTCTTCGATATGGAATTATTGCTTCATCTAAGGAGAAGTTTTGTTTTGGTTTGTATACTTTACCAAATTTATCCAAAAGATAATTTAGAACTAGGTCTAGCATTTTCAGGCATTTCCTCATTGTTGAGAAAATGGATGGATTGTAGAATTTGTCTGAATCTATTTCGACTCATTACTTTGCCAAAGAAAGGTGTTCCCATATAGGGATCTGTGGACCTGTAGTCATTTATACTATTATTCCTAACCTGTCCCATTAGTATGTTTAGTCCCAAGAATTTTTTTAGTTAGGCTGTGGCTTCAGAGGAGAGCGTTTGGCGGAGCGGTGTGAGTGGCGGTGAACGTTTGTATGGTATGCTGGCCTAAGTAGAATGCCCAGCGTCCACTGAGGACAATTTAATAAAAGAGCTTGTGTTTGTTTTTTTCTCACGCACCACTCCGCCAAACGCTCTCTACTGAGTCCGGGCCCTTTATACTTATGTGCATTTTGATCGCGATATTTGTTTTAGCCTTCAACAAGGCAATCAAATTATCATCAACAAACAAATTTACTCATACTTGAGAACGATCGCAGAATAAGTCGATCGAAACGTCGTAGTTATATTGTATTATTTGTTCGTGTTCAATAAATAATTATAATTAATTATGTGTGATTTAAATAAAAATTCAAATTTTAAACAAATTTTACAGCTTGTGAAATATCTTCGCGGACTTTCGAAATTACTTTAATACCTACATGTCCTAAAAACAACTGCGGTATTAGATTCACATCATTCTAAGATCAATGACTTTTGAAATAATTTCTTCATTTTCCATTTTGATACATTCTATATCACTCGTGTCCAATTCGATTAAAAGTGGCAACACGTTTCTTCTTTTTGTGTATAGAAAATCCGAATAAACATCTGTTACTATCAGTGTACGAAATATCTGCACCATTTTCGGCTTCAGACAAACTATCGGCACATATTTCACCATTAATGACTCAATTTCTGAATCAATTGTAAAATTTATAGAGTTAAAAGTAAATTATTTTACCACCTTCACAGATTTTTATATAAAGTACTAGATGCAACGCCGGCCTTCGGCTGGCCTCTTACGTCAGTAAACTTTGGCCCCTGGACTCACTGCACATGCACCCCTCCTCTGAAACCTCACCCTGCCCCATGGATCCCATCCCCCTTGGCCCCTATCCCGCTCCCTAAACCCCTACCCTCCTCCACCTCCAATCACTCTCCAAACAAAATTTGGTTGAGTTTAGTCCAAAGGGCTGGAATTTTCATTTTTGATCCTTCTCCCGTTTGGGTGGTTAGTTTTTGCATTTCTAGTCTTCTGGGGACCACAAAATATGTATACAAAATTTGGTTGAGTTTGCTCCATGGGCAAGAATTTTAATTTTTTGACTCCCCCCCCATTTTGGATGGTTGGTTTTTCCATTCCTCGCTCTCTAGAGGCCCACAAAATATGTATACAAAATTTCGTTGAGTTTGCTCCATGAGCAAGAATTTTAATTTTTTGACACCCCCCATTTTGGATGGTTGGTTTTTGCGTTTCTAGCTCTCTAGAGGCCCACAAAATATGTATACAAAATTTGGTTTAATTTGCTGCATGGGCAAAAATTTTATTTTTTGACCCCCCCCCCATTTTGGATGGTTGGTTTTTGCATTCCTAGCTCTCTAGAGGCCCACAAAATATGTATACAAAATTAATAATGCTCCATGGGCAAGAATTTTAATTTTTTTTGACTCCCCCCCCCATTTTGGATGGTTGGTTTTTCCATTCCTCGCTCTCTAGAGGCCTACAAAATATGTATACAAAATTTGGTTGAGTTTGCTCCATGGGCAAGAATTTTAATTTTTTGACACCCCTCATTTTGGATGGTTGGTTTTGCGCTTCTAGCTCTCTAGAGGCCCACAAAATATGTATTCAAAATTTGGATTAATTTGCTGCATGGGCAAAAATTTTCATTTTTGACCCCCATTTTGGATGGTTGGTTTTTGCATTCCTAGCTCTCTAGAGGCCCACAAAATATGTATACAAAATTAATAATGCTCCATGGGCAAGAATTTTAATTTTTTGACCCCCCTCCATTTTCTATGGTTGGTTTTTCCATTCCTAGCTCTCTAGAGTCCCACAAAATACGTATACAAAATTAACAATGCTCCATGGGCAAGAATTTTAATTTTTTTGACCCCCCCCATTTTGGATGGTTGGTTTTTCCATTCCTCACTCTCTAGAGGCCCACAAAATATGTATACAAAATTTGGTTGAGTTTGCTCCATGGGCAAGAATTTTTAATTTTTTGACACCCCCCCCCATTTTGGATGGTTGGTTTTTGCGTTTCTAGCTCTCTAGAGGCCCACAAAATATGTATACAAAATTTGGATTAATTTGCTGCATGGGCAAAAATTTTCATTTTTTGACCCCCCCCCCATTTTGGATGGTTGGTTTTTGCATTCCTAGCTCTCTAGAGGCCCACAAAATATGTATACAAAATTAATAATGCTCCATGGGCAAGAATTTTAATTTTTTGACCCCCTCCATTTTCTATGGTTGGTTTTTCCATTCCTAGCTCTCTAGAGTCCCACAAAATACGTATACAAAATTAACAATGCTCCATGGGCAAGAATTTTAATTTTTTGACACCCCCCCCCCATTTTGGATGGTTGGTTTTTGCGTTTCTAGCTCTCTAGAGGCCCACAAAATATGTATACAAAATTTGGTTTAATTTGCTGCATGGGCAAGAATTTTCATTTTTTGAGCCACCCCCCATTTTGGATGGTTGGTTTTTGCATTCCTAGCTCTCTAGAGGCCCACAAAATATGTATACAAAATTTGGTTGAGTTTGCTCCATGGGCAAGAATTTTAATTTTTTGACCCCCCCCCCATTTCCTATGGTTGGTTTTTCCATTCCTAGCTCTCTAGAGTCCCACAAAATACGTATACAAAATTAACAATGCTCCATGGGCAAGAATTTTAATTTTTTGACCCCCCCCCCATTTTCTATGGTTGGTTTTTCCATTCCTAGCTCTCTAGAGGCCCACAAAATATGTATACAAAATTTGGTTTAATTTGCTGCATGGGCAAGAATTTTCATTTTTTGACCATTTTGGGTGGTTGGTTTTTGCATTTCTAGCTCTCTAGAGGCCCACAGATTATGTATACAAAATTTGGCTGAGTTTCCTCCATGAGAAAGAATTTTCATTTTTTTTTTGGATGTCAAATTTGAGAAAAAAATGAAAAAAACGTAATAGTACGTCAACGGCTACTCGAGAACAAAAATCAAATGACGTATTTTTACGTCAACGGCTACAGTAGGTTGAATTGAAAAAACGTAAAATTACGTCAACGGCCTCCAATGTGTTAATATAAACAAAATAAATAAAATTAAATTTAACTTTTTAAATTTAAAATTGCTTTTCATAAATTTTTAGAATACATTTGTCATTTCCATTTGATAAATTCATAGTAAAAATGATAGAATTTTTTTTTTATCAATACATATCGTAATTAAAATTTAAAATGATTAAATTACTAAATTAATAATTTTTAAGAAGTATTAAAATGACATCCTAATAAATTGTTTTATTCGAAATTTCTGGTATTTATTTTGACCTTTTCATCAATTCGTCATTAAAATTTTTAATTTAATAAACTTTTCTAAACTTTTGCATATGAAAATCAGACTAATTATTTTTTGGACTATTTTTAAAATTGATATTTTTATTAGAAATTAAATTAGGATAGGATAACAAATGATAGCTTTACAGCATTCCCTTCAACCCTTATTGGATGGATTAACTGGTCCAAAGGATCAAAGGAGGATGGATCTTCAGAGGGCGGATTTCTCTTCACAAAGTAAGACACTCTTCATTAGAATTGGTAGGTTTCTGGGTCTAAGATTATCGAATGTTGTTTTATTAGTCGTTAGGGCTTCCAGGTTCATCGCCTCGCCCTCCGTGGGATCCGCTACAAAACCACTACATGATTGCATAATATAAATTTTAAGATTTATTATAAGCTCAAAAAAGAGGGATAGAATTAGCAATAGGTGTAGGAGGGTGGGAGGGATACGCCATGCCAATGCCAGGGATGCTAATTTGTTGTCGAGATGTTTCTAGAGACAATCGTCTACGAGAACAGCGAGATGGCTTCAAGGTCTTTAGTATGGGCCGTTGCAATTATTCAAGCTGAAATTTTTTTGAATTTTATTGAAAAGATTGAGGTTGTCATATGCTATTATAAAAACAATCTTCAAACGTTTATTAAAATTTCAAACATTTCGGACAGGCAATATTTAAAATTTAGAATTAACAATCATAAATATTCATTTAGAACAAAAATTCCGAATGTACCCTGCTAGTAGCTAGCTATTCAACTAACCTGGGACACATTTTCGACTTTTCTAATCCCAAAATTTTAGATAAAGAATGGAATTTAGAAAAAAGATTAATTTTAGAAAGGATAGAAATTGTAAATAGAAAAAATAGACAAAATTCTTAAAGAAAAATAATTTTTCGTAATTATATATATGTATTTATTCAAGATAATTTATTCACCAAGACAATTTGTTTCAATGTCTACTCTTCAAAATATTTATTTGTTGTTTTACATACATTTCATATACTTACTTGTATTATAAATTTAATGGAAAAGAATTTAAAAATATAAATTCATGTTTATGAAAATTTTATGATTTTAATTTTTTAATATTCGATACACTTCCGATTTGCGACTAAATCCGCGGAAAACTTTTGAAATGCTTACGGAATACCAGTGGTCCGCGGAACAACGGTTGGTAACCACTGCGTATATAATATAGTAATGTGAAGGATTGCCATTACCTGCCTCGATCCTGATTCTTTGATAGCTTCTATCCCAGAGATGAAAAAAGTTAATTTCATTTTGTAACTTATAGGTAGAAGGAATCGCTTAATAGTTGGAAACCGGATTTAGGACTTAAATTGGTAGAGTCTTGATGATCTGAAATAAAAGATAATGTGAAAGTCGCGTGGTGAACACACCAGTTGATTTAAATTTTCTGTAGGGAGTGTCCCATGATCTGATTTGGGCCTCTAACTCCTGGAATGTGAAACCCTTCACTGTACATAACTGAGAGAGCAAAATCAATACCCAATTCACAAAGTATGGCTATAATACCCTATGAATAAAGTAGTTTTATTATGAATGCTAGGATTCCAACCTTTACATTAATATCTACACGGACCGTAGCATTCAAAATTTATATTTTAAAATATGTTACGAGTATCCCTACTTAGTTCAATAATTGCTCACAAGAATGCGACACTATTCATATTTTTCTATTATTTAAGCTGCTAAGTGTAATTTCGAAAGGAAATTTAAAAACCATCAGACAATTTTTTCCTATGAAATTCTTTCATTTTCCTCAACAAGGAAAGGATAATAAAATTAATAAAAAAAAATATATATATATATAATAAATGATCAAAAATGCATTCTTTAGTGGAAATTCATCCTTTGTTGAACGTTGAAGGCAATCTTTCAACTTAAGCCTAAATAGTGAGGGGAAAATATTGTAATCTTCTAGAGAAATAAATTTTAGATTTTTCTAGATCTCAATTTTATTCAAATTATTATTTTACAGAGGGACGAATTTGATGTGGGATCAGAAATAAAAAATATTTTTTATCTTAGTGTGGGATAGATCCAAGGGCGGATCCAGGGGGGCGAGAGGGGCGACCGCCCCCTCCCCATAGAGGCCCGTGCCTGGCAAAAAAATTTGTAAAAAAAAACATTTTTTTTTTTTTTAATATTTTAAAATTGAAAATAAAGTTTTATATATATATATATGTGTGTGTGTGGGGGGGAGCGTCTCTGACCCCCCCCCCCCCCCCGCTTGGACAATTCGATCGCGACACACTTTCGAGATAAAAAGTATATCTTATATACATCGGGCACCTTATATACGTTCGTACACCCCCCCCCCATAAAAAATTCCTGGATCCGCCCTTGGAGGGATCCCTGTAAATATCGCTCTTAATTAGAATTATACTTGATTTTTTAAAATTTATTTCAATTTAAATGACATTGTGAGTGAGCTTTGAACTGTCGGCATTTAGAAAGATATTAACTCAAAATTATGAAAAATTTCAAAAATTCACTTATTCTATCTTTATCAACGAAAAATAAGAACAAATTTATTATCTAAAGTATTTTGGGACTTATAAAGTATGGCAACCTTGATATGCGTTTCAACTCTTGCACTTGGCCGTCTCATTTTAAATGGATCAGTTTATTGGTCAGTATTCAGAAAGAAACATAATAATGATTCATTTTATTTAAATCATTTTTCATCTGAAAGTTGTGAAGTTAATGAGCCCAAAATATAACAAGTTTTTAGCAGTGGAAATAAACTGGAATAAACTTTCTAGGAGGGGCAGTTGTATGGTAAAGTCATGAGATGCGGAAATCACATATTTTTTAAATTATTTTGGATAAGTTCTTCGAGGCATGGGAAGTTATACTAATTTTCAAAAGTGTAGCTTGTCCGCCCCTGCCTTTTTGGCAAGTGTGATAATTCTTTTTACTTACCCCTTTGACTAGAAAAAGGCCCGCATCTAGTACATATTTACATACATATTAGTGGCGATTGATTACTTTTCAACCAGGGGATGCTGTCCAAAAAAGTACTACTTAATTTTTTTGAAATTTTATTTTAATCTTCTCTTTTTTTTTTTACTTTACCATACAGGGTATGGTCAAGTATTGTAATCGTGCATGAAAAAAGTGTTTTTTGCTTATTTTTTCGAAATATCTAAAAAATGGCTGAAACTATTTTGATTAAAAAAATTGGGCAAAACCATGGCATTTCGTTCTACAAAAAAGCTCTAATAAGTGAACATCGAAAAAATTATATTTTTTGAGATAATAATTGTTTTGTCAAAATGTCTGTTAGGTTGTTATAAGGGGTGAACCGCGACCTAATATGCTCTACACCTACTTCCACTTGTACTTCCAAATATTTCCAAGTACTTCCAAATATTTCCAAGTACTTCCTAATATTTCCAAGTATTCCAAATATTTCCAAGTAATTCCAAATATTTCCAAGCACTTCCAAATATTTCCAAGTACTTCCAAATATTTCCAAGTACTTCCAAATATTTCCAAGTATTCCAAATATTTCCAAGTACTTCCAAATATTTCCAAGTACTTCCAAATATTTCCAAGTAATTCCAAATATTTCCAAGTACTTCCAAATATTTCCAAGTACTTCCAAATATTTCCAAGCACTTCCAAATATTTCCAAGTACTTTCAAATATTCCCAAGTACTTTCACATATTTCCAAGCACTTCCAAATATTTCCAAGTACTTCAATCCAAAATATTTCCAAAGAGGTGTACATCTACTTCCAATCACGGATCACCCCTCGGGTTGTTAGTTAGTCTGTGATTCTGTTAGTATGTGTGTTACAAAATTTTTGTGGACGAGCTAGCCCAAAAACTAGTGTGAATATCAAAACCAAATTTCACACGTAGTTTTGGTGGATTGAGAATAAGAGCTGAATTAGATTTTGGTGCATATCGATTCAAAAATAAGGGAGGGAAGGGGTGAAGGTCAAAAAATGAAAATCTTAGCCCTTGTACCAAACTCAACCAAATTTTGTATATATAATCAGTGGGCCCCCAGAAGTCTAAAAATTCAAAAACTAACCGCACTAAATGGGGGGAGGGTGAAATTCTAGGGTCTTGTAACAAAGTCAACTAAATTTTGTATACATAATCAGTGGGCCCTAAGTAGTCTAAAAATGTAAAAACTAACCCCCTACATGATTATAAATAATTTTATTAAATATTAAATACGAGAGAGGGCCCAGGATGTATGGTAAAGTCAAGTAGAGTGCCACACCAGAACGTGTCAATTTATTTATTTTCAAATTTCATCGAATACGGCATCATTTTCGTTATTTTTCAAACTTAACATTAGATATTTTAAAAATATATTTTGGTCCCAAACGGATACTGCTTTCTGTGAGTGGGTAGGAGTCAGAAATGAAATCTTGTGACTTAAACTCCACAGTCCCTGAAATCGACCATCTTCCACAATGAATCAACCTGTTCTATAAGAAAATCTTATAATAAATTTCTCCTAATTTTATTACAATAAGCAAGCTATGACTTGTCTATAGCACTTTTAGTTATTTCCGATCTTATATATTGAGAGTTCTTAGAAATAGATTAGTCCAAAGATTCTCGAATTATTATTCTTTATTTATTCCTTTTTTGTAGTATTATTAATAAGTATATTTTAATAGTTCCTCATCGAGAATAATTTTTATTCATCTAAAACTCGTATGGACTTGTCTTTGACATGCTTGAACTGGAAGATATACCAGGGAGGGACTTCAAACCTACTATCTCTCTCTATTTAAATAAAATTCAAAAATTCTAAAACACTGTTCAGAATTAAATAGATTTATTTTAATTATCAAATTATTTGCGAATTTTCACATGAGGTTAGGTTCTGTACGGAAAAAAAGTTATTAATTAAAAATTATTTAAAATGTAATTTTCTTGTAAGGATTGCCAATGTTTAATACATTCAATTAATTTTAATATTTCAGTGCTTCTATAAAAAAAACAAAACAAAAAAAACAGTATACGTGTTCTTTTAGGATGTTTTTTTTACCTTTTTGGTCCTTTCTCTTTTAATAAATTATTTTATATCTACCTTTTGACCTTACCCTTTTTTATTTATACATGCGCGAATTTTAAAGATAAACCGAAAACAAAACTCTCTCAACTTTTCTCTCTAGAATTTATCGGATTAACCGCAATCATTTATCTTTCTATTTTTCTCGTTTTTTTGAATTTATATTAAATTTTCTATCTATATATTGTTTAATCTAAATGAATTGAACTTTTAACCATTAATGCATAACACTAACTATTAAAAACATGGAAAAATCGATTTTTTTGGCTTTTAGGCCTTTCTAGCCATAAGCCAATTTACGATACTTATTATTATTATTTTTAAATTCCAGATTTCAGTCTGATGCCTCGAGCCGGATCGACTTAAAATCAAAAACAACTCCTCAACAATGGTTACCAATGGTAATCGAAACCTCAAAAAGTCAATGAGAATGTTTATTTATCAAGTATCAGATAAGCGTATCAAATAATAATCTATAGTTATTTTTGATTTTTAGTCAACATTGACTTCAAATACCCAGTGATATTCTATTAATAATAAAGAAATAAATAAATTAATATTTCAAATGAATATGGATAAAGTCTAGCAACTATTCGTTGTAGTTTTTTTTTTGAAAATGATAGCTATGTAGTTTAAATATTTCGCGAGTGGGGTCTCTCAGATTGTTTTCCTCCCCAATTTCTATTGTGATTTTCACTTGAGTATACTAGACTTAAATATTCCTCTAACTCGAATATGGTTCCAATCCAAGGGTGAAATTTAAAAACGACCAATAAAAAATTAGTATGTGATTTTGCCTTATCTATCTCACTTGATTTCTTCCGTCCTGGATTGGTGATCGATTTTTGCTACCATCTTCTGCAAAATCTATGATTCTTGAAGGATTTGCCTCCATTTACAGATCATTTACTGTTTCATTTCTCACTCACTTTATTTCTTTATTAAATCTAATTTCAAAAGTTTGAAAAATTACATTTGTTTTATCAAATATGCCTTGGAAATTTTGATTGGAAAAATGAAAAAAAACAAAGTTTCTTTAGGGAATTTTTTGTTCTATTTTAAATCTCAGCTATATATATATAAAGATGTATATATATATATATTCTTTTGTGTCCCTCCTTTGAACTTTATCCCCTACACATAGTAGGGTTGTCTTTTGCTTTTTTTTGTATATAGGTATATATATATGAAAATTGAATTTATCTTCTCTCAACATCCCTTCGACTTTTCCCTAAAGGACAAATATATATAGCATAAGGGTTTTCTTAAAAGAATTTAATAAACTCTATGGACATCAACTATTCAATTTCTATGCCTTGTCGTGAAATGAAGAATATTTTATTTTTCACTTAAGATAATATGTATCTTTTGATTAGTAATAAAGAAAAAAGGTGGTCCCCAACAAAGGATGAATTTCAATTACACAATGAATTTGGGACGATTTATCAACTTTTTTATTTTATTTAAATTAAAATATATTTCTCTAAAAAATAGTATAGTGAATCTTCCAAAATGAATTCTGTAATGGAAATTTGTCCATTTATGGAGACTAGCAAAAATATTACGTATATAAAATTTGATTGAAAAGATTTTGTCTTGCTGGGAGTAGCAGAGCTGTTGATTCATAAAGAGAAATCAATGAGGTTGTCTTCGGCTTATTGTGAATAAACATAAGTACCTGGAGGCACCGAGCGATGCTCGGTAACTTTTTCCTTCGGTTAAAACCTTTATTTTAATATTATTTTTAATTTAAAATTCTGATAAAAAGGTCGATTTTTATTTGAGAGCCGTTTTAAAATTAACAAAAATACAAATATATATAGAATTCGCCCACTGTACCCCCACCCCGCTTGACCTCAACCCCGAAACCTCGCCTACCCCCGGATCCCCCACCACTACACCCCACCTCCTGCACCTGTTTTGATTCAACCATATGATTCATTTTTATTCATCCAATTGTTAATAAATAAAACCTATCAAAATGTGTTGTTTTTTCAGAAAATTGAGACCCGCTTATGCGAAATATATTTTTAAATAAATTCTTGAATATTTTTTATTCTATTAAATAAATAAAGTTCTTTATAAAAACAATTATAAAACGTTCATTAATATTTCTAACGTTTAGGTTGAACAAAATATGTTAAAATCCACAATCACAATACTTCTTCAAGGCCTTTTTAGAACAATGAATTAAGGCAACCCATTGTCTGCCTGGCTACAAAAGGAAAAGGGAAACCTTTTTTAAAACCCTAAGAATGGGATTTGTCTACCTGAGAATAATTAATTTGACCCATCAAAAACAATTTTGTCGAAGATGAGACCGTGACAGATCGAATTGTCACCCCAAAAACCCCTAACACGTGAATTTCATCAAAATCGGTAGAGTCGTTTTCAAAATATAACCAAGATACAAATATATAAACAAACAAATATATATACAAACAAATATATATATGTACAAATAAATATACAATTTTTGCTCGTTTAATAAGAGTAGATATACTACATACATATATATGGGGGAGTCAGGTTGGCCGAGTGGTTATAGAATATAGAGCATGCTTTCTAGTCAAGCTAACCCGTGTTCAAGCCTGACTCTATTCAAATATTATTTGACAGGCTATAATATGATCACTTCAGGGGAAGGCGAGGGTGAGCCGCGGCCTAATATCGTGTACACCTACTTCCACTTCCACTTTAATTTAAAAAGTAGAAGACAATAGATGAAGAGGCATTATCTAACGAATTACAAAATAATTCCACATAATTCCAAAGACGGTATACACCTAATTCCAATCGCGGTCGACCCCTCGGGGAAGGCAATAGGAAATCACCCCTGTGAAAAATTACTCCAAGGGAAATTGCAATGGAGAGGATACTCTCCACGGTAATTGGTGATGCTCAGAATCGAGTATGGCTCTTAAAGAAGAGGATAGTATATATGTTTTTTAGTAAGAACGGGTTCTTACTAGTTAAAACGCGTTTCACTGAATACCTTTGTGGCAACTGGAATTTACTGATGTAGGTTGAGTTTGGTCTAAAGGTCTAGAATCTTCATTTTTAACCTTCCGCCGCATTTTGGGTGTTTATTTTTCAAATTTTTTTAAATGTTAAATGAAAATGTCAAAAATTAGAAGTAAAGTTGCAGAGGATGTAATTTTTGACATTTTCGTTTGAGGTTATCAGGGAGGCAATTAGTATTTAAAGAGGGAAAAATTAAAATAGTACTGTACAGTAGAAGAACCTTGCAGATATTTTTGAAAATATGAACCAAGTCAATATAAGACTTCATGGAAACAAGATGAGCCGATTCAAGGCCAAAGGAATTATTTCATCATTCATCGCCAAGTTTGATATTCACAAGGTAAATAAATATTGCCCGTAAAGAGCTGATTCAGTTTCCGACCCTTAAAAAGTGTTCAGTGTCAGATAACGAGACTCCTGAAGTTCCAGAAGACAAAATCCTAATTTTCACTGATCATCTTGGCCAGTTAAAAACTGACATGGAATAAAGATTTGAAGATTTAACCAAGTTACAAATTTTAACTGACAACTTTCTTAATTTTTCCAGATTCCAATTTAAAAATGAAAACATGTACTCCTGTTTTTTAAATGTACGTCAATGATCTTAGTTAATTATTTCACTTCTTTTTTCTTAAAAAAAATCTGTAAAAAATGTACTTTTTAATATTTTTTCTATTTTATTTAAGAGTGACCGGATAAAACTTTACTTCAAATTAAAATTAGGCATACAATGAAAATGAAAAGGGGGCGATTAGTGTTAGTCAACTTACAGAAAGGGGAGATGGGCCATAAATGGTTGGGAACCACTGTTCTAGACCATTGAACCAAACTCAACCAACATCAGTAAAGTCTAGTTGCCACAATGGTATTCAGTGAAACGCGTTTTAACTAGTAAGAACTCGTTCTTTCATAGTACCTGGAGCACCCAGCGTTGCTCGATAATTTTTCACTTTAGTTAAAAGTGATATATTTTTAATTTTAAATTCAAGTAAAAAGGTCGATTTATATTTGAAGCCAGAGTTAAATAAAATAAAATTCATTTAAAAAAAAATAAAATAAAAAGATGAATTAAACTAGAGAGTCAATTCTAATCAAGACACATCTTAATTATACACAAAGAAACAATCAGTAATGTAGACTAAAATAGTTATGAAGGTTAAACGATAATTACGATATCTCAATTGATGTTTGCATAGTAATTATATTCACCGATAGTTAGGGGATAAACATATGTAAAACATCATTTATTCCTACTTATCTAATTATTTTGAAGCAAAGTTGCTGAAATAACAATTACAAAGAAGTATCAGATATAGTGTCTAAATTTTAATAACAGAATAAGACAGTTCTCTAAATCAAAAACGAATTTTCGACCGAAACCACCTAGATTGGACGTTTTTTATGACATATTCTTATAAGAACAATGTTTCGACATTTAATTCTGAAGTCGTTAAAACTATTTTACTAAATAGAATCTCGCGTTTAGTTCGATTTATTTCTAATACAACTGCCGTGTTGGATGTATGAAAATTGTCTGTTTCTAGTAATTGAGGCTTCAAAGAAAATTTTCGAAATTTTCTGTAAATCATCATTAGAACAAATGCTAGGTCTGATTAGACTTCTTCATTAATTCATACCAAAATGTCAATGAAGACAAACAGTTTGCTAAACCCCTTACAGATAGTCAACTAACATATAAATATTCATAGGACACATTCTACCCTCCAAGAAGATACTTATATTAGTAAATTATTTTTCAATATTGCATTTCCTATATAGTATAACCAAATGACCATTCACTTTTAAATCATCTAGTCTTAAAATAATTATCAACAACCCTTTTTTTGTTTGTTAATTTTTAATATTTATTAATTTATTAAATCATTAATTACCGACATATTTTTTTATTGAAGTTAGTTCAAGTTCGCTAATTTTTTGAGTAGAGAATTGAAAACCTGAAATTTTCGTCATTCTTCAACTATATTTTATTGAAAGCACTCAAAATTCATCAAGATTTATTTCCGAAAGTAATTTGTCAATCATAAAATTTTAAAATCTGTAAAAATTTATGAAAGTAGATCAGTGTGTATATAGTTTCTTTGAAAGTTAATTTGGTTGTTTAAAATAATTAATGTAATGAAAAAATTGAATTTTTTTTCAATTAAAAAGTAAGCATGATGTTATAAGGAGGAATTGTTACATTAAAATTTTTTTTTAATTATCAGGCACTTGCATCAAGTTTTGGTTTTCATTATCTTGGGGTAGCCTTTCTATCAATTTAGCATTAAGCGCTACTACTCTTCAATACCTCTAATTCTTTTAAATAATTAGCAATTTATTGAATCACTTGTTTAATCACTTAAATTCCAGTACCTGGAGACACCGACCGATGCACGTAACCCCTGACCCCCCTCCCGAAACACCTCGCCTCTACCACTGCACCTCCACTCCGACCCACCCCACCCTAACCGCGCCTCCCACCCACGGATCTCCCACAACTGCACCCCACCTCCTGCACCTCCCATATCCACCCCACCCCGAACCCAGATTTTGTATTTCTAGCTTTCTAATGGTCTACATATCATGTGTATATATGTTTACTCGTACACCAATTTGTCCACATTTGTTCATATTGATAAACATTATAAAAAATAAATAGGAAAATAATAATCGTTTAGGATCTGAAATAAAAACATAAAATTAAATAAGATTTGTTTCCAAGTTATATAAAAAAGCCACTTCAACCACTTTATTTGTAAACACACCTGTAATGTTATGATTTAGACATCTGTTAATTAAAAACAAACAAAAAAATTTTATTTTTATTTTTATTTTATTTTATTGAACCAATTATTTTACATTAATTAATGTATACATTGTATTTGAGATTCGACTTCTTTCTCCACTTCTCCACCATCGACTGTCCTTGATTATCTTTTTAGTCCTTGTTTTTAATAAGAGGAAAAAACTAATTAAATAAAAAAAACCTCTTTTCCGATAATTATTCCAATTCCAATTCATTATTTTCCTCCCATCATCTGTTCAAACAGAAAATTCCTAATTTTAATATGATATATTAATATTTGCTATAACCCATTAGTGGGTTTTAAAATTAAAAAACCAATTAATAAATAAAAGATAAATGAAAAAATGTAAAAAAACTTTTTTATTGAGATTTTTATCTATCAATAATTACTTAAATTAAGAAAAGATCAATTAAGATGAAATTTATCGAGGTCCAGACCTAGCCAGATCGTTTTCTCATCCTCAAAACTTGTTAAAAGATTTTGTTTCATCAAAATTGGTAGAGCCGTTTTCAAAATAGAACTAAGATACAAATATATATATAAACAATTTTTACTCGTTTAATAAGAGTAGAGTACCTGGAGCCACCGAGCGATGCACGGTAACCAAACGCCCCCTGGACCCCCGAACCCCGGCCAGAAACTCACCCCACCCCCGGATCCCCCACCATTGCACTCCCCACATCCATCCCCACCCTGCACCCAGTTTTGGCATTTCTAGCTTTCTAGTGGTCCACAGATTATGTGTATATAGGTATATAAATAAATTTCGTATAATTATATTTTTCAATTAAATAACAATTTATCGAGATTTTTAATCAATTACATAAATAATAAATAATAATTTTATTGAAGAAATTTTTTAAATGAAATAATGTAGGTATACATTGTATTTAAGGCTTCGATTTCGGAGATTACTGCCCCACTATCGAATGTACTTGATCTTCTAGATTGCGATAATATTTTTAGTAAGAGTTTTTTAATAAGAGGAATTTAATCAATTAAATTTGCAAATTCTAATATATAACAATATTTGGTATAAAGTATTAGTGGGTTTTAAAATTAAAAAAAAACAATTAAAAATAAAAGATAATTGAAAAAAATGTAAAAAAAACTTTTTATTGAGATTTTCATCTATCAATAATTACTTAAATTAAGAAAAAAAGATCAATTAAGATAGAATTTGTCGAGGTCCACACCTAGCCAGATCGCTTTCTCATCGTCAAAACTTGTTAATAGAATTTGTTTCGTCAAAATCGGTAGAGCCGTTTTCAAAATAGAACTAAGATACAAATATATATATATAAACAATTTTTGCTCCTTTAATAAGAGTAGATAGATAGATAATGAAATAAAACAAATAATCTCTTTGCCTTTATTTTTTGTAAATTCCATAATTAAACCAATTATTTTACATGAATTTATGCATACATTGTTTTTGAGCTTCGATTCCGGAGATTACTTCTTCACCATCGAGTATCCTTGATCATCTTTTTAGTCCTTGTTTTTAATAAGAGGAAAAAACTAATTAAAGAAAAAACCTCTTTTCCGATAATTATTTTAATTCCATTATTCGTCTCCCTCTATCAAAATTCCATAATTTTTTTAATTTTTCTTAATTTAAAATTTTATTAAACCAATTATTTTACATGAATTAATGTATACATTATATTTTTGCTTCGATTCCGGAGATTACTTCTCCACCATCGCGTTTAGATAAAAAAACCTCTTTTCCGATAATTATTTTAATTCCATTATTCCCCAATCAAGTCGATTGGTTCCTCTGCCCATCGCCATTTCATAATTTTTTTTTTTTTAATTTTATTAAACCAATTATTTTACATTAATTAATGTATACATTGTATTTTTTGCTTCGATTCCGGAGATTACTTCTCCACCATCGAGTGTCCTTATTCATCTTTAGTCCTTGTTTTTAATAAGAGGAAAAATCTTATTAGATAAAAAAACCTCTTTTCCGATAATTATTTCAATTCCATTATTCCCCAATCAAGTCGATTGGTTTCATCACCCCCCACCATCCCCCATTTCATATTTTTAATATAAATATATACATAATAATATTTGTAATTAACCATTAGTGAGTTTTAAGCTTCAAAAACCAATTAGTCAATAAAAGGAAATTGGAAAGAAAGTAATTATAAATTTTTATTGACTCATCAACCTATGAATATATGAATAATTAATTTAATCGAGAAAAAAACAATCAAATTAAACTTCTCCGAAGATGAGACCCTGACAGTTCGAATTGTCGACCCAAAAACCCCTTAACCCGTAATTTCAATCGAAATCGTACTAGCCGATTCTATCTATCTATCTATCTATCTATCTACAAGAGTTGCTCATTTAATATAATTAAATATTTTGCAACTAATTTATCATTAATATTGGAGTAATTTTTGGAGACGGACTGATAAGTGAAGTTGAGTGGATATTGATGAGGCAGTCCAGAAAAAGAAGATAATTTATACTATCTATTTATTTTTATTCAAAATCCGTCGTTTCGGAGGCTATTCCCTCCTTCAAAAACCTTATAGAAGGAGGGAATAGCCTCCGAAACATGGTTTTTGAATAAAAATAAATAGATAGTATAAATTATCTTCTTTTTTGGACTACCTCATCAATATCCACTCAACTTTATCATTAATATATTATATTTAGTTGAAAATTTATGGTAATTCTTATAATCTAGGCCGAATTCGTATTCTCTGGACAGAGATCTTGTGTTCAAGTCCCGTACACTGCTAAAATTTAACTGCATATAATCTGGCTCCTCCACTTAATTACTCTGAAACATACCATAAATACATAGTCTAGAAAAATTAATAGGTTCTAGATAAATGTAATAGTATCCGGCCCATAAAAAATATAATAAAAAATAATACTTATAAATGTGTGGTGTTTATTCAAAAATTTTAGTCTAAAAAAATCTTGATAAAATTCGTTTGATACCCTGATTAATTTTACTCCCTCGTGTTTTTACCCGCTTTATATTAGCTTCACCTGAATGTATGTATTTATTTATCTATGTATCAATGTGACTTTTGTTCTGTTAAATTCAGCAAACATTTCTCTATACAAATAATTGTTTACCTCTCAATTTAAATGAAATTATATAAAAATAATAAAAATAAATACATTTCATTCTGTTAAATAAATTCCACAAGCTTTTCTCTATAAAAATAATTAAGACTAAAAAGTAAAAAATACATTATATTTTAAAAAAACTAAAAAACACGCTTCTAAAAAGTACAAAACAATGTAATACTTAATCAAAAAGTGTGGGGCACTTTGTCGAAATTAATTAAAAGTACATACACTTTTTGATTAAGTATTACATTATTTTGTAATTTTTAGAAGCGTGTTTTTTAGTTTTTTTAAATATAATTTATTACACGCTTTATTTTAGCTTCACTTGTATGTATCTATCAATGTGACTTTTGTTCTGTTAAATTCCGCAAACATTTCTCTAAAAAATAATTGTTTACTCAATTTAAATGAAATTATATAAAAATGGATGATCGAGGAAGGATTGGATTAATAAAGGAATTGGAATAATTATCGGAAAATAGGTTTTTTTCTATAACTAGTTTTTTCCTCTTATTAAAAACAAGGACTAAAGATGATCAAGGTTACTCGATGGTGGAGAAGCAATCTCGGGAGTCGAAGCTAAAATACAATGTATACATTAATTAATGTAAAAAAAAAATTGGTTTAATAAAATTATATAAAAATAAAAACATTTCATTATATTGTTAAATTCCGCAAACTTTTTTCTTTAAAAATAATTAAGAATAAAAAGTAAAAAAATAAATTATAGTTTAAAAAAACTAAAAAACACGATAATCCACTAAAAAGTACATAATAATGTAATAATAAAAAAAACCGACTTCAAAAAAATTAAATGAAACAAATAAAATATTAAGAACTCAAAAATTAAATAAAATGCACTAAAAGGTATAAAATAATTATCTTATTTAGTTACAACTAAACGATGAAATTATTACATGAAATCACTTTACGAAGTCGGTGCCAAACATATACATTTTATTATTCGATGGATCTTAGTACGTTTGGCCGGTAATAAAGACAACATCGCGTAAGTTCGCTTATATATTTTGTTTGGCACCGACTTCAAAAAGTGATTTCATTTAATAATTTCATCGTTTAGTTGTAATTAAATAAGATAATTATTTTATACCTTTTTATTTGATTTTTGAGTTCCTATTATTTTATTAACTGACTTCAAAAAAGGAGGAGGTTCTCAATTCGACTGAATTTTTGTTTGTTTGTTGTGTCAATCTTAGCTCATATCTTCGCCAATTGTGAACCGATTTCAATAATTTTTTTGCATTGGCTTCAGTCTACTACCCGATTGCTCCCGTTTTTTTTTCATTGGTATTGGACCTTTTTTGTTATGTTTGTTCAGGAATAACTTCTTTGTTTATGATCCGATTTTAATGATTCTTTCTGCATTTGGATCAGTATAGCTCCAGGATAGTCAAGATACCTAACTATTTATTTATTTTATGTATGTTCAGCGAGAACTTTTTGCTACGCGGACCGATTTCGATGATTCTTTTTTTATTGGAAAGGGGGTACCTTAGGAGTGGTCCCATATTAATTTGATCAAGTTTTGATGATATGATCAATGACGAAATAACGTAAATCTCCAATTCTTATGAGCAAATAATCGAAATTATAATAAATAATTAAAGGAATCGTAGGGAGTTGGACAAGACTTTAAATTAAATTAAATACAAGTTTTGATTAAATATGCCATACGTTTCGTTGCTGTTTTGCAACTTCCTCAGTGACTCATTTATTAAACTTATTATAGCTACTTTATGAGCACTGAGGAAGCTGCAAAACAGCAACGAAACGTATGGCATATTTAATTAAAACTTGTATTTAATTTAATTTAAAGTCTTGTCCAACTCCCTAAGATTCCTTTAATTATTAATCATGGACACGAATAATGAAATATAATAAATAAAATCTTTTATAAAAAAATATCTTAAAACATTAATTTAAAGCCCGCAAATGTTTCGAGAGAATTTCTATATTTATGAATTGAATTTTATTATCATTTTCTGATTCATTCGCCCGACGCTTTCTTTTACGAAATACATGCAAGGTATTATATTAAGTCACTATTAATAACATCACTAAAAAGTGAAAAATAAAAATAATTTTTATAAAAAAAAAAATAAAATAAAACCGACTTCAAAAAAATAAAATATGTTTTTTGAGTTCTTATTATTTTATTTGTTGCATTTAATTTTTTTGAAGTCGGTTATATATTTTTTTATTTCTTTCATTTAATTTTTTGAAGTCAGTTTTTTTTTCTAAAAATTATTTTTCTTTTTCTTTTTTTAGTGATGTTGAGAATAGCGACTTATGATAATATGTTATCTTACATGCTTCTCGTAAGAGAAAGATTCGGGTGAAGGAATCAGAAATTGATAATAAAATTCAATTCATAAATAGAGAAATTCTCTCTAAACGTTAGCGGGTTTTAAATGAACGTTTTTTTTTTTATAAAAGATTTTATTTATTATAATTTCGATTATTCGCTCATAAGAATTGGAGATTTCCGTAATTTTGTCATTGATCATATCATCAGAACTTGACCAAATTAATATGGAACCACCTCTAAGGTACAACCTTTCCAATAAAAAAGAATCATCAAAATCAAAAAGTTCTAGCTGAACATACATAAAAATGAATAAATAAATAAATAGTTACGTATCTTGACTACCTTGGAGCTATACTGATCCAAACCCAGAAAGAATCATTAAAATCGACTCATAAACAAAGAATTTATGAGGGAACATACATTACAAAAAAGGTCCAATATCAATTAAATTTATATGGTACCAATCGGAAACTATACTGAACACAATGCAAAAAAATCATCAAAATCGGTTCACAATTGGCTAAGAAATCAGGTAACATAGACACGAAAAAAAATTCGTTCGAATTGTGAACCTCCTCCTTTTTTGAAGTCGGTTAAAAAGCATGGGGCACTTTGTCGAAATTAATTAAAAGTATATCCATCTACGGCCCACACTTTTTGATTATTACATTATTATGTACTTTTTAGTGCATTAGCGTGTTTTTTTTAGTTTTTTTAAACTATAATTTATTTATATACAAAATCATTGCAATTATTGCATCTTGGATTGTAATTTGTACATAAATATATATATCAATAATTAATTTTATATATTTAGAAGTTGAAAATCAGGAAAGCAGGAAGAAGGAAGATACCCTGAGGGGTCTCTAATTATTTTGTTCGATGAAGTTGAGCTAATTATTCCCCCCTCGAAAAGGGGTCCCCCGTCATTTCAAACGCATCCCCACCCCTATACATTTACTGACATCGTTAATTTCGAAAGCGAGTGGGCACATCCTCTAAATATGCAAAAACAGGGAATGTAGGTTACTGGGTTTTATCGTATATTGGCAGCGACTGTACTGCCTAACCCCCGACGTCGTCGTCACTATATCCGAACAACTCGGGCCCGGGTATCGATCCCTGCTCCTCTTCGACCCCATCTCCGACCATGTGGGGGCGACGTCGCTACTGCTGCTGCTGCTGCTGCGCGCGCCGTTACAGAGAGCCACCCAACCCTCAACCCTCAGCTACAACCTACATCCCTACACCCTACAACTCTTCTCTACTACCTCCACTAGGGATTCGGCTATTATTATTACCCCCACTCGAATACCAGAACGAGCAACGTTCAATGCACCGACAAGGCAAATGTCCGACTAACCGAGTTAACGATCGCTGGTGGTTCTTCAGATGGCGGTTCAATTTAAATCTTTCACCCCTTCTTCTTGGAGGAATATTAAAAACCATTAAGGAATATTTAGCTTATAATTATTGTTATTCAAAATTATTAAGGAGGCCCTTTCGCACCAGTTGAGTCAAAAGAAGAGTAGTATCTAATATTTAATAAAATAAGTTAAAATACAAATGAAAAATAATATAATTTTTTTTTTTTTTTTTTTTTTTTGGCTTTTCGGCCTTTCTAGCCATAAGCCATTTACGATATAATTATTTTATTTAAATTTGTCTCTACCTCGGGGGTCAGATTTTAGCCGGATGCCTCGAGTCGGATTCGAACTCGGGTCCTCTTGGTTAGCTGGCTGACATGCTACTGCCTAGCCTACCCGACCTCCCCCAATAAATAATAGAATTAAAAAATAAATAGTATGAAATCCGTAAATGTTTGAAATAAAAACAACTATAAAAAAAAACAATTAAATACAAAAGCTTGATTTATTCAAATCAGCTGATATCAACTCTTGTATGATTTGGCAATGCGTTGTATTTCTACTGTTTATATTTACACCCAAACATAGCATTTATGTGATTTTTAAAGTAAATATCTCAGTAAATGATATATTTTATTGCAAAAAAATAAACCTGCATGTTTCAAAAAGCTAATTTTTAGTTTTTTTTTAACTTGATCTATTCAACTAATAGTAGTATAATTCAAGAGAAAGTGTCAAGATCTTAATTTTCCATAAGACTCTGAGAAAATGTTTATATTAAAAAAATTATTTTCAAAAATTTGTACGCTAATGTGTGATTGAAACTTCACCAAAGCATAGATAGAGACTTAAACTATTATAAAAAATTAAGTTATAGTTATAATCTAATATTTTTTATTTAACATTGGCGGCAAAAGGACCTCTTTAATTATATAATAATTGAATATTTGAGATTAGTGCTTTATTTTACTTTTGTTCGAAGAAATAACGAAATAACATATCAATTTTTAAAATGATCTATCTATTAAATATAAATAAGAAAATCATTTAGTGTGTGCAGCATACACTGACGACTTTTTCTTCGAAATCCGTGTCCTAAATTTTCCTTCTTTAAAATGGTCAACCGAAAGTTCCTTTTTTTCTCACTCGGGTACTAGAGTTCATTTAGCCACATTCAGTGTAGTATGTTACTTTTTATTTGTATGTTACTGCAGAGACCGTATTATAGCCGGTCAAATCTTTTTAGTAAACTCGGGCCTCCTGCTCGGAAAGCACGCTAGGCCAACCCGACCTGTAAGAACCCTTTTACATCAGATACTTTAAAGTTTTTCACCAGTTTTATGAAATGGAGTGTAATGGTGTCGTCTATATGACAAATCTTACCAAGATCATGCTGAATTACTTATAGCCAATTCCTAGCTAGAGTTTCAAATATTACTGACATCTTGTGGGTGCTGATGAGTCTTTGCCTCCTAGGCTGCTTAGTTGTACTTTGAACTATAAATAGTGTGTCTATACTGCTAAAATCTTGAAGTTACATATATTTTTGAAACATTCCTAATCAACTCCCACACCTTAATATTTATTGAGATCAATTTATACACATTCACAAACTTGATAAACAGCGAATTTGAAAACAAAAATCGTTAGTGACGTTTTGACAACACGATGATTTTTTGAGGTTTAAGCTTATTTTTAAAATCGATTTCTATCTTTTAAGACTGTTTTTTATTTTTTAATTTTCACTTAGAAATAATTTTTTTTTATCTTTTTGGAGTTAAAAGACATCAAAGTTTTATTTTATTTTTTTATTTTATTTAAGTAACTGCCTTCCGGAACACTTCAAAGTTAAAGGCCTAAAGAAAACAAAATTTCTTTAATATATTATAAGTAAAAATTAGTAATAATTCAAAAATAAGTGAAATAATTTCCATCATTATCATTTCCGTGATATTATTATATAAAATAAAGTTATTATTGTATTTGCAAAAATTATTTGAACGAAATTTTCCCTGGAGAGAGACGGACTGGTAGAATTTTTAAGAGAGGAAGGAAGCATTTTATTTGTTTCCTTCATTGATCCCTTGAAACCCTGAAGAAGGAGGGAAGAATCCTCGGTTTGAAAGGAAAGGAGGAAGGAATCCAATATATTACACCTTATTTGGATATGTGTTAATTTTTTTTCCTCACTAGCCCTGGGCTGCCTTCCATTACTTTCAATTAAAATAATTTATCTTCACTTTAAAATTTTATATTGTAATTATATATGTGATGGTTTGTCGTACCCTTAAAATATTGTATATTAGACTGTCATAAATACGATTATACCTACAGTGAAGTAAATAAATAAAGATAAGAATTTCACTCGTCTTTTAATAAAACTAAGACTTACATTATCTTTTATTTCCGTGAATTCATTTTCATTTGTCCCTTCTTGATTAAAATTAAAAGACATAGAATGTCAGCGAATCTTCTAGAAGTAAATTAAAAAAAAAGTTTGTTACAATTAAAAGTTTTTTATGTAATCTTTTAATAATACATGCTGGTATTCATTTAAGTATTAATAAAATAAATTGTTGATCAAATAAATTCTTTTAAAAGACAACGGAACAAACATTTAAAATGAATGGAGAAATTAATTAAGGCTTCCTCTTTAATCAAATAGTGTGTGTGATCATTGCTTGATTGAAATAAATATACGGTATACAGTGGAGAATGAACATTATATATTGCCCCACTCTGGAATTCTCCAAGGGTGGCCAATAATGCATTTAAAGGCAAATTATACCTCATTGAAATTATTATTATATGTATATTAAAATAAAATTTGTAAATTTACTTAATGAGATAGTTAAATGTGAAAATAAATTTTTGATTAATTCATTAAGGAAAGCATACGGAGTATTGAAGACGATTTCACTTTTTCCTCCAATTTATAATTTGGACTTTCTAGCTTTAAAACTTTTAGTTCACAAAGGCAGAAAAAAAATCGAATTGTTATATCCAGACCTATCAAATTGTAGTAGATAATTAGCTAAAATTAAGTTCATATATTTGAATTAGTAAATTACACCGATATCAAGTCAAGTTTCAAGTTCTTCTCAATTTATTTCCTGAAAAAAAAAATAGTTAAATCACAAAAATTTGCAGAGTAGAGTCGGGTAGCCGTGCGCGTTAGAGCGATACCGCCTCCGATACCGTCTTGATGACGATGTTGGAGCACAACGCGTAGTGGTCAAATATCATGAGAGCCACGACGCGAATTTCCTATTGTGGTCTTTTTGAGTTGGCCACAACGCGTTTTGGCTATTTTTATAAGTGCCATAACACGAATAACGCGTTGTGGATGGCTTAAAGAGGCCACAGCGCGTTGTGGACGTTCTTTATGCTCAATGGTCGTCTTTGTTCTTTGAGCCTAACATATACATAATTACGAGGGGTGATCCGCGATTGGAAGTAGGTGTACACCTATTTGGAAGTACTTGGAAATATTTGGAAGTACTTGGAAATATTTGAAAGTACTTGGGAATATTTGGAAGTACAAGTGGAAGTAGGTGTACAGCATATTAGGTCGCGGTTCACCCCTCGCATAATTATTTTAATCCCTTCCAAAAAAATCTAATTAGTCTGTAAATCTTAAAAAAATAGATATATTTTTTTCTAGAAAAATTAAATAATATCAGTAAAAAATTTCAAATATTATTTATTTTACTTTAATTCATTTACTTTTTGATTTTCAAATAACATATAAAAGAAAGAAGCAAAAAAAACAACTCTTTTTTCATGCACAATTACAATACTTGACCATACCCTGAATGGTAAAGTAAAAGAGAAAAAAGAACGAACAAATTATTTTGCACTCTTGATTTACATTTTACTACATTTTCTGTTTTATATTATTGTTCATAATTCTTCTTGATCCTATTTGAAGAAGAAAATATATAAATATTAAGTGTTTATTAATTAATATCTCTTGGGTTTTGATCGAGGTGCCACCTGGAGGCTGCTTGGTTAAATTATTATTCACCTAAAAATCATTATAATAAGAAATTTATAAATATTTGTTTGTTATTCAAAAAGGAATAAATATATATAAGAAATTGATTTTTATCATTCAGTATTGATTGTTCTCATGGTCTCATGGACATTCGTGTGTTGCGATTTTGATATTCTTGTTTTTGTGATTTAAAACTGGGTAAATTGTACGTCCGAAAAGGTCACCCTGAAAACCACAAAGCCTGGATTTCTCAAATAATTCAAGGATTCCTGACTTCTGAATCAAGCAGAATAGACCGTTTCGAACAGAAGAAATGAAATGTCTTGCAAAAAATGGAAAAAATACCGCCATTTTTTATTTTTTAGAACTTGTACTTATCTACACAGCAGGTTTTGAGTCATGAAAGGAAAATTTTCAAACCTCATTATTGAAAAAATTTAATAATTTAGATTAATTTTTTGTTTATTTATTTATGAAATTGACGTCCTATTTTTTCAAATACATTGCTTACTCATTCTTGTTATAAGTACCTGGAACACCGAGAAATGCTCGGTAATTTTTTCCTTCAGTTAAAAGCGATATATTAATATTATTTTTAATTTTAAATATCGATTTTTATTCACTGCCTAAATAAAAATAAAATTGAAATAAAATTTAATTTATATTTTAACATTTACAGCCGCTATGGCCATCATCAAGGCGTATTACTGGGCACAATGTTTTGAATAAAATTGCAATTACAATTAATATTAATATACACGGCGGTTCTTTCGTTGATCTTTTTAAATCCTGAAGGAGGCACCATCTTTCGAATTGTCGAATTTTTTAACAAACAACCTATCAAATTAAAGTTATCCGAAGATGAGACAGATCGAATTGTCAACCCAAAACCCCATAACCCGTGAATTTCATCGAAGTCGTTAGAGCCGTTTTCGAGAAATCGATCGCATATTGGTATACCAGCGTTTCCCGGCACCGGGTCATAGAAATATTTTGCCAGGTCAGCGAAAAAAATTGTAAAAACACAATTTTTTTTTCATATTATTTTTTTACATTTGTTAGACACTAGGAATAGTGGCAAAGTGTCTATTTTATACTCTTTCATCTAGCCAACAAAATATGTGGAAACAATTTAATTTACTAAAGATTTAAATGAATATAATTGAAGGAGACAATAAAAGAGTGTCTTTCTGCTGGAATTATAAATTTTATTTATTTATAACGAAACTATAGTCTCGTTATAAATAAATAAAATTTATAATCCCAGCAGAAGACACTTTTTTATTGTCTCCTTCAATATATAAAAGTTCTGCTACTCTCGGCACAAAAACTTACAATTTAATGAATATAATTGTTAATTTTTTAATTACTTATATAATTATTTTGCAATTTTTGTGTATGAAATATATAAACAAATAACTTGATTTTTATTATAAAAATAAAATTTGTTTTGTAAATAAATGTTTTTTTTTTCCATAAGGTGGGTTGCGAAAAATTTTTAGAACCTCGCACCGGACCGCGGTCAAAAAAGTTTGGGAAACGCTGGTATATATACAATATATTAAATATATACAATATATTAAATATACAAGAATTGCTCGTTTAATATAAAAAGATAAGATAAGATAAGATAGTGATTAAAAAAATTTAAATATTTCAACTGTGATCACAATCTGAAGTAGTCTCTGAACAAAATAATGATCAATCTATAGCCTTTAAAATCTAAAAACAGTAATGGACTGCCTGAACTTTCGGCTCATAGAGATTTTAATTACCTACGCAAATTTTTAGTTTCTTTTTAATATTTCAAAGGCCTAAAAATAACGTGTCTAATAACAGATTTAATTAATTTTCTATCAAACCTATGAATAATTTATCTGAAAATCAGATCAAGATTAAGAATCATTTTGGGAAATTTGTGCAATTCTTAATTTTCTTTCGTCAAAAAGTTTTTCTTAATTGAAATAATTTATTCACCACAAGATATCTAGCTTATGTCCTAAAGATGGGTAATAACTATGGTGACCATATTTTTTGGGAAAATAAAGGACATATCGAAGAATATAAAAAATACATTATAAAATTCATATGTTTATAATATTTATTACGAAAATAGTAGCATAGAACAATGCATACATTAAAATTTTTAACAATCTTATTTATTACACATACATTGTAAAAATTTATAATTTTGATACTTTGCAATTGTTCAATATATGGGCAGCACAATTAACCCCTATCAATTTATGTTTACATAACTTGATTGTTACATTTCAAATAAAACATTATTCTTTCCTTTCTCTGGGATCCACCAAAATTGCTTTTGGTATTGTCGGCACACAAAGCGTAATTTCAAATTTTGACAGTGATTCCTTGATGCAATTTATTAATATATCTGAAGTTTTCACCGCATTGGGTAAAAAATATCTGACCAGAATTGTATACGATTTAGTATTACAATGATTCGAATAATCCGAATAAATAGTTATTTGCGTCGACTTTACAAAATAAAGGACAAATTTTAGAAAATAAATAAAGTTAGAAGCCAGAGTAGTGAAATAAAGGATTGTCCTCTTGAATAAAGGACGTATGGTCACCGTAGTAATAACTTATTTTGGAATAAAATAAAATGACACGTTCTGATATGGCCATCCACTTGACTTTACCATACACTTCTAGTTGAGTTTGGTCCAAGGGCCTAGATTTTCATTTTTCGACCCACCCCCCTCGCCTCCCCCATTTTTGGCGGTTTGTTTTTGCATAATTAGTGTTCTGGGGGCCCACTGGATTATGTACACAAAATTTGCCGAGTTTGCTCAAATGGCCTAGACCTTTAATTTTTAAACCCTCTTGCCCCCCTTAATTTTGGGCCAATATGCTCCAAAATCTCAATCAGCTCTTAACTTCAATGCTCCAAAAACTACGTGTAAAATTTTGGTTTTGATATTCAAACTAGTTTTTTTGAGCCAGGTCGTCCACACAAATTTGGTAACGCACAGACTAACAGAATAACACACTAACAGACATTTTGACAAACAATTATTATGTCTAAAAATATAATTTTTTTCGATGTTCACTTATTAGGACTTTTTTGTAGACCGAAATGCCACAAGTGGTTTCGCCCAATTTTTTTAATCAAAAATAGTTTCAGCCGTTTTTGAGATATTTCGAAAAAAAGAAGCAAAAAAAAAAAAACAAAAAAAAAACACTTTTTTCATGCACGATTACAATACTTGATCATGCCCTGTATGGTAAAGTAAAAAAGATGAATTAAAACTCATATAGTGCGAGAACTCACCATTTACAAACGTAATCGAATCTAGTAATTTAGAGCAAAATCAACACTTGTTTGAGCATAAAAGCTCAACTTGACACTAAATTGTAGGTTATCAATACAAACATGTGTGCTGAGTTTCAGTTTAATAGTTACGTTGATTCACAAGTTTCATAACGATTCGAAGTTTTTCTCTATTTAGCATTTTTTCATTTAAAATTCTAGAGATCTTAAGATCATGATTTTATATTTAGCGCCTGGCAATGCAACCCGCAACTTAAAGCATTCGTTTCGAATGCATACCTAACCTCTATTGCCAGGCGGCGATAAATTTTTCTAATCAAAATCTATCGTAGATGTGTCTAGAGCACATAGTTCTTGACACGTCTTTCTTACCATATTTTATCTGCTCATATAAAGAAAACGATTTGGACTTCGGGCTCAATCTATTTTTCAACATATCTTTTTTGTGTTAAATCTGATACATATGGAACCTATAAAAGAGAGTTTTTAATAAAAGGTTTATACTCAAAACATATTTTTGATTCGTGTGCTCTCTAATTTTACTCATTACAAGCAGTAATGCCTTCGAAAAGTGCTGTAGATAGTGACTATATTCCCTAGTGGATCTGAGATCCTGAATCTATATTTATAAAATTAAGGTTTTATCTGTACATTGTTCCAAATCACCCCAAATTTTGGTTGGAGACGTTTCAAGCAAAGTTATGAACGAAAACACCCTCAACAAAATTCTTGTATGTCTGTATTAGCCCAAAAGCCCACGACTGCCAGACCTTCGTTATTTTATAAAAGCTGAAAGTTTTTCTGTGCATGTCCCCTATACAGGTAAGAACGACCAGCGACTATAGAGTTTGGGTTGTGGTTACTTTGGCAGGTAACAGGTAATAAAGGTGTATAAAATAGTACTTTAAATTCGTTAAAGTATAAAGCTCAATTTTTATATTTTCTTCGGGATAACTTTAGAAATCTCGTCATCCATTGCCGGACACTTATGACAGTTGCTACCCAGCCAGACACCCCTAAACTTTAAGAAACTCAAGCTTGAGTGGTTTGCCATAAAAGAATTTAGTCTTTTTGATTTTAAGTCGATTCTTCCACGTTTTCAGTAGAAGTTGTCATTAATAGTCAAAACAACAAAAATGGAATGCAATAAGGTTATTCCTCTAGTATTAGATAAGAATCGATGGTTATTTTTGATTTTAAGTCGATTCCTCCATGTCTTCACCAATGGTTATCAATAATAACCGAAATGTCAAAAATCTATGTAAAAACCATTAAAACTGTCCGCCTATTGAGGTAACATTTTTTTATAGGTCGCCAAGTAACATATATAAAATTTATCTTTTATATTATAACGAAAGTATAATTATAATTTATTAAAGTTTAGGGGTGTCTGGCAGGGGTAGCAAAGCAACTGTCATAAGTGTCCGGCAATGGATGACGAGATTTCTAAAGTTATCCCGAAGAAAATATAAAAAAATTGAGCTTTATACTTTAACGAATTTAAAGTACTATTTTATACACCTTTATTACCTGTTACCTGCCAAAGTAACCACAACCGAAACTCTATAGTCGCTGGTCGTTCTTACTTGTATAGGGGACATCCACAGAAAAACTTTCAGCTTTTATAAAATAACGAAGGTCTGGCAGTCGTGGGCTCTTGATCTATATGTCTGTACGTTTCCGTGGTTTCCGCGAATAGTTGCTCACGATGCACGTAAAAACGGCCAAAGGGATATTTATGAAATTTCATATTTGGATCAGATGTCTTCTAACTTACGTTTATAGCTATATAACGTTTTGATATTTTGATCCCAAAAGGGTTTTTTTTTTGGGGGGGGGGGCGCACGAATGAAGATGATCAAATAACTCCTAAACTATTAACTCTAAGGCAAATTTTATTATAAGCAAAGTTGTAGGGGATGTGATTTCTGACAACTTTTGTTTAAACAAATTACCCTAAAAAGCTACCCGAAAAGGGGGAGGCTGAAAATTTTTTAATTCTTGACCTTGGAACAAACTCAACCAAATTTTGTATACATAATCTGTAGACATCTAGAGAGTTATAAATGCAAAAATTAACCTCCCAAAATTGGGGGGGGGGGGAGATAACAAAAATGAAATTTCTTGCTCTTGGACCAAACTCATCCAAATTTTGTATACATAATCTGCTGGGTCACTAGAAGGCTAGAAATGCAAAACCTAACCACCCAAAATGAGGGGTGCTGGGTGGGAGGGTGAAGTTCGTGGGGTAGGGGTCCAAGTGGCGTAGATCTTAATACTGAGAACCAAAAGGCGATTGTTTTTATCTGGGGACTCGCTTACTCGTTGTGGTCATGTTAAGAAATCTTGAATATAGCGATTATAACTAACATTTTTATATTTTTAATTTGGCTTAAGTAATTTTTTGGGTTTCATAAAATTTCTCAAAAATATTTTACAAAATTAAATCAAATAATTTAAATAAAGACTAAGTCGCGAAAATCTTTTTGCCGAGTAAGTTGTATTAATTAGTATTTATCGTCATAATTTTACACATTAAGTCAAATAACTTTTCTTGTCAAATTTCTTCGAGACAAATATGTTGGGTTTAAAAATTAATTGAGGTATTTCGATGAAAAGCTGGACCGTTACACTTGCTTCTCTGGGCCATAACACTAATATAAGAAATATGAATATTTATAATTAATGTCTTCATGTACTTTAAATTTTGCCCGTATTAACAGATTTAAAATGGATTTCCCTTGAATTTCCAAATGACATAAGAATTACTATTTTGAAAACGTTGGAAAAATCATTTTTTTTTAATATTAAGAGAAAACATTAAGTATTTCTGTTTTATTTCAACCAACATTTTATCAGTAGGTACTTAATCTCGATATATAACTACTAAATGTGAATTTTGTTTTTATTATTCTTAACTGGAATTTGAGGAAAAAAGAATTTGATCTCAAACTCAAAGCATATTTTTTGTTTTTTGTTTTTTTTTTTTTTTGGCTTTTCGGCCTTTTTAGCCATAAACCACTTTACGATACTATATATTTATTTTTCAAATTTGTCTCTACCCGCGGGGTCAGATTTTAGCCGGATGCTTCGAGTCGGATTCGAACCCGGGTCCACTTTGGTCAAAACATATTGAAAAAATAATTATGTATTACCTTTACATTGTTCACCTTGTAAGTCTTTTATAAGGCACTAGACTTTAGACTCATAATTTCACTCAATATTGTTTATTGTAATCGTTTGATTTTTTTTTTAGGGAAATCGAAAAAAATTATATAAAGGTAACAATTTCTGTTCAATTTCAATACTTTACAATACAACTTAGTAAAAAAATTTAAATATATTATTGAGCAATTTGCTAATTTTTGCTTTCCACAATATGAAAAGAATGTGTACCTAGACTGGTCAAAGAACCATTAACTATTTAAACAAATTCTGAATTAATTCCATATACATAATATTTTATTGCAATTTTTCATATTTCTAAAATCGAATTCGTTTTAGCTCGTTTTGATAATGCTTGCATTTTTTTAACTCGAATTTGCCAAGTTCATTCTCTATCAAAGGGCAACATTTTCCGGAATACACTCAAACTCCTTCGGCAAATTCAAATTAGATGCCTTATTTTGAAGATAATTAATATGTGAGAAACTATAGCTATATCTAAGTTCTAACTATAGCTTATTAAAGGATAGTATACAGATATACGTACTTAATAATAAAAAAATAATATTTTCGCTTTTTTTGTTCCTTGCTTAAACCTTCTGATCTTGTCGAATATCCAAGATAATTTACTTAAATTTTGCGGTTTGCCTTTCAGACTAATCGCTTTTGAATATTTAATCAGATTCTCCAGCTAGGTGTTCCATTAACAGCGATAAAATCTGATTAATTTCTAGTCGATATTAATTAATATATATCAAGAATGTTACATTGACGGCGCAGCTTAAGAAAAATTTTTCTAATTAACATTTTTAGATTAAAAACTTTTTTATTCTTAATACTTTTTATTTATTATTATTTTTTTTCTATTTTAATGAAAAAGAAAAAAGAACATAAACTTGTAATTAATTATTATTACCCTGGGATTTTTAGCTGGGTCTAAAGTAAACAGATTGGGTTCAAAATTTCCTTAATGGAAATAAAATAATTTACCTAAGACTCTTGAGCCTTGTATTAAAGAATGCAACCAACAACTTGTAAATTTTGCTTTAAAAAATTAAAAGATAAAGAAATTCTTAATAAAATTTAAGTGTGTGAGATGAAAATATAATATATAATAAAATTTTTCTATGGTATTAATGATTTGCTTAAAAAATAAAATTGTTGATTAATGATTGTATTTAAGGAATGTCTTTCAATTTGGTAAAATATAAGGTTTTATTAATTCGCTGGTTGTTCAATAGTAACTACTATACATTAATATTTAAATTTATAAAATAAATAAATAAAAAATAACAGCAAAATCACAATGTTTCAAACTCTGTTCAGTGATATTACATTCTTAGGCAGCGTATATTTGGAAAAACAAAACAAAAAACAAGAAGTAGTTTTTAAAATGACATCAATCATCTTCAAAGTTCAAGTTTAGAAAAGTTCTGCTTACTCTTTTACTTGGTTAAGATAAGACTAATTTCGAGCACCATCAAAAGGGTAAAACAGTGAATAAAGTCAGATTCAGAGAACTTTTGAAGGAGCAGATAAGCCAGCAGTGGGGGATTTATGTATAAGCTACATCAAGCTATAGCTTAGAGCCCCCACTTTTTTAGGCCCCCCACTCCAAAAAAATTGGCTTAATGAGCAATTGTCATATATACTTAAATATACTGCAGCATTATTTGTCCCAATGCCGCACCTCCGGAACTTCCATTACTCTTCACCAATTTTTTTAGCGCGTCCTTTCGGAGAATAAAGCGCTATTGTGCCTGGATTACCGATAACCGGTTAACCGGTATTACCGGTAATTATGATTACCGAAATTACTGATTAAAAGAACTTTTGTTTTTTTTACCAGAGTTTGCATTTTTAAGTTTTGTTATAAATAAATATGATTTTAATTTAAAGATTTATTATTTCACTATCTATATGGTACTTCTTAATTGTATTTCATTTTAACCCTCTAGTTATCCGAAAATCATAGTTGGGACTGACATATAATATCTGGACTTATAAAGGACCCCATATCTCAAATAGCTTAGGGTCTTATCAAGTCTAAACCCGGCCCTGTAAGCCAGCATTACGAAGTCGCTTCAGAGGAACTTTGTCTAAAGGCGTTCTTCTTCATTATATAATGATCGGCCTCAATGTCTGGTGCATTCCTGGATATTATTCAAAGATTGATATCCTAAATCTTAAGGCATTTCTTAATTAGCCTTAAACTTGCTCTGTATATTTATTAGTGTTTGGACCCCTGAGTGAGACTTTCAAAGAATTAAGATTTGGAATTACTGACAAAGTCGAAAAACCTTCCATTCTTTGCTGAAGGCACAGCCAAAAATATTTTTTGATATTTTTTTTGCAACCCCTAAAAGCAAAATCCTGATTCCAGAAAAGAAGAAGAAGCAATTTCGGGGGACGGGGATCAGAGTTTAAGCTACCTGTTTATCGCGGGTCTTGAGACGAAGGAATGCTGCAGGTCGCGGAACAGAGAGCAATTTCTAGAAGCCATAGTAAATTAGTTTGTTTGATTAGGAGATAATTTGGCAATAAATGGGTGTTTAAGCGTTTGTAAATCGTGTCTTTCGGGGAGATTATTGACTTAAACTCGTCAGAAAAAACAAAGGACAAAGTCGGAGACAGGGAATCGAGTGAGGATGGTTAGTCTTATTGATAGCTTTTGAATTGCATTCCCGGTAGCAAAATAATATTTGGACAGCTCTCTATCCACAGTTAGATGTCATATTCGTGAGAATGGCAAATTTGAGCTTTGTATAGGGTAAGAAGTTGAGTGGCGTAAAATGGCGTATGTAAAAAGTCAAGCATTTATCTGCAAATTTTGTTGCACAAGTGTTGGGGTAAGGCTTTCAGAGGTTGTATGTCTAAAAAAGCTGGTTCAAAGACATAAAAAGTGTAGGTAATTATGGAGACAATTTACATTATATTTAAGTAAATTATGTAGTTCAATAAATATTTAATTTTTATGTAATGAAATGAGTATCTATTTGAGAAAGAAAGATTGAATTTTTCTCAAAATCAACTTGTGATATGAAATCAATTAATTTTACGAACATGAATTTAGGTCATTTATCAAAGATTTTAATAGATATGTTTATATGCATGTTTGGAGGTGATGGTCTCAAGGGTCTGGACTAGTTTCCCGGAAAGCGTACTAGTGCTTGGGTTCGACTCCCGAGGGGACAAGACCCTCCTACATGCAATATAAACATATCTATTAAAATCTTTGATAAATGACCTAAATTTATGTTCGTAAAATTTAATTTTTGTTAGTATTTGAAAATCATCCTACTATTTTTCTATGTAAAACATTTCCAAAGGAATAGCATAAATATAATAATAATTTATTCATTTACACCTCTCTGCTTTTTATTAGTAAATGATGGGTGTCTTAACTAGATTTTTAAATTATTCTTCTGATAATTTAATAATTTATAGTTTTATCCTAAGCTTTGCATGTTCTTAGCTCAATAGTTCAATGTTATTTACTTTCTTAATTATCAAAGGTAAAAAAAGAGGAATAACAAAAAGAAGTAATTTACAAATAAAATTCAATAGGTATAATGAACATATTTAATATTTGCATGGGAGAATATAATTTTAGAAACTAATTATTTATTTGGTCTTTATATTTTTTATAATTAATAATCTAAATGGAAATGAATGATCATTACTATTTCACATATTTACAGACTTGCTTTCTAAATTAATATTTATTTTTCCTTTGAAGCGTTATTTGTAGTTTCCTATAGCGGAAAGGATGGTAAAATAGACTTTCCCTCTGTTTTTGCGCGGTATAAATATAATTTAGGAAAAATGGTCTGAAAAATCTAAGTTAGGTTTCAAAAAATACTATTTTCTTTCAAAATGTTTTGACCTCTTTGATCCTTCGATTCATTATAGAATTGTTCTCAAGAGACTTTTCTAATGAATTATTGTTCTAATAAATATTAATTAAATAATTCTCACGGAAGTTTAATTTACCGAAATTATACTTTTTTCAAAATTAAACAAAAAAAAAAAAAAAAGAAAAGAAAAGATTTTCCATTTTAAATTATTTATTATATTATACACTCAGAAATTATATTAAGTTATTATTTATTATATTATTAGACACCCATGAACCGATTTAACTCCTTTATCTACTTGATAAGTTCACATAAGAATATGTATACAAAAAAGTTAGGTAGGTACATCTTCTAGCTGAAACTCTACAGAATCTCTTATAGTTCTATAAAAGAAATGTAAGTTTAAAGGGATTTGGGACTGTTTATCATTTTTATAAGAAAATTCTCAAATTTTTAACAACATTGATGTATTAAATATTTATTCCCGAAATTTGAAGTTGATCATCTGTCCCATTACCGAGAAATAAATTATTAAAAATTCTCCTTTTAACATGGAAGTAAATGGACCGAGCTTTTAAAAGGGCTATAACTTCTATACAAATTATACCATTTTCAAACAAATTTATACACATCAATAATTCAACTTTTATTAATCGATGATACATTTTTCAATAGATATGACAGTCTAGTTAATTAGTTATTCATAAATGTAAAAAAATAAAAAGTTATTTTGCAGTCAACAGAATATAACAAAAGTACTAGTGTAGAATTCCAGCTCTATTTCTTGAAATCGTTTTTGTTTTAAATAAATGTTTTTATAATGAGAAAAAATTTATCTCAATATTCTTTTTATTAATATTATCAAAACAAAGATTTTTATTCGAAATTAACCTCATTATTAATTTCACAGGAACCTCGAAATTATAGTCTCGTTATAGATAAAATTTATAATTTTAGCAGAAGACATCTTTTATTGTCTCCTTCAATATATAAAAATTCTGCTACCTTGGGCAAAAAACTTTCAATTTAATCAACCAGATAGTTAAACTGTCTCGAACTCCCTTAATCATACCTTAAGTACTAATGAGTAATCATGCTAAGTACTAATGAGTAAGAAAGTCGTCACTTAGAAAATAATAAATTAATTCATGATAGGCAATATGGATTTAGACAAAATCGTTCCACAGGCGACATCTTAACTTATGTCACCCACATCTGGAACAAAACTCTAGTGTCTAATGCAAACAAGACTCAATGTTGTGTAATTTCTATATGCGAAAATAAAAATTTCCCTGATATCAACTTCGATTCGAATACCCTGAAAATGAGTGACAGCCTATGAAGTTGGGCGTCTCTGTCGCATCTGACCTGTCTTGGAATGAACACATCTCCTCTGTGGCGAAATCTGCAGCAAGGAAGATTGGCTACTTATTCAGGTCCAAGCGATTTTACAAGCCCCCACATCTTCTCACCATCTACAAGGCCCAAATCCGCCCCTGTCTCGAATACGGCTCTCATCTATGGAGAGGAGCCTCTAAATATTCTCTTGCTACCCTGGATGCAATTCAGAAACGAGCCGTCAGGCTAATTGACGATTCTACCCTCACTGACTCCCTCGACTCGCTGGCTCATCGAAGAAATGTCTCTGCCCTTTCCCTTTTCTATAGATACTATCACGGCAGGTGCTCTGATGAGATAAAATCAATAGTTCCCCCAAAGCATGCTTTGCACGTAGCACACGTTTTGCCGACTCCCAACACTCTTTCGCGGTCAAATTAGAAAAGTGCCGGACCACTTCATTCGCCAATACATATATCCTCATGACTTCAAGGAACTGGAACTCTCTCCCAGCCTCCATCTTTCCCAGCACTTATGATCTTCAAACCTTCAAAACCCGAGTGCATAAACACCTACGTCTCCACCCTCTCACTTAAACAACTTTCCTTCTTTCGGTAATGCAAGGGTCTTTCGAGATCTTTTCTAGTGCGCCCCTTGCATTCGATTGAATTAAAAAAAAAATTAAATACTGTGAAATTATTTAATACAGAAATCATAATTAAATATAATATTAGAAATTTAATAATTATATTTTACTTTATTTATTATTATTAAATTAAAAAAAAATATATATATATTTTTGATGAGAAAGTTTCGGATGCTACTTTTCTCAATAGATTATTTATGTGGTTAATTCTCTATTATATATCCTTGTTGAGCCTCTTGTATTTCACCCACTTAGGTCTTCAAAAGCCCATTACTCGTCCCTCTTTCCTCTTGTATTTACCCTATCTACCAATTTATCTGATTCTCTTCCTCTTCTTGTTTCTCCTGTTGTCTATCTGTTGGCCTCTGTTTCGAGATGTGGAAAGGGAATTTTATCACTCTTTCTTTTTTAACCCTTTTTTCAACCCTAACTTAATCCCACCTCTGGCCTAGAAGGTTACATAAACAGCAAAGGGAGGTGGAAGAGAGAACAGGGGCAGAGGGGAGGAGATTGCCGTCTTTGGCTACCCGGAAAATGGGCCCTTAATTCACCCACTTTTCCCCTGAATCCCCCTAAGACAATCTCGGAAAGCTTCCTATTTGGTGAGATTGTTTTCGCATCCCTAAACGAGGGATTCTCTATCAGATCTTTGGGGACCAGGTCGTACATCCCTCTGAAAGTATATTGAAACTTTTTACAATGAAAACAAATAGTCATTATTAAAGAGAAAGTTGATTTGTTCAAATTATTTATTTTTCATCAATTTTCAAGATTTAATCCAATAAGTAAAATTATTTTAGATAGTACATATCTATCCAATTTAGGGAACGCGATGTTGGTTTATAGTGAAACATTATACATTTTATTAGGTTGGTGTTGATGTTTCCACAAAGAGGAAAATTGAAAAGATTTTTTAAAAATTACTCAATATACGTACGGTATTTCGAGTTAGTAGCTCATTATCATGAGTATATCGACATATAAATAGTACCTATATATTGAGAAATTTTTAAAAAATCTTTTTTATTTTCCTCTTTGTGAAACACCACTAACTTCAACCTAATATAATTTGATACATATATAGCTATTCATTTTATTTTGTTGAAAATAGATAACTATACTAGTATGAGTATATGTAAATATTTTGTCTATGAAACGACGTCATTTGGAAGAAACGAAAACTTTTTAAATGGTATTCTGCTTGCTGAATATTTTTCAGCAGTAGAGAAAACAAGATATTTCCATTGGTTAAACATAAAATCATATATATACATATATATATATATATATATATATATATATATATATATATATATATATATATATATATGTCATTTCACGTATTAAATAATAGTACCTGGAGGCACCGAGCGATGCTTGGTAACCACTGATCCCCCTCCCGAAACCATACACCTCGCCCCACAACACTGCACCCTACACGTCCATCCCCACCCCCGACCCAGTTTTTGCATTTCTATCTTTCTAATGGTCCACATATTATGTGTATATTTGTTTACTCGTTACACCAATTTGCCCACATTCGTTCATATTGATAAACATTATAAAAAATACATAAGAAAATAATAATTAAAAAAATAATCGTATAGGATCTGAAATAAAAACATAAAATTAAAAAAATGTGTGCGTCTCGGGACGACTCTGGAGAAGATGGTATCATTGCGGAGTTAAGGAAGAATCTTGGTCCGAAATTCCCTTGAGAAGGCTTTGCGTGATTTTAAAGGTCCAGACGCAACTAATACTATATATATTTATCTAGATTAATTTGCCGCAACGCTGACGTAATGCTGCCGTCAGGGAGCGCTGATGCCGTCTTTGCGGCAAATTTGAAATATAATTGTAATTGAAAATCGAATTTTGGAATGAAAGACTCCAATTGATTTTAAATTAAGAAACATTAAATTTATTGATAATTATCCCCCCCCCACCACTCAAAAATTAAATATTCAATTCGCTTTTCTTTGCGCACAGAAAAAGAAATTAATCACATCTTATTTGATTTATATTTTATATATTATTTGTTTATTTTTTTATAAATTTGCCCTTTTTTATAATTTATTAAAAATCTAAATTTTGTTATTCTTATTTTTGAGTTTTACAAAATTGAACGACTTAAGAACGCATGTCTGAGTTTCACATTGCAATACTGAGAGCAGCCTGTCATACAAACAACGCCTGATTGATCTCTTTTAAATATTTGGAGCCTTATATCGATTATCGATCCCAAATTTAAAAAAATGATATAATATAATTCTCCTCCTCACACGATCCCACTTATTTAAATAAATCTACAAATTTCCACACAAAAAATATCACAATGCTGTAGATTATAGAAAAAAAATACTACCAGATTCATAACTAGAGCCTCATTTCTGTAGCTGTCTCAGGACGAAAATGAGGTGAAATTTTTAAGAGACTATGTATTTTCGGGAGTTTACAGGTATACATTTGGAGTGTGGTTTTTTAAGAGGAATACCATTTTTGGACCGAGACGCTGCCCGCTAGGGCATCAGCTCCGGAGGGCCGAGTCGAGGGCGTGCCGAAGCACGCACGAAAAGCTCGTGATAATATATCAGATGCTGGGCGATAACATTTCAACCAGAACATGCTGTCCAAAAAAAGAACCATTTTTTTAATGTTATTTTATTTTTGGTTCTTTTTTATAAAATTTAAAAAAAAACAGAATTTTTCAAATTTCAAATTAAATTTTTTATGACATGGTCTGAAAATAGCTACTCTTGACTTTTTGAAATTATAGGATGCGGCGGATGGTGACTTTTCATCCAGGGGATGCTGTCCAAACATGCTGTCCTTCATTTTTTTGAAATTTTATTTTAATCTTCGCTTTTTTTTTCTTCTAAATTTCACCGAATACTGCATCATTTTCGTTATTTTTCAAATTTAACATTTGATTTTTTAAAAATATATTTCGGGACCTTCGCCCCAAACGGATACTGCTTTGTGTGAGTGAGGATAGGAGTCAGAAATTAAATCTTATGACTTAAACTCCGCAGTTCCTGAGATAGAAATCGACATCTTCCATAATGAATCGGCCTGTCCTATAAGAAATATTACATTTTTCTTAATTCTATTGCTATAAGCAAGCTATGACTTGTCTATATCACTCTTAGTTATTTCCGATCTTATATATTGAGAGTTCTTAGAAATGGATTATTCCAAAGATTCCCGAATCATCTTTATTTATTCCTTTTTTGAAGTATTACTATTTTAATAGTTCCTAAGCGAGAACAATTTTTATTCGACTAAAACTAGTCTCAAATTGTCTTTGACATGCTTGGACTGGAGGATATAGCAGGCAGGGACTTTAAACCTTCTATCAGCAAACTTTTCGGAAAATCATTCATTTTAACTGCCCCTTGAAACTATCCAACATATTATTTCATTTCGAGAACCAATATACTTTCCAAAATACAAAAATGTTTTTTATAGAAATATTTGAAATAACCGATAATAATTTGAAAATTTAAAGATCCTTCTGTAATTTTGAAGTCGATATTTATAAAAAAAATACTCTAAATGTTTGAAATTTTAGGGATGCGCCGTCTCATCCACCGAATCCATGGACTGCACGTCACTGATATGTTGTTTTGTATTTATTTGAATGATATATTAAGTATATAATTAATTTCATATGCTATATTTTGAATGGCTATTTTTAATTCAATATTTGGAATAAGAACAATTACATGTAATCTATTTCGCAACAGAATGTCGTTTTCAAACATGAACCACTGAATAAATGAGTAGGTATACGATAGTAGAAATAATGTCCCATGGGATCCGTTGTGTTTTGTTTTATATGTATTATCTCAATGCACATAAACAGAGACATAACACCGCACCAACGGAACAAGAGTATCGGAAACGGAAACACGAATTACCATGAGTTAAATTTAAGTTAGTAGGTACAAAAAAAAAAAAAAAAAAAGAAAAAGAGAACGTATTTTAAAAAAGCGGGATTCACATTGAATTATCTCTGGAATATCTCCAGGTAATCGAAGAAGTGATCTACTCACTTATTCATCCAGCTGCGAAGCCCGCCTTCAGCGGGCATTTTGCTGGCCAGGAGTATACGCCCCCTGGACTCCGTATTAGATTTTAAAATAATAATTCAAATTTCCTAATTTTCTATTAGTGGGTTTTAAAATTAAAAAATCATGTCGGGTTCGTCGCACAAGGCGATTATATAAGAAATATATATATTGGTTAGTATATCTGAAAAAGAGATTTTTTGATTAATTTTAAAATATATACCAACAATTTGTAACAGGAATAGCAGTGAATTAAACAAAAATTAAAAACACAGAGTTTTTATTAAATGGACCAGACGTTTCGTCAATTTGATATTGACTTACTCAGTAGCCCATTTAATCAATCTTTGTCAAAAAACAATTTCACTATACTTCAATTTTAATTTACAAATTCCATCTATGTATAAAAACAACAAAAAATAATTTTTTAATTTTTAAAGAAAAGTACAAGATTGTTGATTAATTGGAGCCAGGAATGTATTTAAAATCAACTGGTGTGGTCACCACACAACTTTCACATTCTCACTTATTTGAAATCATCGCGACACTTCCTTTATTTCAATAGGATTAAAATTTATACACGACTAATAACTCATGACACTTGATAAGAACACCAATTTCTAAAAATATCGTTAGTGCCGTTTTTGAGAAAATAAAAAAAAAATCTTTCATAAATTTTAATTTTCTCATTAATATATCAAAGAATAATTGATACGTCAACAAGAATTATTTTGATCGCGCTGATTTGAAAAAATTTATTTAATATCATTATTTCAAGTTAGAAATATATAAGTTCAAATATTATTTTCACTCAATATTTGACAAAAATTCTCTACATTAGAGTCGCGATCGAATAAAATGTAGAAAACCTTCAGTTAAAAATCTTTCATGTAAATGTCAACTTCCGGCATTATAATTTCAATGACTGATTTATTGCGCCACGCAGAGGAGGGCAGCCCTTTATAGAAAGAAAAATAGATTTATTTACAAATTAGGTTGTAACACCTCATCAGCCGTCCAAAAATAATGCCAGACGTTGTGGCTATTGGTAAAATGTAAATGTATATATGGACGCTAGTAGAATACCAGAACCAGAACTCTCGGAAAAATCTGAAATGTATAGAAAGGGTCCTCCCTGTGGTCTGAATTTTTGATTTTCATAGAAAAAGAAACATTTAATTACCAAGATATTTTTATCGATTCTAATAAAAGAGTATTTAGAAAGAGCCCAAATACGGAATTTGTTTGATATATGTACTTTTTATTAAGGTAGGGGACCATGGAAAAATTTTAATTGAAAAAAGCCTCTGCGACTCGGAAAAGTTTGGGAACCCCTGTATTAGCCATTTTACGATACTTTATAATTAATTTTTTCTCTATTATGTAGGGATCAGATTAAAATCGGCAGCAAGTCGGGCTTGAACCCGCGGTAGCTTGATATGATAGCATGTACCTTACCCACTCGGCGAACTTTTTTTATGATAATGATGAGAGAAGGAGTTACACCAAAAAGGTGCAACCCCTAAAGGCCTGGGCAGTTGGCCCCTCCTCGTAAAAGAAGAAGAAAGAATTTTATGGGTTGGGCGGGGGTCGAAGGTATCTGTGGATACGGGTCTTGAAATAGGTGAGGGTTATAAGTCGCGGGAAAGATGGTCGCAGGGAGCGAGTTCCAGTCCCTGGAGGTCATAGGGATAAAAGAGTTGGCGAAAGCGCTTGTTCGACTTTTATCCAATTTGACAGCGAAGGGGTGCTGAGCGTCAGAAAACCGCGTGTTTCTCTTATAGGTGACACCTGATCCCCAAATTATTTTAATTAATTACATTCAATTAATACATTCTGACTTATTGATTAATTGAAGTTAATTAGAGCCAATTGTAATAAATTCTTTTGTTTTTATTACCATTAGGAATTGAATTCATTCTTCTGTCCTAGTTTTAAATTCACTCGAAAATTAATGAATTTTTAAGCTCAAGTTGTTTACTATTAGGTGAAAATATTGGAGCAAAATCAACCATTTAAAGATAAAAAAGCCCTTTGATCGATTTGCATCCAATTTATCACAATTACTAAGACCTCAGCTAGAAAATAGAACGAGATATTGTTTTTGTGAAATCTCAATATAATTATATTTTATCTAAATAAATCCAATAGTTTTAGCAATTTACAATTAATAATTTATTGTACTTTTGAATAACTCCCAAGTTAATGGTAATTTAGATAATCCAATTTAACTAAAGTGTAAGGGGAAAACAAGACTATTTCGTTTCGGAAAGATAGATAGAAACGTAGATCTTGTATTCTATGGCCTGTGTAGAGAGCAACTTTCTTACTGGGAAGTGCAAACTCCATTTCATGTTGGCTACCCCAGCCAACTAAAAGCAACTTAAATAAAATCTGTTGGTGTTGTGATAAATTTATAGAACTCAACTTCGATAAAGAGACGATAAAGGTATTAAATATTTATATCATAGTTCAAAAATCAATGATTGTATTATTATAAAAAATAAATACACAAGTTGGAATTTATTTCTAATAAAGATATGTTTTCCTTATATATATCTCGTTCAATTAAACATGTGCTTGAGTACTGAGCGATGCTCGGTAACTTTTTGCCACTAAATAGCTAAGTTTCTAATTCAAGGCTCTGCGACTTAACGAAGACGATATATGAATGATTAAAATATTTATTTTACGATACTTCTTATTTACAACCCCTTCCTTTTTTTCAATCGGATTAAAATCTAAGCACGACTAATAACTCATGACACTTGATAAATACACCAATTTAAAAAAAAATCGTTATTGCCGTTTTTGAGAAAATAAAAAAAAAAAAAAAACGAAAAATCTTTCATGTAAATGTCCACTTCTGGTGTTTTGATTTCAACTCAAAAGCTTGCTGTACCCCTTCTAGCCTATATCGAGCTTAAGTTTCGAATTTCGTAGCTCTGAGGTTTATGATTGCGAAAAGCAGGGGGGTACATTACGTACGTAAACATCAACTTCCCGTACTTATATTTTAGCCAAAATCTTTTTATACTTCTTGTAGTCTCTAGATAATCTTTAAAGAATTTGGTTTCTGGTTCTAGGTGAAACATTTTAATAGATAATAAGTAAAAATTTATTTTTCTAGGTGGGTTTCTCAAATAAAACAAAAATATGTTTTGAGTTTTTTATCTCGATATATTTTCGGCTGAGGAGCCATCATCAGGAGTTACAAAAGAAAACTGGTTTTCTTTTGTAACTCCTGATGATGGGCTCATAACCCGAAATATATATCGAGATAAAAAACTCTAGATAGCTTAAGTTTCAAATTTCAAGGCTCTGCGACTTTCCGAAGACAAGATATGGACGATTAAAATATTTATTTTGCGACATGACTAATTTACACTCCCTTCCTTTATTTTATATATATACAAAAATTGCTCATTTAATAATATAAGATAAGATAAGATATCTTCTATTTGTGAAAATAATCAACTGCTAGTGGGATTAGTTAACGACGTACAAAAGCATTTTTACCCAGAAGTTTTTTTACTTTTTTATTTCTCCTTAACTAACGCCCAAGCCGTTGCAAATAGACATATATGATTTAGGACAAGGATGCTCAACCCCAGGCCCGCGGGTCACAATGTGGCCCGCGAACGAATCCTAAGTGGCCCGCTGATTCACTCCCGACTATGTTTACTTTTATTAGCGGTTTAAAAGATGAATTAAATCTGTTTAAATTAACTTAGCTAACAAAAATATTGACCTTTTTCCATACTCAAGATTTGAAAGAGAAGCTCAATATTACCACTATAAACTGTACTAAATACGAAGATAAAACTAGATGCTTATTACATTCATTTGAGAACAGATTCCAGGAATTTGAAAGTACAAAACAAAATGTACACATTTTTGTTAATCCTTTCACAATCAGTTTTACTGAAATAATCAGTTATCCTGCCAATATTCAGATGGAACTCACTGAACTGCGATATCATTCTGCACTAAAAAACCTTTTTTGCCAAAAAAATATCTTCAAAGTCACAAACTTCTTCAGAAGAATTTAGAGATTTCTGGAAATTGGTGCTAAAGGAAGACTTTTTCAATAACTGACCCAGCCTTTCAATTTTTATGTAATTTTGGATCAACATATGTTTGTGTAAAGTTTTTTTAAAATCTTAATTTTGTAAAAAATAAATACCGCACATCTCTAAATAAGCAACATATATCTGATTGGTTGTTACTGTCAATATCTGACCTGGCACCTAACATAAGAAAATTATTAATACAAAAACAATGGGGGGGTCGGGTAGGCTAGGCGGTAGCATGTCAGCCAGCTAACCAAGAGGACCCGAGTTCGAATCCGGCTCGAGGCATCCGGCTAAAATCTGACCCCCGAGGTAGAGACAAATTTAAAAAAAAATAAAAATAAATAGTATCGTAAATGGCTTATGGCTACCATGGCCGAAAAGCCAAAAAAAAAAAAAAAAAAAAAAAAATACAAAAACAATGTCAGAAATTACATTGATTGTAACAATTACTTGGATTTAAATTTTTGTTACATAAAATTTTGTTTCTTTATTTGGCAGTAGATGCTATTTATTTTGTTATTTTAATAAACGACTTTTAAATTTCAAATTTTTTTGTTGCATAAAACAAGACTTTAAAGTTTAAAGCTTAGGTAACATAAATAGGAACCGTCACTATAGTCAGTTGCCCGCCAGTGATTTTTTAACCGAGTTCAAAAAAGGAGGAGGTTCTCTATTCGACTGAATTTTTTTTGTGTCTATGTTACCTCATATCTTCGCAAATTGTGAACCGATTTTGAAGATTTTTTTTGCATTGGGTTCAGTCTAGCTTCCTATTGGTTCCGTTTTTTCATTGGTATTAGACCTTTTTTGTTAGGTTTGTCCAGGCCTATCTTCTTTGTTTATGAACCGATTCTTTTTTTATTGGAAAGAGGGTATATTAGGGATGGTGCCATATTAATTTGGTCAAGTTCTGATATATGATCAACGACGAAATAACGGATATCTCCAATTCTTATGAGCAAATAATCGAAATTATGATAAATAAAATCTTTTATAAAAAAATTAGCATTCATTTAAAACCCGCAAACGTTTTGAGAGAATTTCTATATTTATGAATTGAATTTTATTTTCATTTTCTGATTCATTCGCCTGACGCTTTCTCTTACGAGATGAATTCAAGGTATTATATATTAAGTCGCTATTAATAACATCACTAAAAATAATTTTTATAAAAAAATAATAAAACCGACTTCAAAAAACTTAAATGCAACAAATAAAATAATAATAACTCAAAAATAAAATAAAATCCACTAAAAGGTATAAAATAATTATTATCTTATTTAGTTACAACTAAAAGACGAAATATTAACATGAGATTACTTTTTGAAGTCGGTGGCAAACATATACATTTTATGAATCGCACTCGACGGATCTTACTTAGTACGTTTGGCGGGTACGCTCGCTTATAGGTATAGTTTGTTTGGCACCGACTTCAAAAAGTAATTTCATGTTAATATTTCGTCGTTTAGTTGTAACTAAATAAGATAATTATTTTATACCTTTTAGTGGATTTTACTTGATTTTTGAGTTATTATTATTTTATTTGTTGAATTTAAGTTTTTTGAAGTCGGTTTTATTAATCATCAACATGTAATTATTAAATTAATGGTGTTTGTTCAGTCGACCTGAAATCAGTTATCCCCATTAAAGCCCTCTTTGCAAGAAACACCCTGTTTTCCAACACTCACCATCCCTTAGCAGACAAATTGGTTTTCGTCAACTCTTTATCCCTATGACCTCCAGTGATTGGAACTCGCTTCCATCTACCCTCTTCCCCGCAACTTATAACCTTCATTTGTTTAAGACCCGCACCCACAGATACCTTTGACTCCTACTCAGTTCATAAAATCCTCTCTTCTTCTTCTTTTCACGATGGAGGGGCCAACCCAGGGCTTTAGGTCATGTATCTCTTTGGTGTAACTCCTTATCTTATCAATTTTATTAAAACAAATTATTTATCTCTAGAAGAAATGCCACGCCTATCATGTTTTTCACCAATATTGTATAGATATAAAATAAAACAAAAAAAGAAAACAATCAAGAAATAAAAAAGGAAAAAAATAAAAAGTGGAAATATTTTCAAGATATGGTACTAAATTTGAGTTATTTAGTAAATGAAGACTCCACGAAAAATACGGGTTAATTCACATTTGGTATATTTTTCAGGAGAGCAAATTTAAATAGAGTAGAACGTCGATAATCCGGATCGATTGTGACCGGATCATATCCGAATTATCAAAATGTCTGGATTTTTGAAAAAAACAAAAAAAGGTCGTTTGAGTTCATAACAAATAGGAAACTTTGTTAATATGGAAATTTTAAGCTTTTTAATTTATAAAAAGAATGAAAATGCAATAACAATTAATTAAAATTGAATTAAATTGGTTTTTAATTTCACTAAAAGTAATCCGTTTTTGAGTAAATAATTTTTATCATCATTATGATTATCGAGGTTGAATTTAATTAAATTGTGATGTGAAATTAATTATTAACATTATCGAGTACGATAAAAATAATATAAGTAAAATTAATCAACTGGTGTGATCACCACACGACTTTCACATTCTCACTTATTTAAAATCATCGCGACATTTACACCTCCTTCCTTTATTTCAATCGGATTAAAATTTATACACGACTAATAACTCGTGACACTTGATAAGTACACCAATTTTATAAAAAGTTGTTAGTGCCGTTTTTGAGAAAATAAAATCAAAAAAAAAAACATAAAAATATTTCATGTAAATGTCAACTTTCGGTGTTCCGATTTCAACCAAAAGCTTGGTGTACTCCTTCTAGCATATAGAGAGCTTAATTTTCTAATTTCGCAGCTCTGAGACTTATGGTTGCGAAACTCAAGGGGGTCCATACATATATACGTACCTACACATGACCAAAGTGTTTTTGGTCACTTTTTATACTCTGAGGACCACAAAATTCGGTTTTTAGTTCTAGATTTAAGTTTCAAAATATCAATGGCATCGATTCCTTTCACCTAGAAGTCACAAAGTGATATTAACTTTTTTCTTCTCTGAGATAGAAGCTCTTAAAGTGTCAGGACCCCGTCAGGCGATCGCAATACTTACATATATGGTATATTAAAAAAAAATAAATGTTAAACTAAAAAAGTGAAAATTTTCGAGTGGACTCAATTCATAAATCTAATTTTTTTAAAGTGCGTAAGCTTTGTTTTATTAGTGACTTACACCCTTTTAAAAAAATTGGATTCACATCCATACCTAGGCTTAGGCATACAATTCTCTTAAAATTATTTCTTTATTTGCATATTTATTCTGAATTAGAGTAGAATTTCACCCTATATAACGATTATCGTTTCTAACAAAGTTCGAATGGCCATTCCTAGAATAACAGCATTTAAGAATAATCTCTAATCCAATAAAACTTGTCTGGACTTGACTTGTGCGAGTTGGAGCTTGTTAAAAAATAGCAAGAGAAGGATGCGTCTATCCGCGACCTTATTACAAAAAGTCGCAACTTTTTTGATACCGTGTTAATGAAATGATGATTCGTATTATAAAAATATTTTTGAATTAAAATATTATACTATGAGGGTTTAAAGTACATTTTGGCTAGCCTACTATTGAACATTTGTTTTTCCCGCACTTTCTAGAAGCTTATGTTGCCAGGAAACAAAGGTCATTTGAGCTACGTTTCTAAAGATTTTAGTATCTGCTTAAACTTACCTCAAAGGTATTTTTTTTGTGTAAGGTAAAAATCTCTCAGAAAGTATTGAATTCACTGAAATAATTTTAATTAAATTTTTTGTTTATTCATACTTAGAAATTCTTTAAAAAAGGGGAGAAATAATTTTCCAGCATCCTCTTATGTCTGACATTTTGGCTTTCAATAGGAGCTTTCGATAGCTCTTCACATAACAATTAGAATTTTTCAGATCGTTATACTTCACATTATATCCTATATATCATTACTAGGGTTCGGATTTTGTATATAATGCATGTTTTTTTCCTTGATTGCTATCCTTCTAATCTTTTATATCTGGGCGTTTTATATGGTATCAGGACCCACCCAGAAAAATCTTATTTTTTATATAAATGCAAATTTTGGAGTTTAATTGTATATTTGTGTGATTTTTGTCCCTTGTTTGTTGGCAAATCAGAAATATAATTGAAATTTTAGAGACAGAGAGGGTAGGCCACAGGTTTCAAACCTTTTTTTGACACCCCCATCTCCCCCTTTCTCACTGGCAAACAAATCGACAAAATTTAAGGAAATAATTAAAATATATTTAAATTAAAATAATATTATGAAAATTATTCTAAAAAATTAAAATAAATATTAAATTTCTTTTAAAAATAAACTGAAAACATTAATTTTATACTATTCTCAAACGCCTCCCATTCGATCATAAACCCAAAAGTCGAAAATAATTTTTTTTCCTTTGCCCCGGGGCGCAATCACAATGAGATCCCGGGTTCGAATTCCGGCTGATCCTTTTGTCTATAATATAAAAATCTTTTCTTCGTTCCCTAATTTAATTTAATTAATAATTGTCTTTCGACGAGGCCTGGCTGTGATTGCTCCCCGGAGCAAAGAGAAAAATTATTTTCAAACCTTGGGTTTTGTGATCGATTGGGAGGCGTTTGAGAATAGTTAAAAAAATACCACTACAGAGCTGATAAAAATGAACGAGGAAGAGATTAAAGAAATTTCATAATTCATATAGACATTAGGTATTAGCTTGGGTTCAGGGATCAGTGGCCGAAAGAATAAGAGGGTTAAATAATAAATAAATAATAAGGTTCTTATAAAGGCGATGCAGCGCACATGCGAAGATCCCGGGCTCGAAACCCGGCTGATCCTTTTGTCTATAATATAAAAATCTTTTCTTCGTTCCCTAATTTAATTAAATTAATTTTATATTAAATAATTTGCAGTTGTTTCTTAAAATGTTCTTAAATTTTTTAAGAGAAATAAATCACGAACTTGTTCTATTATGCTAAAAAATATAAAAAAAAAAACCCGAATTTCTTAAATTGATTTTCCAAGCTAAAATTAACTTTAACAGACAAGACAACACAGATGTAGATTTAATGTAAGCAACTTAGAAATACCTTTAAGAGCAATAAATTTTAAAATAAATTTATTAACTATTTCTTCTTTTACCCGTTCCTTGAGTAGGTTTAAAGCTATCAGGCACTAGATATTATTAATGCATATTTCAAGTGCACATTTTCTTTTAAAATGCATATTTTTAGTGCATATTTCGGCCTTTTTAAATGCAAATTTTGCTGTTTTTTAGTGCATATCGATCCGAACCCTAATCATTAATTATTACATAATTTAGAGAATATAAATGTGAAAGTAAAAAAGTACTGGAAAAACGTACACTAAACATGAAATGTTTAAATCACTCTCAATAGCATCGAAATTAGTTATTTTCAGAAAGTATTTATGTTTTTTTCATTTGAATTAAAGTTTTTAAGAATCACTTTGCGCCTAGGAGGGAGGTGGGGGGCTGCTGTCATACCCATGGGCAGTATATAGAATCCAAGATAAACAACAAATAATTTGGTCGAAATACTTATCTTTTTGGGGATATTAGATATATATTATAATATGTTATGCTATTTTCGAATATAAAGCCCAAAACGAAAAATAATGAACTTGGTGTGGACACACGACTTTCACATTATTTTATTGCTTATTTGAAATCATACCAATTTTCTCCATTCAAATCACTTCACTTTTGGTTTCCTCCAAGCCATTTTGAGAAAACCAGAAAAAACGAAATTGCAAAATACCAAAAATCTTCAAGTAAACATCAACTTCATGTTCTTCGATTTTAGCCAAAATCTTGAGGTACTTCTTCTAGCCTCTAGGTAATTAAGTTTAAAATGCCAAAGCTCTGCAATTTACAGTAGACGAGATATGAACGATTAAAATAAAAAATGTTTTTTTATAAGCTCCGAAATTAATGAATACTGAACGCCGCCTGGCGATGCAACCACTAGCACAGATCGTTCTATTCGAATGCATACCCTTGAGAATGCAGGCGACGCCGACGCTGAGTCTTTCTAATCAGTCTGGCTGGCTTTATTATTCCAACATTTTCGAGAGCTGGAAAATAATGAAAGACCCCAAAAATCGGTTTATTTTCATTTAATGTGATATTTTGGGTTATGCTTAAAAACAGGTAATTTTAAAATATTCATTCAATTCATGGAAAGGATAATTTTATTAGAAAAAAAATTACTTTGTAAGGGAATGATTGAATTACCCCAAATTAAGATGAGTTAATTACTAGCCATTATTATTAGTTATTTGTCTTTCACTAGAGATTATATCTTTATTTAAAAACAAATGTTTATAATAGAAAAATTAATAAAATTATCATTGTGGAACAAAAAACAGCTTTAAAAAACTTTTTAACTTCAGATTTTGGAGTAATGATATTTCATTTTTCATACAATAATATCAAAATCGCGGTTTTATATTTAAGATCAATTTGAATTATATCTTCAACTGGTGTGTGCACCACAAGACTCACATTAGTTTCTCCCTATTGGAAATCATCATACACATTTTCTTCAATCAATTTATTTCAATTTGGGTTTTCCCCAAGATGTTTTGAAAAAACCGTAAAAATGACGAAATTATAAAATACCAAAAAATCTTCAAATAAACAAAGCTCTTTTGATTTTAACCAAAATCTTGGGATAATTCTTCTAGCCTCAAGATAGCTTAAAAGTAACTTTAAATAATTTGAATAAAATAAAAAAATAAAAATAAAAAATAGAGAAATTTCCATTTTAGCTGTTGGCAAGCAATTGAGAGAATAATTTTTAATGTATTATCATTGTCAAGATTCTTTATTTGTATTAATATTATTATCTATCTGTATAAGTTAGGCCTTATAATACGATTGTGTTGTTCTTAAAAATAGTGTAAAAAAGAAAAGGATGTCATTACTTTGCTGAATTTTGATCGACATATGGTGTAATGATCTATCTATCTATCTATCTATAAATATATATATATATATAATATATATATATATATATATATATATATATATATAGGAGGTTAAGTTCAAATTTATATTTTTCAAAAGGTTTTTTAAAAAGAAAATTTTATTCATGTTTTAATTGGTGATGGCATATGAATGCAATTGTTATTATTGTTGTAGATTGCCTGAGGAAGCAGAAAAATATACTGCAAAATGTAGCAATATTTCGAAAATTTGTCTTCTAATTTTATTTCAAGTCCAAGTACCCAATAACAAGCCAAAAAGAAAAATATTCATCATGGACGATAACAACACCAATTCAATATATCTTCTTCTTCTTCTTCTTCCTTTATAGACCTCAGGTCTGTTTATACCAGATCGTCGTGCCATCTTTTCTTTGGACGCCATCTACTCCTTTTCCCTTCTGGCCGATTTTTCATTATTTTGCCTAATATTCTATCGTCCGACATTCTTCCTACATGTGCATAGCATTCTTCTTTTCTTCTTCTTATCCACTCGCTTATTTTTTGGATGCCGCACGCTTCTTTGATATCATCACTATTCTCCCTGTCGAACAGTGTTAAGTTTGAAATTCTCCTTAACGTCTTCATTTCGGCTGCTTCCAGGATTTGTGTTGTTTTTGTTGTTTCTGGTCTTGTTTCAGGGGCGTATGTTAAAACAGGTCGAACAACTGATATCTAAATTCGTACCTTGGCTTCTCTCCTAAGTGTTTGTTATTCCAGATTGTATCATTGAGACAACCTGAAATTCTTAGTTCCTTAGCTGCCTGGTATTTTACCTCCATTTCTAGATCTTGATAGGAAGTTATTTGTATGCCAAGGTACGAGAATGACATGACTTGTTCTATAATTTTTATCATACAGTTGGAGCTTACAGCGTAGTGGAACCTTAGAGATTGTAAGTGATTTCGTTTTTTTTGTTGACAGTGTTAAGTCAAACCTCTGTGCTAAGCGAGTGAAGTGGTAGAGATGGCGTTGTAGTGAATATTCGTCTTCTGACTCAGTCACAAATTGTGATAAAAAAGTTTGTACACTGTATTTTTTGAAGATACCGTTAATATTTTTCAAAATATTTGATTAAAAAAAAAAAAAAAAAAAAAAATTTACAGTTAATTAATTCACTCATGAGTAAAACTGTCTAGACAAGAGGTATCATATCTATCCGTATCAACCAAATAAACGAAAAACGTTTCGTGTTTTTAGAGCATTTTCATTAAATTACTATAGAATTGGAATTAAGGAGTAATTAAATACTAAAACACGTTTTTAAATCTAAGAATATATTCTTTTAGGTTAGTAAATAATAATAAAAAACGATTTCGGTTTCTTTACTTTTATAGCACTTCTCTTATTAAAAATAAAAAGGGCAAAAGAAAGCGGAGCATATTATCGGAATAAGAAGAAAGCAAAGGAGGAGAATATCAGGAAGAATGAAGGAATTTTATTGAAGTTTGTGAACGTTTTGGAGACGACAGAGTGTACACCACGGGTTTCGGGTGTGAGTTCTTCAAAGACTAGTGATGTTCGAAACCAAGAAATAGCTCAAATAGAACAAAACCCCGACACCAACGACTCGCAACCTTTGATTAATAGTACGAATTTGTTAGATTCAAATAATTTTGCTGTGACTGCTGAAATTCCGACATTGCAACAAAATATAACCGATTTTGATAGCAACGACATTGGAAAATGGCCTGAAAGTGTAAATTCAAACATGAGGTTGTATTGATACAGAGAGGCCCTGAAGTCGTTCAACACATTTTTTCTACATCAACGCACCGGTGGGAAGTTCTTCTTGCAGACACAGAAAAAAGTTTAAAAAGAGTTCAGAACACACGTTGGAGCGCTAGAGGTGATGCGATAAATTCCATTAGACATCATTACAAAGAAACTTTGACTGTACTGGAAAAACTGACGGAAACGAATGAAAGCTTGAACACACAGACGGATGCAGAAAGTTTATTAGTTGCTATGCAATCATTTTCATTTTTATGTTACTTAGGCTTCTGGCAACCGATACTACGTGAAGTTAATGATACTCAAAAGTATTTGCAAACAGAAGGACTGAACATACATCAGTGTGCTCAGAAAATAAGTGCTTTACAGACCGTATTAGAAGAAAAACGAGAAGAATTTGTGGACGACGCTCTACGATATGCTAAAAGCTTATGTGAAGAGCTTGGAATTTCTTTTGAACCCACAAGACGAATCAGGAGGAAGCATATTTTTGGCGACGGAAATGTAGATGTTGGGTTATCTTACGACAACGCATTGAGGAGAACAATGTTTATTTCAATAGACAGAGTAACTGCTAAAATTCGTGATCGATTCCAACAGCTGCAAAATCTAGCGCACAAATATGCCTTTTTAATGCCTGCACTAATGTTGGGCTCTGAAGAACTTAACCTAAATCAAGCTCCTTGGGGCATAAATACAGAAGAGTTCCAACATGAGTGCGCACGTCTACGAGCTTTCGTGGCTGCAACAGACCCAGATTGTAAAAAAGAGCTTATTAAGTCCGGCTCTCTGGGTGTATCAAAATACATAATTGAGTCCAAACTTGAAGATGGCTTACCAAACATTGTCATAATGTTGAGGATTTTTTAACATCTGCCGTTAGTAATGCCAGTTGCGAGAGAAGCTTCTCTAACCTAAAGTTAATAAAAAATTATCTGAGATCGAGCATGTCCACGTTGAGACTTTCAAATTTAGCTATTCTGACAATTGAACATGACATACATTTTGATATTGACGATTGTGTAAAAGATAATTCTTTGAAAAAAACACGAAGAGTACATTTATAAACTAATACCCGAGTCGAAATTTAGCGTCTCCGATAGAGCCTCCAATTTTTACAAACTAAAAATGTATTCAAAATAGAAATAGCCTTGTAAGGCACAGTGCAATTTAGGGTTTTTTCTTTTAATTTTATTAAGTTAAGCTCTCTATTCTAATTATACTTTTTTTGCAATACCTGTAAATGTTGAAAGTGATGAGCACTATGTATAATTTAAGATCCTATTGTACACTCAATTCGCAAATAAATACTTGAAAACTTGAATACGTGTTTTTATTAATTATTGTTGTATGTACCTAGTGTTATGTTAATAAAGTTATGCCTTGTAAACATTCTGACATTTTAAAATATAAACTTTCTGTGGGTTTTTTGCCCCATTTCTCCCATAGATGCATATTCCTTCCGAAGAAGTAGTAGTTTATCTTGACTTTCAATAAGTTTTACGATGTACATTAGGTCCGTTGAATAAAATATTTAAACTTTAAACTAATAATCAAAGTAGGGGGGGGGGGCGGCGAATTCCCGGGCGGCCCCAGGCGCCAAGAACCCACGCTACGCCACTGCATGGATTAGATTAATATGGTTTTTAGGTATTTTATCAATATATCTAACATTTGCAAAAAAATAATAAAAAGTTTGCAACAAAAAATGCCTCTGAAATTGGATTTTTTAAGGGGAATAGCCCGCTAGGACCACCAGTCCGGAGAACCGAGCACGAAAATCTCATTTTTAAATAGATAGATTTAGAAGAAATCTCTTGCCAAAGTAGAAAACAAGTAGAAGCTGTTTCTTCTTCAATTTCTTTCTACTCTTGATATTCTATTCTCTTACTAAAGTCTAGAATAATTAAAGTCAACTTTCAAGAACAATTATAAAAGGATTTAGGAAACAATATGCAATTAGTTTTTCCTTTTTCTCAGAGTTTCTAGAACGAATAGAGGAAGAAGCAACAACGAAGGCCAGAGCGCAAGGTTTGTCTCTCGGGTTCCGAGGTTTTGTTTCCAATGCACGTTTGCATGAACATTCGGTCGGTTTGGCAAACGACAACGACAACGACAACGACAATGACAACAACGGCCAAGTCTTTTGTCTCTGCCACTCTGCGAGGGTATGTGTGTTTGCCTGTGTCTGGTTAATTGCATTTCTAAGAACGATTAGCCTCAATTAAAAAAGGGTTCTCTTCAGCCAGAATTATTCATTATTGTGGACGGGTATCAATGTTGATAAGTGCGGGTGTATTAGTGCCACGCTCAGTCTAAAGCAAAGTTAAACTCGATTTGTGTCTGTCTGTCTATTTCTCTTGAGAATGATTTATTTATTCATTTACTTTTAATATAATAAAGTGGAGGATAGGCAAGGGATGTTCAAATAGCTTTTTTTCAAAGGGATTTTCGTCCGGTCTAATCCGATTTAATTGAATATCAAGGTAGAAAAATGGAAAATAATTTTTTTTATTTTTTAGAATAGACATTTTATAATTGAAATAATTTGAATTAAAAAACTGTTTATTCTTTTATATCTTTTTAAATCAAAGGCTAAGAAAGATTATTTTAATATAGAGGATTCAAAAGAATATGTGTCTATATTTTAATTAATATAGAGACAAAAACATTTTTTACTAAGTAAAATATGACTCTCGAGAGATTCTTATTACACACACGTTTGGAAAAAGGTACACAAAATTCCATTGTAAGAGAATTTTAATAAATAGGAGCTATTCTATTATAAGCTATTTTATACTCTTATTTCACGGTAATTTTCAAGATAATAGTATTAAATAGATGCAGGGGATTTTTAGGCAAAGGCAAAAATTATTTAAGCAAAAAAATTGCATACCTAAATGAAACAATATGCTTATTAAAAATAAATAAAATGTTTATTATTATTAACCCAATTTTCATTATTTTGAACATACAGGGTGTCAATTTGAAAATTTCCCACTCCTAGTATCGATAAACTGGTAAATTGTTTCCAAAAATCGCTGAGACACGTCAAATTTGTATTCGAGGGGGAGAATTTTGACATATAAATTAGATCGCCTCCTTCACCCCCTGCCCCCCGAGAGCCCCCCAAATCTTAAATAGGAAAGGGGGTCGAGTGAGATATCATTTTGAAGGGCTTTTATTCTCTACATTTTGGTGTGCCATTTTTTAAATTTGAGTGCTGCGTTGCCAAGTTAGACGATTTTGAATATTGCAAAATTGAATTTTTGTAATTACTTGTGTGATACATTAAACTTATAAATTCTCATTAAAACAGGTTTTGACGGTGGTACATTGTTTTAATAAATCAATTTTTACAGATAAAGTAGCTTCATACCTACTAGATCAACGTAAACTACAAAGCAAATTAGAACGCGTTTTTATTCTTGTACATTTATTTTGCAAATGATTAACAAAACAAAATTGAATACAACAAAGTTAAAATTAAAAACACCAAAACTAAATTTTGTTTTCAATTTTGACTTTGTTGTTTTCAATTGTACTTTTTATATATAGTTATCAGTGGCGGGCGGTGCCTTTTCAACAAGGGGATGCTGTACAAAAAAGAAATCCTTCATTTTTTTGTGCAAATTTCATCGATATAACCGTATTATAGAATTGTTCGCTATTTTTCAAATTTAACGTTGGATTAATAAAAAAACAAATCGGATAGTCTTCACTTCAATTTAACTACTTCTGGTGATTCTTTTAATTTATTTAAGAGTTGATAATGATCGTTCAATCGTGCTAGTGGAAGATAATAGTGCAAATTGATTCTATTAATTCAAATATTTTCAAGATTAATTTTCATACAATTTATTGATTTTAAATGAAAATCAGGTGTCGAGTACACGTAAAGTAATTTCACTTTTCAACCTCTTAAAAGCAAATCTTTTAAAATAAGATTGATTCAAATAGCAGGTATATTTGGAAAATTCTTTTAATTTCCTAAATTTAAAAAGTTCCATAAATATTAATTTAAAGAAAAGTGAATAAAGCTACACGACATTCAAATGTGACCGGTATGAAAATACTCTTGACGTTTTGAAATTATAGGGATGCGCCGCATCCACAGCATCCATGAACCGCACACGACTGATAGGTATATATGTTTATTCATTATAAATACACCTTTGAAGATAAAATGTGAAATAATCTCCCTCACAAGGGAAAAATCAAATAATTATATACCGAAATAATTCTATTTGCTTTTTAAAATTAAAGTATAATATGAAAAACTTAAGAACCTCTATTAATAAAGCTTAGGGGACGCGGTGTTGGTTTATAGTGAAAAATTATAAAAATGATATTAGTTTGGATTTATTGGTGTTTCACAAAGAGGAAAAATAAAATAATTAATAAATGAATTTAACTTTTAAGGACCAATCATAGATTTTAGAGAAAATATTTTTACATTGCATATCAGAGAGGTTTGTCCCCTTAGGAATCGAACCCAAGCGCTAACTAAGCTGCTGGCCAACGGCTCGGCAAGCTTAGCCAGGTTCGATTCTAAGGGACGAACCTCTCTGATATGCAATGTAAAAATATTTTCTCTAAAATCTATGATTGGTCCTTAAAAGTTAAATTCATTTATTAATATTATAGGTCTGGGTTGATTTTTGAAATAATTTCCATCTTTTTTCAAAAAAAGACACTCAAAATGATGCTTAAATCTTTGATTTCACTGTAAAATAATTAAATTAAAAAAAAATTAATTATTTTATTTTTTCCCTTTGTGAAACACCACTAACTCCAACCTGGACGCGGTGTTGGTTTATAGTGAAACATTATAAAAATTATATTAGGTTGGAGTTAGTGGTGTTTTACAAAGAGGAAAAATAAAATAATTAAATTAAAAAAAAAATATTTTATTTTTGCCCTTTGTGAAACACCACTAACTCCAACCTAATAGAACCCCTATTAGATTGTATGGGAATTAAAATTCTTGAGATTAAATGACAGAATCCACAATACTCACATCAGCTTTTTTTTAATGAAATTTGTAAAGCATCTATAATTAAATTGCCAAAGGCTCTTGTTTTTCACTTGGTGCTTAATAATATATTATTTGATTAATCGAATCGATGGAATTTTTGAAAAGAATTTAATATTTTGTTTTCTCTCTTTTAATTTTGAACTTCTATCCCATCCCTTGCAGAAAAATATGTTTTGATGTCAAAAGGGAAAAATCAAATAAATTATATACCCAAAAAATTATTTTTACATTTTATAATTAAAGTATAATATGAAAAATTTTAGATCCCCTATTAATAAAATGAGGTGTTGGTTTATAGTGAAACATTATAAAAATTATATTAGGTTGGAGTTAGTGGTGTTTCACAAAGAGGAAAAATAAAATAATTAATTTAAAAAAATTAATTATTTTATTTTTTCCCTTTGTGAAACACCACCTAACTCCAACCTAACAGAACCCCTATTAGATAGCATGTGAATTAAAATTCTTGAGATTGAATGACAAAATCCACAATACTCACATCAGCTTTTTTTAATATAATTTGTAAATCATGTATTGCCAAAGGCTCTTGTTTTCACTTGGTGCTTAATAATATATTATTTGATTAATCGAATCTATGCATTTTTTGAAAAGAATTTAATATTTTAATTTCTCTCTTTTAATTTTGAACTTCTATCCATCATCCCTTGCACAAAAATTTGCTTTGATGTCAAAAGGGAAAAATCAAATAAATTATATACTCAAATAATTCTATTTGCATTTTATAATTAAAGTATAATATGAAAAAGGTGGTTAAATTTAATCTAAGAGACTAATCGTTTTTTTTTTGATTTTTGATTTTTTTGAAATGTTTGACAGCTGCCAAAAGAATATTTTCATACATATACATGAATCTATTTAATGTTTTTGATAGCAATTTTCAAGACAGAAGCAAATTTATTCAGATATTCAGAGTAGCTGCTCAAAAAGGTTCCAATTTGACGTTTTTTTAAATTGAAATACATTCAAATATGTATAGATAATATTTTAATTAGAAATTTAATCTATTATACTAAAATTTCAAATATTAATTTATTTGCAGCTATTAATTGGGTGAATGGATTGTTGAAAGAGATATTTACTGTTATCAAGTACCTAACTTGGTACTTTAAATAATAGTAGGCTTCATATAAATTTTACATGTTCTATTCGAATCTTTTCCACAAAAGTGGATACAATTTTTGTATCGTCATTTTTAATCACTATATCTTGGATATATATGAAATAATTTAAGATTTTCATTTGATAATTGAATTATTATACAACAACTAAACTTATACAAAACAAATATGAATACTCGGCGAACATGTCTTTTAAACTTTGGGTGAAATGGCTGGAAGATGGAATACAAAATATTCAGGATGATTATATTCTTTTATTATTATTATTATCATTCTTTTCTCTCCTTTTGAAGGAGGTTTGTTTACTATACATCGGCTGTAAACAGCAGAGATGATAGCTTCTATTTTGTTATTATCTTGTTGAAGGAAGGTTCAGGAACCGCCGGACTGTCGCGCACGTACTCAGCAGTACAGCCTTCTGCACCGTCGTGATAATGCCCCCTCCAAAAATGCCCAGCTCCTTTAAGTTCTTAGGGAGCGTCTTCGGGACGACACCAGTCGCAGACATGACAAGGGGCACCATTAGCACTCTATCCTGTCTCCACATTTTCCTAATTTCTTCTGCGAGCTCAAGATATTTATTTAATTTTTCGCCATAGGCTTGTTGGAGATTATGTGTATTTGGTATGGTGATGTCAATAAGGTATGTCATTTTGCTATTCTTTATGGTGAGTATTATATCAGGTCTATTCGCAAGTATAGTCCTGTCTGTCAGCACGGACCTGTCCCAATATAGTTTACAACCACTACTTTCAAGTACACTTTCCGGAGTATACTCATAGTAGGGAACTCTGGTGCTTATTAGTTCATAGTGAAGAGCAAGTTCTTGATGGATGACTTTTGCCATCTGATTATGTCTATGTGTATAATCCGTACTGGCGAGGACTCGGCAGGCCGAAATGACATGTTGAATAGTTTCGGACATACCACCACACATTCTGCATCTGTCATCGGTCACATTAGGATCCTTGATTATGTATTTAAGATAATTCTTTGTGGCTATGACCTGGTCTTGGATTGCAATTACGAAGCCCTCAGTCTCCGGGAACAGATCTCCATGAGTCAGCCAATAGTTTGACGCTTTTCCGTCAACATGGTCCTGGCCCAAGTCATGAGGATGCCTCCCATGCAACACCTTCCGTTTCCAGTTGTTTTTAAGATCCTCCTGCGTGCCGAGCTGCTGAATCCCACTAATATCCCCCCGAGATTCACCGGAGTAAGATTAACATCAGCCCGGACTACTGCTGCGTGGAGACGCGATGTTATTTGTTTTTTCAAAAAATATTCTCGAAGATTCATAATCTGTTTCCTGTGCAGCTGTCGCAGGTCAATAATTCCTCTGCCTCCATACTCTCTATCAAGCGCAAATCGTTCAATTGCAGATTTAGGGTGATTGGCTCTCGCATTAGTGAAGTTTACCCTTATTTTTCTCTCAAGAAAATCTAAATCTGTTTTTGTCCAGTGAATTATCCCGAACGTGTACATGAGTGTTGGAACTGCCCATGAATTGATTGCTTTGCATAACCTCCTGCCCGATAGTTTAGTTTTCAGCAAAGTTTTGACCCTATCTATAAATTTCTTGGTGGTGAGTTGCTTCATGGTCTTGTGTTCTATGCTGAGAGCTTGCTGCACTCCCAAGTACTTGTACGTTTCTTCCTCATTCAGCGGATCAACTGTTTGCCCATCTTCAAGAGTGAATCCAACAGACTGCTGTATTCCTCTTTTGACACTTATAGTTCTACATTTATCCAGCCCAAAAGACATGCGGATATCCTCAGAAAACACCTCCACCAGTCTTAAAAGCGATCGAAGTTCAGCCTCCTTAGATGCATATAGTTTCAAATCATCCATATACAGCAAGTGTGTTACTTTCTCAACAATTTCTCCGCTTTCGATTTTAAATCCATACCCTCCATTGTTTAACATATGAGACAAAGGATTCAACGCCAAACAAAAAATAAGGGGGCTTAATGAGTCGCCCTGGAAGATTCCCCGTTTTATAGATATTTGAGCAGAGCTGACAGTATCTCCAGAACAGGATAAAGAAATAGTTGTTTTCCACATTGTCATGAGATGTTTCATCAAGCTAATTAATTTTGGTTCCACCTTATAAATCTCAAGCACATGCAATAACCAGGCATGAGGAACAGAATCAAAAGCCTTACGATAATCAATATAACTCATGTACAGACCTCTTCGTTTGCTCTTTGCTTGTCCCAAAATCACAGCATCAATCAATAACTGTTCTTTACATCCCCTTGAGCCCTTAATACAACCTTTCTGTTCTTCTGCCAGGATGTTATTTTGCTCACAGTGCTTATATATCGCACTAGCAATGCACGCCGTAAAAAGCTTGTAAACAGTAGGCAAGCATGTGATTGGGCGATATTTAGCTGGATCTGAAGTGTATTCTCCCTTAGGGATCATATATGTTATACCCTGAGTTAAAAATGGTGGTACGCGCATTGGGTCTCTCAGAAAGACCGAAAAATGGTGAGCGAGAAGCTGGTGAGTGCAGGTCAACCTTTTATACCAGAAATTATGAATCTGATCGACACCCGGAGATTTCCAGTTTAATGTGCTTCGTATAGCTATTATTATTATTATTATTATTTTCTACCCTTTTAGTATTCCATTCATGTCTCTCACTCTTCGATGGTCACAAAGAGAGTGAAATAAAATGAAAGAGAGGGTGCGAATTCCCCTTCATCGGACAAAAAATATTCTAGTTGGAATGTATAACGTGATGCTTCCAACCTGTTTTGCTATTATTATTGTTTCGAAACCTTCATGTTTCAAATTAAGAATTAACTAGAATCATGTTATGCTAGAAAAATCAATTTTTTGCTTATCCCTGTTCAGAAAATGTCTGATAGAAAAATCATTTACCAGCAAGATTTTTTGTTTGTCGGCCTATGAACTTGTCTCATTCCGATTCTCAAAAATAAAAAGTCCTAGAAAGGTCTTTTTTGATTTACGTTTTCTAAACGAAAAATAAATTAGATTTTAAACATTTTTTTTAATGCAATCGAATGCAAGAAGGGGCCCGCACCAGTAATATGCAGCCCCTATGGATCTCGAAATACCCTTGCATTACCGAAGAGAAAGGAAAGTTGATCCAGTGAGAGGGTGGAGGTGTAGGTGTTTATGCACTCGCGTTTTGAAGGTTTGAAGATTATAAGTTCTGGGAAAGATGGAGGCCGAGAGAGAGTTCAAGTTCCTTGAGGTCATGGGGATAAACTTTTATTGCCGAATGAACTTGCTCTTCAGAACGTTTGGTAGAAAATTGGAGAAAAAATTACTCTATTAAATGGGGCTATCGTAGTAACTGAGCTAAAATTTAGACCACAAGTGCATCTTTGAACCAATTTTCAACTTTCTAGCTAAAAAAAAAATTGCCAAATCACTTCAGCCTAGTATCGTACCAAGGCATGAATGTATAGCTTTCACCTTTTACATCAATTTCACTTTTTTTTTTTAATGAGTTAATTTTTTCTCAAATCCAATCTTATAAATAAAATTAATTTTTAAAATTTCGTTTCCTATAAAAAAAGACTTATTAAAAAGTCGAACGATGAGTACCTGGTCAAGATTATTTAACTAAAGATTGTTAAAAAAAATAACTCGGACAAGGACCCGGGCTCGTCTAAGCGTTCCATACCTAATATACCTATACATATATTATAATTGATGATGATTAACATATTCTTATGAAAAGTTTTTATTTTGCCGAGAGTGGCAGAGTTGTTTATTCATAAAGAGAAACAAAGAGGTTGTCCTCTGTCTGCTTGATGCTGACTGGCTTACAGGCTGAGAAAGAAGACACATTTTCAATATCCACGATACAGACGCCATGAAAAATAAAAAAATTATAATTAAAAAGGCTGATGATGAGGACCAAGCCTTCGAAACTATAGTCTCAAACAAATAAAATAAATAATATATATAATATATAAATATTTATATATGTTAGCATTAAATGAAAGCGAAAGTTAAAACTTGTATTAAATGGAGAAGGCATCTGCGGGCTTAACGCCGAAGATGTCGGATCATACCCGGCTGGGTCCTGTAACTTTTTTTTCAACTCTTGGTTCACTATCAAAACGATTCTGGTCCCAATTGCACCAAAATAGGGCAGTGACCGGATACAAGTTTTAACTTTCGCTTTCATTTAATGTTAAGTTATAAACATTCTAAATAAAATTTATTATTGAATATCTGAACAGAATTCATCTGTTTCGATTCCCCAAAGAATCAGACAGATGGGAATTGTAGTAAATTTATATATATATATATTATATATATATATATGGTATGTGTATAATTTATTTGCATCAAACAGAGGACAACTTCTTTGTTTCTCTTTATGAATTAACATATTCTTATTTAAAGCTAGTTAAAAGATTTTTCAGCTGAATTTTTTAAGTCCTACTCTCGGTAAAAAGCTGAATTAATATTAGAATTATTATTATATAATATTTAAAAATTTTTTATAAAATATTGATGCCGCTCAAAGCAGCGTGGAATATTAATTTAAATATTAAGAAAACAAAAAATTAATTATTGATAAAAATAATGGACTCTATGTAGGTTTAATGGAATTTAATATAAATTTTTGGATTATAAAATATGAATTTTTAAAGTTGAACACAAATAAGTGATGTTATGAATAGCTTAAAACTACATATATAAATAAAGATAAAAAGTTTGAAAAATGAATGTTAAAAATACAAATATGAACAAAAATATAAGCAAAGTTTATATATAAATTGAAGTAATAGAATTGTAATTAATTCTACTTAAGATGAAGAAAAATGGACGTATGCTTCCGTTCAATTTTATTAAAAATTAATTAATTAATTAACGCCAATCGCGTTTTTAGCACAAATTGCTAAATATATAGCCAGATGATCGAAGCGTGCAACGCAATTTAATCTATTTTCTATTTGGTTGTAAATCAAATAAACAAATAGAAAAAACTCAATATCAATCTCAATTGATGAAAAAACAAATAAATATATGCTTACGATCTATCTGCTATTAGCTAGACGCTTCTTTGCGTAGGTTCAAAATAAAAGGGGTTTTTTGTTGCTTCAAGGTAAAACATATGTGCAAATTTGAGGTTAAGAGATGATTTTTCTTATTCTGGTCATCTGATCGGGAGAGAAACAAGCGGCGATTTCATGGTAAAATTCAACAATTTTCCACTTTGCGAGGGGCTATCACAAGAGCTAGGACCATTCCTAACGACATCAAAATAAGAAGTGAGTTTAAGATAAATTGGTGATTAGCTTAGAAGAAAAGCAAGGAAATAGATAGAAGATAGCAAATAGTGCCTCAAAAAATCGAGGTACACAGCTCCATCTATTTTTCCATTCGACACGGCGGTAATTTTGAAAACGAATATTTCGAGAGCTCAATTTGCTAGCACCAAAAATTATAAAAACAAAATAAGAATTGATTTTGGTAGGAATGTTGTATTCGCTTTATTAGCAAGGGAGACTTAGCTGATCTAATGATAAAAAAACCAATATTTTCCAAAAATACTTGGTTCTTATTTCTCGTTGATAAGAAAGAATTGAGGGAATTTGTGAAATTTTTCCATAATTTTAATTTAAGTATTGAAATGGAGCTGATACTAAAATCTCTTAAAAACTGTCCTTCACATCATCAATTTAAAAATTAAAAACTTTTATAAAAAAATTAAAACTAATTGTACTGAAACGGATACCTCATACTCTATTTTTATATTTGATCCCACAAAAAATTCGACCTTCTCCAAAATAATCATTCGAATAAAATTTTAATAAGAGTTTAGGTTTGTGGTAAAATTTTCCAAATTTCAAGTTATTACCTTATTTAATTTACGAGCTACAATGGTTACAGACAGACATGTATTGTAGCGACTCTAATATGGTCCAGTTTTCTTTTTTAAACGGAACTTCAAAAATGAATTAATTTGGCTATTCAAGTTTCAAAAGCGGATTTGGATTCTCCCGAAATAGCTTCGAGAGTCTCCTTTTTTCATTCATAGATTTAGTTCAAATTAAAAAATAACATCAGGCCATGTGGCGTTCACTAATGAGGGGTCATATTTCTTGATGTTTTTAGATGATTCCACCACGTCTCATTAGCTTTACCCTCATGTTTAAAATTCATTTAACTTTTTCTTTTTTTCTTTTTTTCTTTTTTTACACACCTTAGTTAAATAATTATCTGGAATTGATTCAGTAAGATTGGTTCTTCTATGTCATTATAGCAAGTACTAAATGATTTATACTTTTGGATTTAATTTGTTTATTCTGACGATCTATTTATTTATTCTGGTTATTATTTATTGTGTCTATTTATTTATTTACATACCTCTATATATCCTATTATATGATATGATTAGCCTTACCCTAATATTTAAAATCGATTTATACTTTTTTCCACTTTTTACAAAAATAGCTTTTTATTCCTTATAAATTTAGTACAAATGTTTCTGTTAATAAACTCAACATCTGTACTAAGCTCCAACTCTCTAACTCAAAACTTTTGCTGATGAAAAATTACCTGACAACTAACATTTTGGACAGCGTAACAAGTCTTGAAAAAGTTTACACTTTTTCCCTCAATTTATTTATTTATTCCCTTGCTATTAAATACTATTTAATACAGGCATGAAAAATCGAATCTGAAGGGATCTGAATTTAACTATGAATATTGTATGCAATTATTATTTTGTAGAATTTGTATATTCTCTAATGTATTTATGTGATAAATTAGCCTTAGAATTTCACTAGGAAATTATAAATAGAAAATCGAATCTGAAGTGGAATGTATTTTCAGAGGAAGAATTTTTTTTAGACTTTACATATTTTTTTGACCATATCAATAATCCTTTCTTTTGTTTACAAAAGCTACAAAAATGGATTAATAAGTTTTAGATCTGTTTTTAACTTATTGTATATATTCTAGATCCTGTCTTCGGTGTTTTCAAATGATTGTAGATAATTAGGTGAAATTTGAAACGCTTTCTATTAATTAATGTAGTTGCACCACCAACTGTGCTAAGGCTAACTTTCTAACTCAAACCATTCGCTCACTGAAATCTGTGAAAACTCTAATGTTTTTTCACTATTTTCTTCAATTTTTAATTTGATTGTGTTGTCATAACTCGTTTATCTCTATGATTTCTTTTTTACTACTTTTAACTCCTACCCAGTCACTGAATATTCTTTCTATTTACCTTCTTCTTTCATGATGCAAAGACCCACCACGGATCTGTTTGGTATAACATTTTCTAGCACCAATAACATAAAAAAACAAGAAATAGAGTGTGTGATTTTCAGAGAGTTGGCATTGGATAGAATCAAATGGAGGCGGTTGGTTGCGTCAAACCAATCTTAGGACTACATACCTAAATAATCTCTATTAAAGTGATAATGATGATGAAGATAACAAAGTTAATAGATAATTAAACTATAGCTAATCTGATTTTATAAAATCACTCCCAATTGCTTAGTCTGGTGTATTGCTAACAATGCACAACATTTACTGGTATGGGCGGTATGGGCTGCACTAAATTGTTAATTTCATGTTCCATCCTCGTCTCACTTTATGACTGTGATAAAATGAATATGGCTAAGAATTTCGGGCCTCTGTTCTACTGAGAAACTGTTATGAGAACCTAGGTCAAAACTCATTTTCTCTAGTAAAATACTTCAGCTGCTAATAGTGGATAATTACATAAAAAAAAATTTCGTATTGAAAATCATAAATTGACAAACAAAACGATCTTACACATAATTTTTACTAATGAGAAAAAAGTATTTTATTTGTTTTAATTTACGAATGTTTTCAAATTTTTTCTTACGTCCTAAATTTTTTCGCCCTTGGAAATTTGATGCCCTGGACACTAGACCGCTAGTGCCCCTAGTGTAAATCCAGCATTGCAAACGAGCTTTCAATCTGACTACTAATCATACAACATAAAATCTAGGTAGACTTAAATAAAATACATTTTTTCCCGGTATTAAATTAAAGTGATGTGGCCATCCACAAGACTTTAACATACACCCTGACCCCTCCCTTGTATTTAATATTTAATAAAATTATTTATAATTATTTTAGCCCCCTTTTTTTCGGAGGTTAGTTTTGCATTTTTATAATTTCGGGGTCCCACTGATTATGTATACATAATTAGGTTGAGTTTGCTCGAAGGACCTCGATTTTTATTTTTTGACCCCCTTCCTTCCAATTTTGGTCCCAGAAAAAAAAATATTTTCGTTATTATAGGTTCAATTTATAGTATACTAGCTTCAAGGCCGGCCTTTTACTAGAGAGGGGCTTCGCCCCCTGGACCCCCACGTGGCTGTTTTATTGATATTTTATACACTTGTAAAGAACACTTTCAAATATCAACTCTTGTGAATTAATTGTAATAGATTGATTAAGAGGACAAAGTATATCTCTTTATGAATTAATTGAAAAAAAATTATTTTTCCAGCAGAAGAGAATATTTTATTGTCCCCTTCTGCTACTCAATTATTCGGCAAAAAAACCTTTCAACTTAAATTAAAATAAAGTTTTTGTCTTGTAAAAATTCAATAAATAAGGTAAAAATCGTCATTTGGTGAGAATTATTCAATTAAAAAAATTATTTATAGGGCCTTATTGTAAACCGAAATGCCATGGTTTTGTCCAATTTTTTTAACCAAAATATTTTCAGCCGTTTTTGAAATACAGTGAAATCCCTCAAATTCGGACTAATTGAGGCCGTAGCTTGTTCGGATTAGCCGAAATCAGCTTCGACAATTGAAGATAACTGATATCAAGTGAAAGATTAATTGATATGTTGTTTGTTTCTATTATTATTTCATTGTTTTTGCAAAGTAATTAACCTAAAGAATTTCAATAATCAATCTGTTCGGATTAGCCGAAAGCTGGTGATTTGGATATCTTATTGAAGAAAATGGTTCTCTTTCTATCCTGGAGAAGCTGAAGAAAGTTACAATAAAAGATATTATTTACTGGGTTGCAGAATCGTGGCAAAATACAACTGTGAACTTAGTGTGGAGTTCTTGGAAGAAGCTTTGGCCTAGCCTCGAGTTCGAGAAAACACCTACCCAAACTTGAAAAAAAAAAACTCGTTCGGATTTGAGCGGTTTCACTGTATTATGAAATAAAAAAGGATGCAAAAAAACCATTTTTTCATGCACGATTACAATACTTGTCCATACCCTTTATGGTAAAGTAAAATTACAAAATTTTATGATGAAATTGTCGATCAATGTAATTATCTAAAAATGATTCAATAAGATTGGTGATGTAGATGAGGGTGGTTCTTCTATGTCTTTATGATGCTAAAAGATTTTATGTATTGAGATTGGCAATGCAAGTGGTGGAGATCATCCCTCACGTTCTCTTTCCCCCACCACAATCTTACTTGTCTAAGCAAATTTTCTTATTTCACACAGTTTGATTTTAAAGACATGGAATATCCAAAGTGGTTGAGTGTGTGTATGGGCTCCACTTGATCCCTCCCACACAGACACACATACTAAAATCCTCGAGGGAAGTGTCGATTGGTCTTCACTTCCCCCAACTGCCCTTTTCCATCCCCCTTTTCCTCCCCCCTCTTGGGTCTTCTCACTCTCTCTCCTTCTCATTCAACCATTGGACTACACTCAAGTCAATAGCTAACACAGCGGCACTTCTCTCTCGAATTCTTCTTAAAAACATCCCCCGCTGTTTATTTTACTCCCTCCATTGTTCAACTAAAGGAATTCACATCCCCCAACCCTTTCATTCTCAACTTGGAATGCCAACATTTCCTTCTAATATATTTTAATTTTCAAAAACTAAGTAAGAAAATGTTATTTTTTAATGAATAATAAACTATATTTGATATTAAGTTTTAAATATGTACAGTAGAGTCTCACTAACCCGGCACTTCAATAGACCGGCACGTCCAATAATCCGGCACCCTCCGCCCGCGATTTTGTATCCTTTCGTTTGTTACCTATATTGGGTGAAATTTATTTGATTTTATTTATTGTGATTTTTTCTATACAATTCAGTAATCGGAACATTCCAATAATCCGGCACCCCTAGTTTTTAATAGTGCCGGATTAGTGAGACTCTACTGTACTTAGAAAAGAAATGATAAATCAGTACTTTAATTTTTCAACTATTCTTAGCCATGAGTGTACATTAGGGTGGTTCTTATTTTGGGTATTTTCGAATTTTTACGCTGATAGAGGCTCATATGGTTCAAAATAAATAAAAAAATATCCCCAAGTTTCAAGTCTCTATATCAATTTTAACCTAGTGCTACACAAGCGATTACGTTTCCCATCTAAATAACATGGGGTTTTAGGCATTGAACGATCAATTATTTTATTCCGGCCAAAAGAATGTATCAAAAAATTTGAAACTCTGTAGACTTTATCCTTATAATAGTAGCTATCTTTCAGAATTGTTACAGATTTTTAGCTATAATAATTTTGGAGTTACAGCTAGATAAATTACCTATACCTTAGGGTTAGTAAGTTATACTCTAAAAATAAAATAGCTAAAAATTTGTAAAAATTCAGAGGGATAGCAACTATTATAAAGATAAAGTTTAGAGAGTTACAAATTTTTGAGCCATTATTTTGGTCGGAATAAAAAATTGATCGTTCAATGCAAAATACCCCAAGTTATTTAGTTAGGAAACTTGGATCGCGACACCGGTTAAAATAGAGATAGAGACTTGAAACTTGGGGGATATTTTTTTTTTTATTTATTTCGAACCATATGTCAGCGTAAAAATTCGAAAATACCCAAAATAAGGACCACTCTAGTGAATATAGAAAATTTTAAAAGTTGGAAGAAGGCGAAGGAGCTATAGTTGGTTTTGAAATATTAGTAGGTAATACACTTTACTTGATTCCAAGAGGGATGGTCACTTGCTCCGCCTCCTTCCCCTGTGAATGTTCTTGCGACTTTCAAACATTTAACTTTTTAAGATTCCGTTTTTTAAAAATGAAAACGGGACCCTAATGATGTCTATCTATCTGCCTGTAATCATTAAACTAAATATGGCGAAAACTTGAAACTTATAAGTTATACATATGTATTCATTTTCACACAAATAAAAAATCGTATTACAATTTTTATCTAATGAATTTTTTCTTGTGGGTGGTGTTTTATGTGGAGTCCATAATAAAAAAAATGTTATTTTATCGTAGAGTCCAAAGTATTCCTGTAATGATTTTTTAAAGTAAGTTTAGGTTTAATTTTTTCTATTATTTAATTATGCGCTTTACTCATGCACTTCAAAAATGTATATATAATCTAGACACTCTAGACCGTGCTACTTTACCAGACTGTCGATTTCGTTATGGGTGGAAACCAAATCTTGATTTATCTCGGACAAATATATATTGCATCATTGTTTATCTTGCCATTCGAGGTGGAATAGCTCTTTGTCAAAGAAATGAGCTCTTTCGAGACCTGATTTAGAGAAGGCCAATGAAAAGGAAGTATTCAGTCTCATCATTACTTTAAAATGTCCTGAGAGAATACTTCGATCCTCAACTAATGATGAACAACTAGAAAACTCTTGACTATGATGTGTAAAAAAGACAGTATAAAATAAATGCATAATAAACGCGAGAGATTAAACATACAAAATATTAATCAAGAGTTTTTTGTTAATTAATTATCCACCCTTTATAAATAAGTATCAGTTTGTGGATACATTAATTTTCCTTCTTTTTATTACTTATAATTTCCTTTATCTTTCTTTTTAAAATTTTGTTTCTATATGTAATTCTAGAAGGAATACTGAATAAAATGAAGGCTTATTTGTTAAAATATACTTATATATAATAACTAGTAACAAAAAATATTTTGTTTCTAAGATTATTTTGAGCATTATTGTAGTTAATACTTTGTTTTAATGTTTCTCAATGCAGGCGGGCCTAAATGCTGAACACTTTCGAAAATTTTCATTTTTTTGTTTTATTGTGTTTAGAAATATTATTTTCAAGCATGACCTTTTCTTAAATGAATAGTAAATAGATACAAAATGTGGGGTTTCTGTCTCTCTATCATTCTATCTCTCACACCTGAAACCCTCGATAACTCAAGAACGAAATATTGTAGAAAGTTTCTTTTCTGGCGAAAAATGAATTTTCACAACGAATATCTAGTTACTTTCCGTTCATAATTGCAGAAAATCAGAAAAAATCGAATTGTTATAGACGGAAATATTGAATGGTTGTAACTAATGAACTGAAATTTCACAAACAAATTTGTATTAATAAATTGAACGCTTTGCCAAGTTTCATGTTTTAGGCTCAAGCTAATTCCCTGACAAAATAATTGCTAAATCACTAATGTACAGAGCCTTAAAATTTTTTTACTTTTTCCTCCAAATGAGTTGTCAGAAAAATCACTCAGAAACGAAATCACTTTAATGAAGATGAAAATTAAGAAAATGAAAGAAATGATAATTATCAAATTAATTATTATCTATAAAAATATTAATTTAATTAATTTAAAGAAAATAACTTGATAAACAGAGCTTTATTATTTGATTTACAAAACGTCTCAAGATACTATTTCTTTCTTCTTTCAGCAAAAGCATAAAATATTGAAGATGTTTCTAATTTGAGAAATTTACTTATAAACGTGAAATCCAGCCAAAAACTATTTCGTTGACGATCATTAAATTTATAATCGAGTCGAGTCGTAAGGCACCTGTTCACTTCCATGAATGAAACTAAGTTTGAAGGGGAGAGCATCTATTTATAAATTAATTAACCTCGAAGATGTCATTCCTGGCCAATTGTCGGTGGTTCCGTCCAAAACTTATGTCATATCATTACATCTCATTCTAATACACATATACACACATAAATTTTTTTAAATTTTTTTAAAATAAAATAGCTCTTGGACAGGAGGTTCATTTGAAAGAAAATGCGCATTAGAAAGATAAAAACTCATAATTAAAAGTTTTTTCTGCTTTGTTCTTTTCTGAATTAGAAAACAAATATTAAAGAGTAAGAAATTGCAATTATTTTAAAAGTAATGGCTTTAAAAGGGGGAGGAAGCTACAAAAAATTCCGGCTAACGAAATTTTTCCTAATTAAATTTAAATTTAAAATAAACAAAATTTTCTTTATTGGTGAAATAACAAAGTTAAGATCGGATAGAGAGTAAATGTAATTATCATTGGGTAATGTCCTGCCTGAATTATGAATTTTTAACCCAGACTGAAAAAATGACAATAATAATTTTCATTATAGAATTATTTTTATTATTTTCTATGCGTGATTTCTGTTAATCAAAAATATACAGACATATATTCATGGAACAAAAACAAAAATAAATAAATACTAAAATGAATCAATATCGGGATCAAAATGAAAATAAATAAGAGTAAAATTAAGGTCTTAGTCTTCGAGATATTAAAATTGATTTGTCAAAATTTCTGTTCGTTAGTACCTACCTAAGTACGGTACGTTACCAAATTTTATGTTCGCTCTAGCTCAAAAGCTGGTGTGAATATCAAAACGTAATTTCACTTGTGGTTGTGGTGCATTGAGATTAAGAGCTGATTAGATTTTGGTTAAAATCCAACCCAAAATTAAGTGGGGAGGGCTTAAAAATTAAAATTATAAGATTTTCAAACTAAAAAAAAAAGAAAAATGAAATTTACTATAAAATGAACGTATAATAAAAAAAGAGATATTGTTTTTTTTTTGGGGGGGGGGGGGTGGGGGGGCAAAATTGGGAAAAAAGTTAAAAAAAAATTATTTATCAGTATAAATTCTAGACTCTTTAATCGATCTGTACGAAAATTGCATATACACCTTCTAGGACCATATGAAAATTACTCACTATGTGTAATTGATAGTGACCAAAACCGAGGGGTGAACAGCGATTGGAATTAGGTGAACACCGTCTTTGAAATTATGTGGAATTATTTTGGAATTCATTAGATAATGCCCCTTCATCTATTGTCTTCTACTTGGAAATTAAAGTGGAAGTGGAAATAGGTGTACACGATATTAGGTCGCGGTTCACCCCTCGGACCAAGCAGAGGGGTAAGGGGTTTCAAAAATATTTTAAAATAATAAAAGTTTCAAACAAAAATCGAAGAAAGCTGATATTTCTAATAGAATAGTCACATAATTAAAAGGAGATATTAATAATTCCTATAATGGGTCCAAAATTAATAGATTGGAGTTCTTTGTAAATAATTACAAATTATTTTATTAAATATCAAATATAAGAGAGGGGGGAATTATTATATTTTTATAACATTTTATTCTGTCGGAAATTATTTTTTTAAATTTATGATAAATTCTCATTTTGTTTTACATTAAACTATCTAATCACCCCTTAAAATCTTAAACACTCAATTAGAATTCCCTCTACCCTGTTATTTAATTGAGGTTCACTGTGTTAAACTAATTTGACTGGTCCATTCGTTCTTGAGATTAAACATGTAAAAATATAGTAATAATAATCCCAAATGGCAAAGAAAAATATGAAACGCAAGACACTTGAAGCATGGATTAATTATTCTTTTAATTAAAATTGATTTTTTTTGGTCCAATACTATTTAATAATAATTAGATAAAAAATTGATATCTATAAGTTCGTGTTAAATTTATCTTCTAGTGATAATTTTACTTTTTTTAAATAAAAACATTATTTTCTGTTTTAGAGAATCGCGTCCACCTAGAGAAATGCTTTCAAGATAATCAGAATTCAAATCGGCATTTTATTCATTTGTGTGGCGGAAATCGACCTGTGCAGACGCGACAGAGCCATTCTTCCAAGGTAAGAGCAAATCGACTAAACTCTAATTAATTTTTATACATCATTAATACATTAATTAGTATAAGTCATATTAATATTTCGACATCATATTATACTCAAAACAGCCAACTCTCATCATGAAAAATTTATCTATTATCCAAAATGGTTCAATAAAAAATAAAAGGCAAATCTTTTCGTTAATATATTAACAAACTAGGTAATTATGGTTCTTAATTTCACTGTTCCTCTATCCGATCGGCTATTTGAACTCTTGATAAAAGTATCTACAATCCTTCGAAATTATAGTCTTTAAAAAATAAATTACTATATATACGCATATTATTATTATTTATTTATTTATTAATCCCATTTATACAGGGTGGGGCATAAAGTCTACCACATTTTGAAAAGGTATAAAAAAATGAAAAAATTTAACTAGAAATAAACTGAATCTATTTTTGAAAAGAATTTTTTTAAATTTGTCTTAAACATTATCAGACAAAAAACGGCGGGGGAATCAAAAATGAAAATTCTAGCCCTTTCGACCAAACTCAACCAAATTTTGTATACATATTCTGGGAACCCCCAGAAGGCTAGAAATGCAAAAACTAACTACCCAAAATGGGGGGAAGGGGATCAAAAATGAAAATTCTAACCCTTTTGACCAAACTCAACTAAATTTTGTATATATATTGTGCAGACCCCCAGAAGGCTAGAAATTCAAAAGTAACCACCCAAAATGGGAGGGTCAAAAATGAAAATTCTAGCCCTTTCAACCAAATTTTGTATACATATTCTGTGGACCCCTAGAAGGCTAGAAATGCAAAAAGCAACCACCGAAAATGAGGGAGGGGAGGATCAAAAATGAAAATTCTAGCCATTTTGACCAAACTCAACCAAATTTTGTATACATATTCTGTGAACCTCCAGAAGGCTAGAAACAAAAAATTAACCACCCAAAATGCTGTGTGGGGGGGGGGGGCAAAAATGAAAGTTCTAGCCCTTTTAACCAAACTCAACCAAATTTTGTATACATATTCTGTGGACCCTCAGAAGGCTAGAAATGCAAAAACCAACCAGCCAAAACAGAGTTTTAAGTATTTGCTCAATTTAATCTATTTCCTCTTTTTTTTTTTGGGACATCCATTGAATATTTGTTTTCTTTTTTTCTCTCCCCATCATTCCCTTCTTCAGTTGAACTTGCAACCCTTTCCACGTGTTTTCTTTTTCTCCTTCATCTTCTTCTTCTCCTCTTCCGAATATTCTAAGGTTTTGCCACATCTCGCTCTTGTCCAGATTTTTATCTCATTCTCTTTTACATTCTTCCACTCAAAATAATCCTCTCTTCCAATTTCTTCATTTATTTTTTTGTATATTAAAAAATACGAAGAGTTTTCTATTTTTGGTCCTCTTGTATCTCTTGTTCTATGCCGTTCTTTATAGTTTTCTCCATAGTATCTATTGTCCTCTCAGTTTTCCAGCTCATCACTTTTGTAGGTATTTCCGGTTCTCCCTCTTCCTTCCACCTTCTTCTAAATTTGGCACCCTATCATCTTTCTTATATACTCATATATTTATAGATATTTATTTATATTTTGTACTTATATTCGTTATATAATATTATAATCTATGTATATGTTAATTTGCATAAAGCAGAGGACAACCTCATTGATTTACCTTTATGAATCAATGACACTCCTACTCTCGACAAATCAAAATCTTTTCAATTAGAAAATCTTTAGTTGTTTAATTATAAATTAACATCTTTGCTACTCTCAGCAAAATACCATTTTTCCTTTACTTCGATGTCCTAATATGTTGGTCTTCAAATTTTATTTGTGGAGTTATCATGGATTATTTGTCTGGATCGATCTAAATATCTCAAAAACGGCTGAAACTATTTTGTTAAAAAAATTTAGCGGTCTACAAAAAATACTAATGAGTTAACATCGAAAAAATTATATTTTACGAGATATTAATTATTTTTCTAAAATGTCTTTTAGTTAGTTTTACTAGGTTATCAATTATTGTGTACGCTCTAGTTCAATAAATAGTGTGAATATCAAAACAAAATTTCACGTGTAGTTTTAATGCATTGAGATTTTGTTTGAAATCGAACCAAAAATTAAGGGGATGGGTCTGTTAAAAAATAAAAATTTTCAAACTTAAAAAAAATTAAATTTACTATAAAAGAGATCTATCATAAAAAAGAGTCATCATCTTTTTCGGGGGCCAGAATTGTAAGGGGGGCTTCAAAAAATAGATCTATAAATAACAAGTTCAAGACTCTTTGGTCGATTTATACGAAATTTTGCATATGCACCTACTATGATCGTGAGAAAATGAGTCACTATGTGAAATTTATGAGCCAAAAGAGAGAGGAGGGGGAGGGGAGGGGTCAAAAATAATTTAAAATAATAAAATTTCCAAACAAATTCGATGAAAGCTGATATTTACAATAGAAGATTTTCATTTATAAGGCGATATCATAAATTGCTAATGGGGCCAAAATTCAGAGGGGGGGGGGTTCTTTCGTAAATGATTATAAATTATTTTAATAAATATTAAATATAAGAGAGGGGGCAGGTTGTATGGTAAAGTCTTGTGGATGGTCTCATGATTTTATTTTTTAAAGCGTTTAAACAGCATTCTCAATATCTTTGCTTTATGACCAGTATTTGGTATAAATTATAAAAATCTCTACTATTTCACAATTTTGACGTACCTATATATGAGCTGATCGAGATATCAAGCGTAGAATCTACAACTATACCAAAATACTTAGCGTTTTGAACTCCAGTAGAAATTTGTTGTAATATTTTATCACGAATCATTTTTCTTAAGAAACTTTTTGTTTAACAATTTAATAATTACTTATTTTTGTTTAGCACTTTAACAATTATTATAAATACTTTACCGAAATTTGTTCATATATTCACAGCAAAACTAAGATAAATCGATTTTTAAATTTTAATCGTTCTTTAAATTTTGCAAATTTTCTCGCCCCTAAAATTTTGCCGCCCGGGCCTCAAGGGCCTAAGCGTAAATCCATACTGCTCCATATAATTTGGCAATATTTTTATTTTTTTATTTCTTACATTCATTACCAATGCAATTAATCTGCGGATTCTTAGTAATTTTTGTTTAATATTAAATTTTATTTTTTAAAATCGTTACAAAATATATCCACTTATTTTTTATCGGAAAAAATATTTATTCAAAATGAGATTAATAATTTTGAAAATTTCAATTATGGCTTACAATAGATGTTAAAAGAAAAATACATTAATCATTAAGATAATGAGGTGAAAAGGAAGCGGCGGGTCGATTAACCCTTAATTTCTTTCTTCTGGCTTCTTTGTTTGTAATAATTAAAGACCAACTGTGGTATAAGTGGCCATTTTTCTGTATTCATATCTTAAAAATATTCAAATCCTCTTTTACCGAAACATCAAGTGTAAAAACAACTTTTGATGAGTTCTCAAAATCCATTAAGAGAGGAAAAAATGATTATCTCTTTTCTTAATTAAAAAGAGAATTGAGTAAAGCAAACAACTAAAATGGATTTTAAAAGGAGCGTTATCTAATTAAATCTAAATAAAAGTACAAAATCAAAAAATAAAATAATACTCTTTTGAATCATAGAAAAAGAAAATACTTATTCAAATGTTCATATTTAATATATATATATGAATTTTTTAATGAAAATGATGAGAGAAGGAGTTACACCAAAAAGGTGCAACCCCTAAAGGCCTGGGTTGGCCCCTCCATCGTGAAAAGAAGAAGAAAAAATTTTATGGGCTGGGCGGGGATACGGGTCTTAAATAGTTGAAGGTTATAAGTCGCTGGAAAGATGGTGGCAGGGAGCGAGTTCCAGTCTCTGGAGGTCATAGGAATAAAAGAGTTGTTCGATTTGTATCCAATTTGACAGCGAAGGGGCGCTGAGCGTTCGAAAACCGCGTGTTCCTCGTAAAGAGGGCTTTAGGGAGGATAATTGATTTCAGCTCGACTGAACAGACACCATGATAGTATCTGTAGTACAGGGAAAGGGCAGAAACGGTTCTTCGGTGATCCAGGGAGTCGAGTGAGTTGGTTAGAGCAGGGTCTCCTATTAGTTTAATTGCTCGCTTCTGAATCGCATCCAGTGTAGCAAGAGAATGCTTGGAGGCACCCCTCCACAGATGAGAGCCATATTCATTTTAAAGCATACTTTGCACGTAGTACGCGTTTTGCCGACTCCCAACACTCTCTCGCGGTCAAATTAGAAAAGTGCCGGACCACTTCATTCGCGAATACATATACCCCCATGACTTCAAGGAACTGGAATTCTCTCCCAGCCTCTATCTTTCCCAGCACCTATAATCTTCAAACCTTCAAAACCGGAGTGCATAGACACCTACGTCTACACCCTCTCACTTAATCAACTTTCCCTTCTCTTCGGTAATGCAAGGATCTTTCGAGATCCATAGGGGCTGCATCTTTACTGGTGCACCCCTTCTTGCATTCGATTGCATTAAAAAAAAAAAAAAAAAAAAAACATTGGCCAAAATGCTATTATATTAATACAAACTTTTCTGTTTTTTTGCTTTTGTGAAATTTCAGCTAATTATTTACAACCTGAATTTTTAATATGTATAAATCTTCTATTTTTTTTTACTGTTTTTCAATCTTAGTTATTCAATATGGCTATACAGTCGACTTTCGATAATTCGAACTCTTCAGCTGTTAACTTCTGCAAATCGAAAAAGTGTTATGTATTTTGTTACGCTCGATAACTCGAATTCCTTTTCGTAACAAGAGGGGAGAGAACGTTCTATAATTCGAACTAGGCTACTTCCCTATATATAATTCGATTTTTTTTAATTAGGTATGTTATTATCTATTGCAATGTTAATACATATGTAATTTTTTGATATTTTTTGTCGTTTTCATTATTTTTACTTTTCTAATATATAAAATATATGTAAGCTCATACATATTTTCTAAAATATAATAAAACTCCTAATAATTCGATTTTTTTTCTTTCCTCTCGATAATTCAAACTTCTTGATAATTCGAATTTTTGTTGTAGACCCTTGGATTTTGAATTAATGAGGGTTGACTGTATTTATTCCATCTATTTATAAACCAACATTTCTAGTATGGTTCAATAATTGACACAATTATTGTCAATTTAGAAAATATATTTTTATAATTCCAACATTTTCCTCACTTTTTTAAGAATTCTATCTTTATACATTCTCATTAAATATTTTTTCAAATACACTTAAGTGTATCATATAGAGGGATTTTCTAAAAATAATCTATTTAGACCTTTTTAGAATCCATTTCTTGAACTAATATATGCTGCACTTTATAATCTCGTTCCAATGCTGTGCAGTTTCTATTTTATTTCTAGAAAAAACTTGAAAATAATAAAAAGCGGCTGATCTCATCGACGGGGGGTCTTCTCTTCCCTTTTTCCGTTTCCTCCCATGTTCAGCCGTCTCTGTCTGTCTAAATTAAATTCCAGCAACGAGTAGCGCTCGTTGCTTTGTACAGTTATGGTCCTCTCTTGGTTCGCAGAGAGACAGACTTACACTTATACTGAGAATCCAATATTCTAGTATTATCTATTTACGCTGTTCTCTTTCCTCCAAGCACTCAAAGTCATTCAAAAATGCCTACAAATTATTTTTAACTCGCCCAGCTCTTTTTAATTACTTATTTTCCGAAAGAAACCTTCATATATTAAATTCCATCCAGTACTTAATGTTATTAATTTTTTAAGATTTTCTGTTTAAATAAAAATACAAAAACAAATTAAATTTGTTTCATAAATAAAATTCCGATGATAATTATGAACATTTTATCAAGTGAAATGTATCGATTCTAACGATCGATCATACAAAGATAATATAAAAAAGATCACTACGACATTTTCAAATCATCTAGCTTACTATAGATATAAATATAAATCCACGATCATCTAATTTAGAATATCTTTTAAAATTTTATTTAATAATACTTTTTTTCTAATATTTATAAATTTTTGGCTTTTCGGCCTTTCTAGCCATAAGCCAATTTACGATACTAATTATATTTTTTCTAAATTTGTCTCTACCTCCGGGGTCAGATTTTAGCTGGATGCCTCGAGTCGGATTCGAACACGGGTCCCCTGATATTTTTAAATTCATTTATTTCTACATTATAAAAAAAAACTACGATTGTAATTCTCAAAATACTTTTAGATATCAAAATCGTTCTTCTTTTTATTTATTTATTTATTTTTTATAATGATATTGATAGAAGAAGATGTATCAAAAACATTCAACCCCTGTAGTTTGGGTTGCATCGACTAAAGAAGGAGAATACATTTCAGGTATTAGGTAGGGGTCGATATTCAATAATCGACCATAATTTTATACCGTCAAAAGTAGAAAAAAAATACTATAATGATTTTGATGTTTTTGATGTGATTGCATGTATTTAAATCGAAAATATAATATATAAAATAATAATTTTTTAAGTGGATATTGATGAGGCAGTCCATCCACTGCCTCATCAATATCCACTTAATTCACTTATCAGTCCGTCTCCAAAAATTACTCCAATCTTAATAATTTTTTTCTTTGCATAACTATTTATGTTTATTTTACGTATATAAAGAGATAATAAGTGTAATTTTTAGATTTTTTACAATTAAACTTTTTGTTGTGTGAGGGAGGGAATCAAAAAATTTTGTGCTTAGGGCCCCGCAATACCTGAATTCGGCCCTACGGATTTGAGAAAAGAGCTCTAGTCTCTAGAAATAATAGGGATAAATGAGTCGTTAATAGTCAGAGAATAAACGTATTCAGGGATTTCTTCATAATTTTAAGTCCAATGTGGTTTGGAAATCCTGAGAGATACACAAATCGTGTAAATATAGATTCTTTGACACCCTCCTTAAACGCATTTTTTTAATTAAATTGAATTAAAAAAATTTACTTGATGAGATATTTACATATCTTTACATAATCACTTGATAAAAATTTTTTTTATTTTTCACCCCTCAGAAAAATCGGCCCTCACCATAGTAATCATTCGATTTTAATACTTTTTGTGATTTCAGAGAAAATGGATACATAAGTATCAGTGGCATGGGGTCCAAGGATGCTGTGGATGCGGCGCATCCCTAAAATTTCAAACATGTAGAGTATTTTTATAAATATATAAGATCGACTTCAAAATTTCAGGAGGATCTTTAAATTTTCAAATTATTATCCGTTATTTCAAATATTTCAGAAAAAAACATATTTTTGTTCTAAAAAGTACGAATTGGTTCTCGAAATAAAATAAAATTGTTGAATAGTTTCAAGGGACAATTAAAATGAATGATTTTCCGAAAAAGGTGTTGATAGAATGTTTGAAGTCCATGCATGGTATATCTTCCAATTCAAGCATGTCAAAGACAAGTCTAGACATGTTTGTTAAATTTGAAAATTAACTAAAATGATGATGTATTCGATGAAATTTGCAAAAAAAAAGCGAAGATTAAAATAAAATTTAGGAAAACGAAGAGTATACTTTTTCCCCTTGGTTGAAAAATCACCAACCACCACTGGTAAGTACATCCCGTATAGCAGAGACCAAACTAAAACCCAAATGCAACTTTTTTGATTGGTTGAATTATAGTCATTATATAGTTTTATTTAGGTTGAATTACGGTTTCAAAACGGTAGTTATGTCTCGTTTTTTCCGTTTTTGCGTTGATTATTGTTCTTTATTAAAGAATTGTGTAATTATTCATTATATTAATCAAATCAAAGAAATATAAAATTATAAATAAACAGTTGCAAATCGGTGACAAAAATGTTGGCGACAACCTTTTTGTAACGGTTGCTTTATAATCTTTGCGACTATAATTCAACGATAATACAACACAGTTGCAAAACGGAAAAAAACGAGACATAACTACCGTTTTGAAACCGTAATTCAACCTAAATAAAACCATATAATGACTATAATTCAACCAATCAAAAAAGTTGCATTTGGGTTTTATTTTGGTCTCTGTGCTATACGGGATATAACATGTACATTTCAAGTGTGTATAGGTACTATTTATATTTTGATATAATAGGAGCCACAATGCCCTGATAGACAGTCATTGTAGAGACATTAATAGGACCCCGTTTTTTATATATCCTAAAATAGTAAAATCTGAAATCCCGAATTAGAAAGTTGAGTGTTTTAATTTTTTAGGAATTCAAACCTTTTTGAGAACAATAATTAACTAAATCACCGTTTAATAATAATATCATTATATCATTAAAATTAAATGATTGTTCATTTTTAGAAACATTCTAAATATCATTTCTTCTTTTGTATTTAAATTTTTTCCCTTAGTGCTTGACAAGTGGACGACTCGGGGTGAACCCCCCCCCTCGCCCTAATAACGCCCCTGTCTGCTCCAATGAATATCATTGATTTTAATCTCCCGAATAAAATCCTCTTGTTTATTCGAACTTAACAAAGAGCCATCGAAATTTGTTGACTGGCATTTCAGTAATATTTTATTGGAAACGATGGCTTAATTTATCGAACAGGTGCTCTTGACAGGGTGAGGGAAACAGTGAATTGTATTTACGTAGCTAACGGTTAAACAACTAAGAAACTCATTTCAGCCTGGATATTTTGCAAAATCATTCTTAAGCAATTAATCATTCATTTGGTATTTCATTTATATCGATATAAATATTTTTGAAATTTTTTTAATTTCCTTTAAAATTTTTAATTTTTTAATAACAAAATAGCCAACTTGCACATAAATTCTCTTTAGTATCAGATAAAAAAGTACTCCCGATAATTTTGAAATTAATTAAACTAAATATTAATAAAAAATCGCTTCATTTCATAGAACTTAACAATTTTATTTCTTTGCCTTGGGATATAAAAAATAAGCTGACGTGTTCTGATGTGGCCATCCACTTGACTTTACCATACAACCTGGCCCCTCACTTATATTTAATATTTAATAAAATTATTTATAATCATGTAGGGGAGAGGGGGGGGTTAGTTTTTGCATTTTTAGACCCTTGGGTGCCCACTGATTATGTATACAAAATTTAGTTGAGTTTGGTATATAGTAAGAGCCTATATTTTCATTTTTTGACCCTAACCCCCCCATTTTGGGTAGTTAGTTTTTGCATTTTTAGATTTCAGGGGTCCCACTGATTATGTATACAAAATTTGGTTGAGTTTGCTCAAATGGCCTAGATTTTTACTTTTTAACCCCCCTCCACCCCCTTTAATTTTGCGTCGATATGCACCAAAATCTCATCAGCTCTTAATCTCAATGCACCAAAACTACGTGTGAATTGTGGTTTCAATATTCACTCTAGTTTTTGAGCTAGCTCGTCCACAAAAATTTGGTAACGCACAGACTAACAGACTAACAGACATTTTTAACCGACTTCAAAAAAGGAGGAGGTTCTCTATTCGATTGAATTTTTTTTTTTTTTTTTTTTGTGCCTATGTTACCTCATATCTCCGCCAATTGTCAACCGATTTTGAAAATTTTTTTTGCATTGGGTCCAGTCTAGCTTCCGATTGGTCCCATTTTTTTTTCGATTTTTTTTCATAGGTATTAGACCTTTTTTATTAGGTTTGTTTAGGTTTGTTTAGACCTAACCTCTTTGTTTATGAACCGATTTCGATGGTTCTTTTTTTATCCGAAAGGGGGTGTCTTAGGGATGGTGTCATATTAATTTGGTCAAGTTCTGATGATATAATCACTATTAATACCATCACTAAAAAGAGAAAAAAAAATTTTTAAGAAAAAATAAAAACCGACTTCAAAAAATTAAGTGCAACAAATATAAAAATACACTAAAAGGTATAAAATAATTATTATCTTATTTAGTTACAACTAAACGACGAAATATTAACACGAAATTTCTTTTTGAAGTTGGTGCCAAACATATACCTTTTATGAATCGCACTCGACGGATCTTACTTAGTACGTTTGGCGGGTACGCTCGCTTATAGGTATAGTTTGTTTGGCACCGACTTTAAAAAGTAATTTCGTGTTAATATTTCGTCGTTTAGTTGTAACTAAATAAGATAATAATTATTTTATACCTTTTAGTGTATTTTTATATTTGTTGCACTTAATTTTTTGAAGTCGGTTTTTATTTTTTTCTTAAAAATTTTTGACAAAACAATTATTATCTCAAAAAATATAATTTTTGCGATGTTCACTTATTAGGGCTTTTTTGTAGACCGAAATGCCATGGCTTCGCTCAATTTTTTTAATCAAAATAGTTCCAGCCGTTTTTGAGATATTTCGAAACGATTACAATACTTGACCATGCCTTGTATGGTAAAGTAATAAGTTCAGTGAACTTAAGACCACATCTGACATAATATAATTATAGGATTGGAATGACAATGTAAATTAATTAGAATAGAGAGTCCAAGAATAATGCAAAGTACAAATCCGAATCACATCCGAAACAACTTACAATGGACACAACCAAATCTAAATAATAAGTAAGTAACATTTTAAATACATTTTTTTAATTATTAAACTAATGTAAATGTACGATAAATAAACGATTTTAATTATTTGCCAATTTTTTGATCTAATAAGTTGGAAATCGGCAGAGAGGGCAGTATATTAATTTATCTATATTATAAAAATGAATTTCTTTTTCTTTGTAAGCGCAGATCTCTCAAATGCCTGGACCGATTTGGCTAATTTTTTTTAAATGTTCGTAATAGTCCAATTCAGGTTAATACGTAAAAAAAAAATTGGAAAAGTTGCCCGGAAAATTGAAAAATTCAGGAAAAACTAAAAAGAATTCAGGTTAGCCAACATAGCTTGCCAAACAATAAAAGAACTAAAATAGCAAAAAAAAAACTGCAACAAAGATTTAAAAAAACTATCTATTTTTTAACCGACTTCAAAAAAGGAGGAGGTTCTCTATTCGAACGAATTTTTTTTGTGCCTATGTTACCTCATATCTCCGCCAATTGTGAAACCATTTTGAAAAATTTTTTTGCATTGGGTCCAGTCTAGCTTCCGATTGGTCCCATTTTTTTTAATAGGTATTAGACCTTTTTTGTTAGGTTTGTTCAGGTCTAACTTCTTTGTTTAATAACCGATTTCGATGATTCTTTTTTTATTGGAAAGGGGGTATCTTAGGGATACTGCCATATTAATTTGGTCAAGTTCTGATGATATGATCACTATTAATAACATCACAAAAAAGAGAAAAATAAAAATAATTTTTAAGAAAAAACTAAAACCAACTTCAAAAAATTAAACGCAACAAATAAAATACACTAAAAGATATAAAATAATTATTGTCTTATTTAGTGACAACTAAACGACGAAATATTAACAAAAACAACAAACTATACCTATAAGGGAGCATACCCTCCAAAGGTACTAAGTAAGATCCGTCGAGTGCGATTCATAAAAGGTATATATTTGGCACCGACTTCAAAAAGTAATTTCATGTTAATATTTCGTCGTTTAGTTGTAACTAAATAAGATAATAGTTATTTAGTGTATTTTTAACCGACTTCAAAAAAGGAGGAAGTTCTCTATTCGACTGAATTTTTTTTTTTTTTTGTGCCTATTACAATGTATCCAATAGTACATTGCACTAAGAAATTGCAAAGATTAGAGAAAATAAGGATAAAAATAGTATTTGTTTAATTATAGTTAAATATAAATTTCTTTAAAAATAAATTGTAAAAGAAAAATATAAATCAATATAATTTTTTTAATAAAGTAAGTTAAAATTAAATCTTAGCAAGCATAATAATAAATAATAAGATTGGAATTTGAATTCGCGCAGGGAACAGGGTGCAATACGGACGGGGGATGAGCCTCTTAGGAATGATTTATGTGTATTTTCTTTTTTTATAAAAACCAATGATGATGTAAATTGTTTGAAATTCGTTGTTTGAGGAAAACAGGAGAAATCAGAGAGAGAAGAGGGAGAGATTACTCCTCTTTAAGCATTTTAGTGCATAACACAAAGAGAGGAGTCCTAGATGAGACCTCTCGATATACATATTGGAGAAAGAACTGAGAGAGTCGTTGATGAACACACACCTCTCTATACACCTTCATAGCCATTGCCATAGCCGCCCGGCGAGGAGTCACTCCCTCGTGATCCTCGTGGCTTTAGTCCGGCTCTACTCGACTCGGCCTGCGCCCAGCTTCGTGGACAACACACGTCTACACAGATATTCATAGTGGCTCATCGATACAAATCTTATCGAAGGCGCCTATCTCATTCAACAAGACACCTAGAGATTGCTATCAACGGGACTGGTTATCAGGAGAGCAATTCCTGACGTCCACCAGATTGCAAGACAATATCCTACAGCTTTCACCACAAAGAGCGTAACCACCATCTTGTATTTTCTCATTAACAAATCTCTCTATCAGTTGATATCAAGCGGCGATCAAATAAATTTACATATAAATAATAAATGATTCTAAATATAAGCTCTATTATTATTGAAAATTACTAAATCCTGCTTGTCCATCCAATTTCCTTTGTTCCTTTTTTTTATTATTTTTTTATATAAGCAATTTCCGTAATCCATTTTTTTTATTTTAATTTCACAGTAAAAATAGTAAACAAATTAATAGTAAACTCAGTCAATATAATTTCAGATTTTAAGCATCAAGAGAGTTTACCCTGAGATTACACCCACCAACCAAATAAAAATCTAAAAGAACAATCAGAATAACATTATACCCACTGTACTATGTTACCTCATATCTCCGCCAATTGTCAACCGATTTTGAAAAAATTTTGCATTGGGTCCAGTCTAGCTTCCGATTGGCCCCATTTTTTTTCGTCTTTTTTTCATAGGTATTAGACCTTTTTTATTAGGTTTGTTTAGACCTAACCTCTTTGTTTATGAACCGATTTCGATGGTTCTTTTTTATCCGAAAGGGGTGTCTTAGGGATGGTGTCATATAAATTTGGTCAAGTTCTGATGATATGATCACTATTAATAACATCACTAAAAAGAGAAAAATAAAAATAATTTTTAAGAAAAAAATAAAAACCGACTTCAAAAAATTAAATGCAACAAATAAAATACACTAAAAGGTATAAAATAATTATTATCTTATATAGTTACAACTAAACGACGAAATATTAACATGAAATTACTTTTTCAAGTTGGTGCCAAACATATACCTTTTATGAATCGCACTCGACGGATCTTACTTAGTACGTTTGGAGGGTATGCTCGCTTATAGGTATAGTTTGTTTGGCACCGACTTTAAAAAGTAATTTCATGTTAATATTTCGTCGTTTAGTTGTAACTAAATAAGATAATAATTATTTTATAACTTTTAGTGTATTTTATTTGTTGCATTTAATTTTTTGAAGTCGGTTTTTATTTTTTTCTTAAAAATTATTTTTTATTTGTTGCATTTAATTTTTGAAGTCGGTTTTATTTTTTTCTTAAAAATTTTTTTTTTCCTCTTTTTAGTGATGTTATTAATAGTGATCATATTATCAGAACTTGACCAAATTAATATGACCCCATCGCTAAGATACCCCTTTCGAATAAAAAAATAATCATTGAAATCGGTTGATAAAGAAAGAAGTTAGGTCTAAACAAACGTAACAAAAAAGGTCTAATACATATGAAAAAAATGGGACCAATCAGAAGGTAGACTGAACCCAATGCAAACAATTTTTTCAAAATCGGCTCACAATTGGCGGAGATATGAGGTAACATAGGCACAAAAAAAAAATTCAGTCGAATCTTTTCCTTTTTTGAAGTCCGTTAAAAATCATGTGTTAAATTTATACTAGTTATTTCCAGTCTCAGTATAAATCATTCCAATTTTTTTCTGATTTTTTGCATTTTGGAATTTGAAAATTAAGTAAAAGTAAAAATACAACTAAAGTATTTCTAATTCTAATAAATTTTTTTAAATTTCATTCATTTTAATATTATTAACTTCATAAATAAAATTTTCGCGTTACCTCGCCTAAATAAGTTTTCACTTCAAAAAAATGTTATTTTTTGAGTCCCCATGCGCCTTCAAGGACTATAATATAATATGAAGTTTCCGGCCGTGGAAATCGGCGTTGATTTAAACACGGCCAACCAAGCCCTGTATTAAATCATAATAGATAATTATATATAACTACTTGCTTCAGCTTTTCATTTCCACAACTAAATCAATACTTACAATTTGCATTTTCTTTTCTTTCGTAAAGAGTTTTCAAGTATTTTCTCAATGAGGTATAGGTATGAGGTATATAATATAGTATAGGTACATAAAACAATCTTCCCCTCGGCATATAAGTGCATATATTATCATCATTTATATATTAATCAATTTTTTTTCTAAATCTTTCCGTTAGTTTTGACTTGATTCATCCTTTTACTCTCTTTTTCTTAAATAAAAGTTCAAAAGTTCAAAATATAATTTACATTGTTCCTTGAGCCATAGTGAAAACTTAGCCGGCTCTTTCGTTCCAGCCTTTCACTTCTAAAGCTAAATCAACACATAAAATCTGCATTTCTTTTCTTTCGAGAAGAGTTCTCAAGTATTTTTTTCCAATAAAGTACCAATGGTTCTTTCGCCCTTGATCTTAGAGAACAATTTCACAGATTCCACTCTTTCTTTGTGCCCTCTTTTGGTGAGATATTTCCATAATCAGGAATCCCTTATTCAATCGATTTAAAAACAACATACTGCTACAATCTTATTATTGTATTTTGGTATTTTTTTTTTTTTTGAATATCTTTAAAATATTATTTTAGTTTTTCTATTTAGGTATATTGAAATCTAATTGATTTAATAATAAATAAAAATTTAAACATTTGGGGGAAAAACATGTTCAAATTCAGAAACTGATTGTGCACCAGTTGCTTTCAATCATATTCTTTAAATAAGGTAATACCCAGAAGAGAGGCATTATAATAAACTTCCAGTAAATATAAGAATGACATGCATTCAAAAGGCATTTAAAAAAGTTAGAAACTCATTGGCTCCGGCCTATAATTTAATTTCACGATCAGCTGAAATTTCTTTCTATTTTACTCTTTATTGTATTTGTTACTGATTTGCATCGATCACAGGTATGAATTTTGTATTTTTAACCGACTTCAAAAAAGGAGGAGGTTCTCTATTCGACTGATTTTTTTTGTGTCTATGTTACCTCATATCTCCGCCAATTGTGGACCGATTTTGAAAAAAAAATTTGCATTGGGTTCAGTCTAGCTTCCGATTGGTCCCATTTTTTATTGGTATTAGACCTTTTTTGTTAGGTTTGTTCAGACCTAACTTCTTTGTTTATGAACCGATTTCGATGATTCTTATTTTATTGGAAAGAGGCTATCTTAGAGATGATGCCATATTAATTTGGTCAAATTCTGATGCTATGATCACTATTAATAACATCACTAAAAAGAGAAAAATTAAAATAATTTTTAAGAAAAAAATAAAACCGACTTCAAAAAATTAAATGCAACAAATAAAATACACTAAAAGGTATAAAATAATTATTATCTTATTTAGTTACAATTAAACGACGAAATATTAATATGAAATTACTTTTTAATGTCGGTACCAAACAAACTAACTATACGTATAAGCGAGCATACCTTCCAAACGTACTAAGTAAGATCCGTCGAGTACGATTCATAAAAGTTATATGTTTGACACCTGATTCAATAAGTAATTTCATGTTAATATTTCGTCGTTTAGTTGTAACTAAATAAGATAATAATTATTTTATACCTTTTAGTGTATTTTATTTGCTGCATTTAATTTTTTGAAGTCGGTTTTAATTTTTCTTAAAAATTATTTTTGTAATTGTATTTTTACTTTTACTTTAATTTTTAATATATTCATATGTGTGCTATGGAATCCCTTACAACGCGGGGATACGTTCCTCCTAATAGAAAATCGCGTTATTCTGAACAAAAATTTCTTCAAGTAAACCTAACAATGGATTCCAGTAGAATTTTATACGCCGATTATCATGAGTTTTGAGATATTATCGGTCAAAATGACGAAAAAGGCTATTTTGACAAAAACATTTTCCAGTCCCATTAAATATTAAACAGCAATATTTGAAATCAAAATATTTTGTTGAAGTAATAGAAAACAGCTTTCTCTTTGATTTTCAAATTGCCACTTGTTTTTAGCTCAATTAGAACTCGAGTTATAATTAAAAAAAGAAAACTTCTTGATTATAAAAGGATAATAAAACATAGATAAAAACTTAAGGTCTTTGTTTTTTAGTTATAATTGAGTTCTAATTGAGCTAAAAACAAGTGGTAATTTGAAAATCAAAGAGGTAGCTGTTTTCTATTAAAAGAACAAAATATTTTAATTTCAAATATTGAGGTTTAATATTTAATGGGGCTCAAAAATAGGTCAAAATAGCCTTTTTCGTCATTTTGAACGATAATATCTCAAAACTCTGACGTGTTGTAAAAAATCGGAAAATTATATGATAGTCAGCCTATAAAACTCTACTGGAATCCAGTGTTAGGTTTAAGGGGAGAAATTTTTGTTTAATTTTTGTCGAACTGTGTTATCGAAGCAAAATTCAATTTTGAGGTTGCAATCTTGTTGCATTCTTATTATTAAAAATAAATACATTCATTTCCCTATATATCTAATGTGAATCGTATTTGTCAAACTAGAATAATTACTATAAAATGTGAAAAGATACCTGACTATAACTATACGAGTATTACTTCAGAATCATACATTTTTAAAATTTGCAATTTAACCTTTGTACCAATATACTTCACTCTAAGTCGAATCTTATCGACTTTTGTATTTATTAGGAATCTCCTTTCTTAGACTCAATAAAATTCAATGAGTTTGGTGAAGTTAGAATAAGAAATGAATTACTAGTGCGAATCCACATTTTATTAATATTGAAATCAATGAATTTTATTAAGGTTAGATATAAATTGGTTACTTTTCAAAGAAATCTTTTGAAGTTTATATTGGAGCTGCTTAATAAAGATATCTCTTAAATGCGAACCAGCTTTACGTGTCTTGAAACATTTTTATTCGGTGAGAAAATTGCAGAAACGTGTCAAATTGATTCTTAAAATGAACAAATAAAAAAATCTTAAATATGTTTCTTCTCACTAAAAAATAAAAATTAAAAATATTTATAGATCGATCTAGGGCTTGATATTTTTCAATGATATTAAGGAAAAAATGTGTTATACTCGGAAGTTTCAACGCCTCCTAGTCATAAAAGACTCATGTATTCCTGAAAATAAGGAAATATTTGGGAAATGTAGAAGGCAAAAATATGAATCCGAAGCCTTGAAAGATTGAATGTTTTAGGATAGGAAAGAGGTCGGAAAAGATGAATTCCAGTCTCTAGAAGTCATAGGGACAAACCAAATGACAAATCCGTTTGTTTATATGAATAAATTGTCATACAAAATCGGACTGGGTGCTCAATGGTCATACTTGAGAGGGATCGCAGAATAAGTCCACCGAGACGTCGTAGTTTTATTGTATTATTTGTTCGTGCACTATGAAAATTATGGAGGGGAGGTTTAAAAATTTGAACCCTTTGATTTAGACCGAATTTCCCAGAGTTATTCTTTAGTATACTGTGAAACCATTGAGCAAAAAAATCAATTTGATTTTTTTATTTCATTTTAATATAAAATGGGGGTGGGGGGGTGGGGGGGGGAGATAGGTAGGTGTACCATAAAGTCATGACATATCCACATCACATTTTTTTAATTTACTTTTTCTACTTTCTAATGAAATAATTTGAATTATTCCATGACAAATTTAATATATATTTAAGTAAAATGCCAAAAGAGAAACTTTCAGAGCAAATTACTCGCTTCGCTTGCCCGCCTTATTATTTCCTTAATTTTTTTTTGCTTATTACCTATGTTTAAAAATGTTTTAAACATAAAGAAAAACCATTTTAAACGATTATTTTTTTCTGTCTGCCTAGATTCACAATAACTCAAAAACAGACAGTCTTATAAAGTTCTTTATCTATCTACTCTTATTAAACGAGCAAAAATTGTTTTATATATTTATATTTGTTTGTATATATATAAATTTGCTATAAAGTCGTTCTATCTTTCGTTAATATATATTTGTATCTTAGTTCTATTTTGAAAACGGCTCTACCGATTTTGATGAAACAAAATCTATTAACAAGTTTTGAGGATGAGAAAATAATCTGGCTAGGTCTGGACCTCGACAAATTTCATATTAATTGATCTTTTCTTAATTAAATTAATTATTCATAGATGAAAATCTCAATAAAAAAGTTTTTTTACATTTTTTTCAATTATCTTTTATTTATTAATAGGTTTATTAATTTTAAAACCCACTAATAGGCTATAGCAAATATTAATATAACATATTAAAATTAGGAATTTTTTGTTTGGAGAGATGGATGGGATTGAGTGATAAACCAATCGACTTGGGGAATAATGGAATTGAAATAATTATCGGAAAAGAGGTTTTTTTATCTAATTATATTTTTCCTCTTATTAAAAACAAGGACTAAAGATGAATAAGGACACTCAATGGTGGAGAAGTAATCTCCGGAATCGAAGCAAAAAATACAATGTATACATTAATTAATGTAAAATAATTGGTTTAATAAAATTTATAAAAAAAAAATTTGTTTGTTTTTAATTAACAGGTGTCTTTATCATAACAAAACAGGTGTGTTACAAATAAAATGGTTGAAGTGGCTTTTTTATATAATTAGAAAACAAATCATATTTAATTTTAAGTTTTTATTTCAGTTCCTATACGATTTTTTTTATTATTATTTTCCTATTTATTTTTTTATAATGTTTATCAATATGAACGAATGTGGGCAAATTGGTGTACGAGTAAACAAATATACACATAATATGAAGACCATTAGAAAGCTAGAAATGCAAAAACTGGGTGCGGGGTGGGGTGGATGTGGGAGGTGCAGGAGGTGGGGTGAAGTTGTGGGGGATCCGGGGGTGGGTCGGGGCGGAGTGGGGGTGCAGTGGTGCGGGCGAGGTGTGTGGTTTCGGGAGGGGAGGGGGGTCAGGGGTTACTGTGCATCGCTTGGTGGTTCCAGGTACTGTTTTGTTAAGGGAGAATGGTGTAGGTTCTTGGTGAAATATATTAAATAAAGTAAAGAAATTTTTTTGAAAAATGTTTTTGGAACTTTTTCAAAAAAATTTTAAAATATAAATTACTAGGTAGGTTTCAAATAAATAAAAGATCAGATGCTTGTTTAGTACGACTCATTATATATTAGCGCTAAACAAGCATCTGATCTTTTATTTATGAGAAACCTACCTAGTATTTTATATTTTAAAATTTTTTTGAAAAAGTTCCAAAAATCATTTTTCAAAAAAATTTTCTTTACTTTAAGTTCTTTTATGATTCCAAAATTTTTATATTTTCAAATTGGAGAACTGATTAGATTTTGGGCTAGCTAGCTTTAGAACTCTTGGCTGAAATATTCAGAAAACGCTATTTTTGAGTGATTTAAGGCTATTGAAATCAAAACAATTCCAATTGACCTAGAAACTTAACATTTAGCACCTAGATTAATAAAAAAGAAAAAAAAAAATTGAATACAATGTTTTTTTTTAATTCGCAAATATGTTAACCATTTTAGCTAAAAATTGCTGTTTCCTATATTAACGCTAGCCACTATTCTCTGTCATTTATGTATACCTATATTTATACGCCAAATATTTTATGCACCGGATGTTTTCGCAACACAAATGTGGTTTTATTATTATCCCCAATTCATTTTTTTTAATGAAATATTATTCAATACAAACAAACAAAATTCAAATGAAAAATGGCCCTTGTTAAACCTAAAATGGCATTACTCTTTAAAGGTGAAAAGTGTTTTTAAGTGGTTGTGTATTTATCTTTAAAGAGTTCTCAGGAGCTCTTTCGCATCTCATCCAGCAACTTTGTGACGCCCCCACCTTCCAATTTTATCTCTTGATTTCTGGCCTGGAATCTCAGCTGCAGCAATGGCGATGACGCATCGCCAACCTAAAAGCTTTCGTGTGAAAGTCTCTTTAAATGTAAGAAGATAAAACTTTGTCGGCATCCAATACAAACTCCAAGGTGTTACGATACGTGCTTTGTAGTTTCAAATGACAAAGACAAAAAATGTTTTTAACTCAATTTGATTACCATCTAATTAAGAATAAAACTATTTCTAAATTTGTAGTTGGTTGAAGTAGTTATTCATCCAAAACAAGGATGCACCGGGTCCAATAAAATTCCCAGAATAAAGACGTTTTGGTCGGAATTTATCGGGGGTCTTTGGTTTATTGGGAACTAGCTGCTACAAGCGTGTTTTCGGCATGCCCTCTGCATCTAGGCCCTCCGGGTGGGTTGCCCTGGCGGGTAGCGTCTCGAGACGGTCAAAAGTTTATTTGGTATATAATTTTGCTTAACGGTACCACATATGAATGATTGGTTTTCATCCCGAAAATTTTTCTTAAAAAATAGATAAAACTCAAGATAGCCAACACTTGAATTTATTTCCTCTAAGAGAAAACCTCTGTTTAATAAACGAATCTTTCTTATTATATTAAGGTAGTTGTTTCACCATATGGGTTTTCTTAGGATTTTTCGAAATTTAGACAGATTATTATTTAAATACTTCTGCATCGATTGGTGGCAAAACAAAATTTATGAACAATGTTCCGGTGATATTAAATTCCAAAGATAGAGTTTTTCAGACATTGCAATATACGGGATACCGGAAAGTTTACATACATTTATAATTATAATTAAGAAACTCTTCTTACCATTGTTATAAAAAACTAAACCAACATTAAACAATAACTAATGATTTTTTTAAGAAAAAATTTACATACATTTATAATTATAATTAAGAAACTCTTCTTACCATTGTTATAAAAAACTAAACCAACATTAAACAATAACTAATGATATTTTTAAGAAAATTTTATTCATAGTTACAAGACAGTTTCTGAGATAATAATGAATAAATAATGGAAAATTTACACTAAAAACAAGCTGGCAATAACGCATTTATTTAACCTAAAAAGTGTGTTAACTTTAGTACTTTTTGACGTTTTTTCTGCTTCAGCCATTGTCGCAACAGCTTTCTATCGCTTATTAAGAACTTTTTGTTTTATAAATCTCACTTTATAATGTACTTTATCTGAAATTTCTATGATAAAATATATACAAGGGGCAAGGGGTTCGGGGATTAATATATAGCTTTTAACTGAAGCAAAAAGTTACCGAGCATCGCTCGGTGGCCAGGTACTACTATTTATTTAAAGAAATAATGTTAGTCCAAATTTAACAATTTAATAATTAATAAATAAAAATAATTTAATCCTTTCTTATTTTACTTTATTAATTAATTTACAATATTAAAAATTAATGGCAAATTTAAAAAAGCACTTTTAACGACATCTCTCGGTCTTATAAAATGGACACACAAACATTGATCATTACCATAGTGCATGTGATTATTCCTGGTTTTGTCAACAATAAGACATTTAACTTCATATTTAGTGTTGTGCTGGAGCCCAAGATTCAGAGGTGAGTGATCTTATTAAGACACACAAACGGCTTCTTCGATAAATTATTTTATTCACACAATTATTATTGATCAGAGAGGGGTACACCTTAGATATACCTGGCTAAATTTTTTTTCCGGAAAAGTTTTCGGGACAGGGGCTCAAATTGGGAGGTTAGGTACGAAAATAATTTGTACAAAATTTGAGATCGATCGGACATCGCGAAGAAGTGGCGAATCTCATTTGAAAATTTGAAATTTTTAGAATTTCGGGCTATTCGGTTACTATATTTTGTTAAACGTCGTTAAATTGAAACAAAGAATAAAAACATCGAAGAGCTATGAAATTACTAAACATTATATTCTGAAATACCCCCACCCCACACTCGTCATTAAACCATTATTATACACATAGAGCAAAAGAAAAAAAATTCAATTGAATTCAATATTATGCCTATCTTCTAGGCGTACATCGGGTAACAGATTTATTTGAGTATATATAAGTATAATAAAAGTAAAAAATTGTTATTGTTATATAATATTTAGCATTCACAAAGTTAATTAATAGAAATACGATTATTTTCTCAAAATAAATTTTATTTAATCAAATATGGAGTTTTACAAATCCACTGCCAATGTTGATTTCCTACAGTCGGGGTATTTTTTCTATATTCTGAAACAATTTTCATGATAAAGTGTTTCTCATCTTCGCTTTATACTAATTTTTTTATGTATATAACAATAACAATTTTTTACTTTTATTATTATATGGTACTTATATTTCCCAAATAAATTTGTTTCCGATACACGCCTAGAAGTTAGGCATAATATTGAATTCAGTTGATTTTTTTACTTTATTTTCTTTTGTTCTATGTGCAAAATAATGGTTGAATTGCGAAGGTAAGGTCGGGATTTCAGAATATAATGTTTACTAATTTCATGCTCATCGATGTTTTTATTTTTTATTTCAATTTAACAACGTTTAACAAAATATAGTAACCGAATAAGGCGAAATTCTAAATATTTCAATTTTTCACATCTTCGCGATGTCCGAAGGATCTCAAATTTTGTACAAATTATTTACTTACCTAATCACCTAATTTAAGCCCCTGCCCCGAAAAAATTTTCACGGTCGAAAAACAAGGTCCATCCTAGTCCACACATTTAATTTTCAGTTCTTTTTGGGATCTGGGAATCACTTTTTTCTAAATTCGATTTCTATTTTTTAAAAATATCTATTATTTAATTCTCACCTAGAAGCGCAAAGTATAAGTTACTTTTATAGCTTAGAGTTAGAAGACCGGATCGCAATACTTGCACATTAAGTATATAGATAAATATAAGTAGTGGAGTAACAAGAACACCTGCGGCCCCGTCAAAACCTTAGCTGCACCCTCCTCAAACCCCTATATATATTGTTTTTATTAATTTTCCAAAAGCATAGTTTTTACGAATAATTTTTTGATTTTGATAAAAAAATTTCTTATGCTCGAAATGATACTTTTAATAAAATGAGTATTTCATATAGAGGTGAAAAATATATATATAATATTTGGTAATTTTTTTATCTCTTTTTGCACCGTTTATTAAAAGAGAAAATTTTACTAATGACTCCCTTGCTAACCTCTTATCTGAGTACCCTCTCCAAATCCCAATATTATATCTTTTTTTAGCTTCCCTACAGGGGCCTTATTTACGCCATTAAATATAATCAAAAGTAAAAATTGATAAATTAATTCATATTTTGCTCTAAATTGATTTATTTTAATTTCATCTAATATACCGAAAATATCACTAATAAATCGTTTAATAAAAAATATCCTATCTTACGTAAATTGTTTAATTATTACCAAAAAATAATTTATATCTCTAAGTGTTTCTTAAATCTGGGAATAGAGAGAAATGAAAAATGTAATCCAAACTATATTTAACTAAGCTAAATTTAACTCTTCCATTTCTCTTATATTTTAATTTTGATGGGACGTCTATTCTAAATTTAAAATGGACCATAGAGAGTTCTTCCCAATGTTAATTTATCTCTCATTTACTCCACCATAATTGTATAACATAGAATATCTTATGTGCATCTTGTTCTTTATTATTTGCAAAGACATTACAGTTTTTAAATTTAAACATGTTTGTGAAAAATGTGTGGTGAATTTTAAATCAGTTTCGTGAAGTTAATTTGAAAGGAATTGACTTTGATAAAATAATCAATAATAAGTTTGGAATTAGACCCGGAGGTTGGTTCGGGGAAGACGTTCAACAGCGAATACATACTCAGTATTTGATTGAGTTAACGAGAAACAAATAATGAGCGACAGTTTCTAAATAGCACATTTAATGGCTCATTTAAACATTGTTAAATTATTACGGTTTACTATAATGTAATTTTAAAACCATTCATATTTAACCAGAAATGAGTTAAAACGAAAAAATATAGAACCATAACTCAATAAAATAATAAATATGGTTCGCCCAGCACACAACTTACACTTACCACCTTCCTTTTTTTGCAATTTACATTCTCGCCTTATCAAAATAGACCTTGCTGAGCTCGTTTTAGCCAGTTCCAGTACATTTATGGGCCTCCCTGATACCATGACGTTGTTCATTAGTCAATTGATTCGATTTGGGAGTTGACATTTTTCATTTTGAAATTACAGCGGTGACTATTTTATTTTTCTTAAAAAAACTAATTTTTGATCTTCAAATTCCCAGCTTAACTCAAAAGCAACGCCTGTCAAATATGTTAGGATATTTAGTTATCAATGTAAATAATAACAATATAATGAGTATTTCCAGTTGCTTTCGAAACTAGATAATCTAATATTTTCTATTGAAGGAGACAATAAAAGAGTGTGTCTTCTGCTGGAATTATAAATTTTATTTATTTATAACGAGACTATAGTTTCGAGGGCTTTGCCCTCTTTCATCATTCATAAATTCATAAATTAATTCCTGTGAATTGCAGTAGACTGATGAAGAGGGCAAAGCCCTCGAAACTATAGTCTTGTTATAAATAAATAAAATATAATAATTCCAGCAGAAGACACACTCTTTTATTGTCTCCTTCAATATATAAAAATTCTGCTACTCTCGGCAAAAACTTTCAATCTAATATTTTCTATTAAATCAATACCATATTTTCGGATAGAGGGAGTATAAAAGTACAAGTAAATACAATACACACTATCGTTTGTTCTGACGAGATAATTCAATTCTTCCCTTCTCCTCCCCAATCTTTATTTGTACAAATAAACATTTATTCACGGTCGAATTGGAGAAAAATCAAACAAACACATTCGTCAATTTGTTTATTCCTATGACCTATGACTTCTATAAATTAGAACTCCATTCTCGTCTCCGTTTTTCCAGTGGCCTACAACTTTCAAACATTCAAGACCCATCTTTATAGTTAAATTTCAAACAAATCCTTGTAATTTCTTCATCTTCTTTTTTCGATGCGAGAGTCAGTTTTGATTTATATTGTTTGCACTTTTTGGAGTAACATCTTCTTATATCAATATCATAAAAAATATTTATGTAATGTGAGGATTACATTTTATAATATTCTTTAGGTATAGATAGAAATAAAATTCTGGACAAAACCTCGAGGTGATATATTTATTCATCCTTGCTTCGACGTTTTGGACGACCAATTGTATCCTTCTTCACGGCAAAGACTAGTTAATGATAGAAGTTAAAATAATAAATATGAAAATAATTGAACTATAGCTTTATTATCGAAATAGATTATTTATTACCCTCAGCTCTTAAAATGTAGGATTAATGCGTGAGACTTAACCATGGAGTAAACTTAAATTCCACCCGAATTATTTAATTAATTTTTTCACGTCATCTATATCTATAAAGCTTCGTTTTTATAGACTCAACCTGTCAGGTGACGATACTCCAGGCGACAGTGGGATTCAGCTGTCATTGAGGTTAACATGTTTGTACGTGTCTCGAGTGAAAAATAAAAATAATATTTGTTTCGTCACTATCCTTTATTATAATATAATTTTAATCTATTTTCTATATACGAGTTTACTTCTAAATGTATGTGACCTTCTCCGAGAAAAGGACCTAGTGTGGGTTTGGACTTAAGAGTGGATTCTGGTACCTAAAAGGGTGTAGAATAAGATTATAAAAATTACTTCAAATTAACATCAGCTTAGTAACAAAATTACAAAAAGAACCAAAATTGCGAAACAACTTTTGAGATATTGATAACACTCGTAATACAGTTGGCACAAGACTGAAGCGTCACTTTATTCTTTTCCTTTCTTATAGTTATTTTTACAAAAATACGTCACCACATAGGCATGACGTCACCAAAGTCGGCACCCAATCATAACTAACCATACCAAATCGCATCTCCCAACTGAAGGTGTGTTCAAAGTGATAATGCGTTATGAAAATTTAAATGCGTTTTTCTCAAAACTTCATTTTCACACACTAGGTCCCTTTTCTCGGAGAAGGTCACATATATTATACTATAATATATTCAAACGCCTCCCAATCAATCACAAACCCAAAGATCGAAAATAATTTTTTCTTTACAATTTTTCATCAGATAGCCAGAAATCTATTTCTTCGTTAAAAATAGTAGACAAGACCTTATTTGTTAAATTTTTTAGTTTAGTATAGTGTTTGTAATCAATGCTTTGAGTAATAGCTAAAGATTACATAGGGCGCAAAAAACTCGACTATACCTTATATTTATATTATATTTAAAAATAAAATCTCATCGAAATTGAATTTAAAATTAGAACATTTCATTAAAGTCATAATAACATCTTTTACTGATGTAGTTAATTAAAGAGAAAAAATATTATTATCTGTTTGTATTTTCCCATAAACGATGGAAACTTTCTACATATAGTACAGAGACTAAGAGACTTTCTACACTTATACTTCACCTGTATTAACATATAAATAATTGGTGGCTATTCGGAGTGCGCCCTAATTCCACAAATTCTAATTTTCCTCTCCAAAGGCAAGTATTGAAATTACTATTTTCCTTGAATTCGATAAAGACCAAAAGTCAGTCAGTTTTTCTAATTTTGTTTTAGTTTCATGTTAGTCTTTCTTTGAGTTAGGAGTTAGAGGAGAATATTCGAAGGAAAAAGAATATTTGATATTTTATCAGATAAATAAAGATAATTTTATTAGATAGATTGAAATAAACTAAGTATATGCTTCCAAGCTTCTAGTAAGAGATCCTCGTTCTTTTCTCTATTGCATTGGTCGTTAACCCGTACGCTCGCGAGCTACCAGTAGCTCGCGGCGTCATTTTTGGTAGCTCATGACAATTTTTGGTAAATGTTTAAAAAAAAGTTGAAAGTAAAGATTAAAAAATTATTTCAAAAGCAATTTTTTTTTCAATTTTTCTAGTTTTCATTGTTTTATAAAGGAATTTTTAAAAATTATTTTTTTTTCTTCCCCTTGGCCTCGGAAACTAGATGCCCATTTAACCAAATTATTTAATTATTAAATATAGATTTTTTCAAATATTAATTCAAAAGAGCGCAAAGTCAGCCACGACATCTCAGGAAAGCGAATGTCTATAGTTTCTCATTAAGCGTTTCAAACTTTTCAAATTATTAAATTTAAAATTCACATTTTAAATATTAAACATTTTTTAGAGACATACTAAATATTCTATTTTTGTGTACCAGAGGCGTGCAGTCTACGGATTCTGATAATGAGACGACGCATCAATAAAATTTCAAACATTTAGAGAATTTTCATAAATATATAAGGTCGACTTCAAAATTTCAGGAGGATCTTTAAATTTTCAAATTATTATCCGTCATTTCAAATATTACTATAAAAAACATTTATTGTTTTGAAAAGTATATTGGTTCTCGAAATGAAATAAAATTGTCGAATGTTTTCAAGGGGCATTTAGAATGAATGATTTTTCCGAAAAGTGTGCCGATAGTAGGTTTGAACTCACTGCCTGGTATTTCTTCCAGTTCAAGCATGTCAAAGAAAAGTCCAGACGAGTTTTAGTAGAATAAAAATTGTTCTCGCTGAGAAACTATTAAAATAGTAATAATACAAAAAAGGAATAAATAAAGATGATTCGAGAATTTTTGGACTAATCCATTTCTAAGAAACTCTCAATATATAAGTTCGGAAATAACTAAGAGTGTTATAGACAAGTCATAGCTTGCTTATAGCAATAAAAATAGAAATATCTTGAAATAAGAGAAAATTGACTTTCACCACTTTCAAAATAAACGGTCCATAAACAGGGTGGGGCATAAATATCTACCACATTTTGAAAAGCTATAAAAAATGAAAAAATTTAACTAGAAAAAAATAATATATTTTTGAAAAGAACATAAAATATATTTTTTTTAAATGTCTTTTAAACATTATCAGACAAAATAAAGGGGGGGGGGGTTAAAAATGAAAATTCTAGCCCTTTCGATCAAACTCAAACATATTTTGTATACATAATCTGTGGGCCCCAAAAAGGCTAGGAATGCAAAAACTAACCCCACCTCCAAAAAAAGGAGGGGGTCAAAAATGAAAATTATAGTCCTTTTGACCAAACTCAATAAATTTTTGTATACATATTCTGTGGAACCTCAGGAGGCTAGAAATGCAAAAACTAACCAAATTGTGTATATATAGTTTGGTCGAAAGGGCTAGAATTTTCATTTTTGACCACCTTCCCCATTTAGGGTGGCTAGTTTTTGCATTTCTAGCCTTTTGGCCCACAGATTATGTTTCCAAAATTTGGTCGAGTTTCGTCGAAGGGCTAGAATTTTCATTTTTATGTAGACTTTAATTTATTATTTTAAAAAGGTATAAAAATGAAAAAATTTAACTAGAAAAAGCTGAATATATTTTTGAAAAGTACATAAAATATATATTTTTTTAAATGTGTTTTAAACATTATATCAGACGAAAAAGGGGGTCAAAAATGAAAATTCTAACCCAACTTTTGTATTTCTAGCCTTCTGGGGGTCCACAGAATATGTATACAAGATTTAGTTGAGTTTGGTCAAAAGGGCTAGAATTTTCATTTTTGACCCTCCTCCTGTATTTTAGGTGGTTAGTTTTTGCATTTCTAGCCTTTTTTGAAGCCCACAGAATATGTATACAAAATTTGGTTGAGTTTGGTATAAAGGGCTAGAATTTTTATTTTTGAGCCTCTTCCCTTTTTTGAATGATAATGTTTAAAAAACATTTAAAAAATGTATTTTACGTTTTTTTCAAAAATATATTCAGTTTTTTTCTAGTTAAATTTTTTCATTTTTTATAGCTTTTCAAACTGTGGTCGATCTTTATGCCCCACCCTGTATAAATAATTCTTGAAAATTATTTTCCTCCACATTCAAAATATTTTTAAATATGAATCAGCAAATGTAAATTGAAAATTTTCTCGTGAATCAATTCTCCGGTCCGCCCGGTATGTTTTTTATACTAATTTTTTTAACTTGATCCTTTTTAATTTTGAATGTCTCATAAATCTATTTACAATTAGCTGACGCCTCGGCCTTCGGCCCGGCGTCACCTAGCTCCTGACGGGGAGCGTCTCGTTTTTATGGTTAAAATTTATATAGATAATAGATGACCGAAAAAGATGATAAATGATTATATATTGCTTACCTGTCAAATTTGATTTGATCAAAAATTTAAATATATTTAAAAAATAATAATAGTTTTGAAAATAAATTGAAAATGCAAATAATTATAAAATAGGTATTAAAACAGTAAATGAATTATAAATTACTTGTCAAAATTGTTCCCTTAACCAAAAATAATATTGACAGTTGAAAGATTTCCAAAAAGCTATTATCGGCCATCTTGTTTGTTTGCTTTTACCCCCAGAGAGGCGCTGGCGTTGTTTCCTCGAAAACAATATTTTTTACATCCCACAGGTGTGATATATATAAAAACACTCGTGTATTTGAATGGAATGGTGGGTGAAAATTTCAAAGAAATCGGTGAAGAACTTTCGGAGATCCTTTAACGTATCAGTTAAGCATAACAGCACATTTTTATTTATATAGATAGATATCAAGAATAACGCCTTCTAGCTGGTTTCTAGTATTTCTATTCTCCTCTCTATAGCGTTTTTCTAGATTTTTTGGGACCATTTATCATGATAATATTTAGCGTTCTAGCGGAAAGGGTGCGAGTAAGTGTTGTTTTTCTTTTGATAGTGATATTATATTAGCAATAAGTTTAGTTGTAAATGGGACAGTTGAAGAGAGGACAGACAAGCAGTCTGGTGGAAAAGTACATTTCGTTTACGTTAATTTAAGTGAGAAGAGAGCGAGAGAGAGAGTGAGAAGTGAAAACTCGAAGCGACAACCGAGTGATTAATGCAGTCCATGTCTTTCTTAGTCGTTGACGAGGTTGACGTCAAAGTCGACGAGGAAACCCAAACGTCACCGTCACCGTCGCTCCTTCCTCTTGTCAACCGTCACTTTACTTGCACTTCACCCTAATAAGTCCAAGCATCATTCGAATAATTAAAAAATTTATTTTTAAGCCCATCAATCAAATTTATCATTTTTGTTGATATTCTCGTTTAATATAAATAATTAATTTTTTCTCTGCAGGTGTATTTATTATAGAATAGAATATATGTACCTTAGCTATATCAAAAAATAAAAACAAAACAAAAACGACTTTTTATATAAAAAAACGAACTAAAATGTAGACAATAAATTCCAGAAATCACTGAGGGTGTTCTCTGCTTGATTCAAATAAACATATGCATCCATACATATACCATATACAGTGGCGCAACCAGGATTTTGTCCTGGGAGGGCCTACCACACACACACACACACACTATATATATATATATATATATATACAAGGTGTATGCATATGAAATGAAACTTTTACTATAAATGGCCGTATAGGTTATATTTATTTTGAACGAACCATAACCTTATTATTACTTTATCCAATGCGAAGCATGGGAGAAAGTATTGTAATGGTCTCGCGGCAAGCGCGACTTCAAAGGGTCCTCAGGTAAAGACTACGGAACCCATGGACTCAATTAAGGTCACAAATTGAAGGATTCAATGAGATTGAATTTTAGCACGTGACGGTTTTGCCAAAAATTACCTGGAATCTCGTCGAGAGGCCAAAAAGTGCCATTTTTTTTGGAAGTGCGTGCGGATGGATGTATGTATGTGTGTTATCGTTTTTTTCGCCCACGAATTTTTCCACACCGTTGCACCGATTGAATTGAAATTGAAAACCTACCAGTATTTTAACAAAATGAAGCGCTGATTAGTTTTTGGTACATATCGGTCCACAAACATTAGTACTTTATTTCAGTACTTTTTTAGTTTTTTCTAAATATCTTGAAAATGACTTAACTAATTTTGATGAAATTTAATATTCTAATTAAGTACCGTAGGGACCACAAAAAAGGTTAAATAAAGTTTTTAGTAAAATTATATTTTAAAGTACTTTACTCTAGAAAAATATTAATATTTCAAATGAATTTGGATAAAGTTTAGCAACGATCCGTTGCAGTTTATTTTTTCATTGCTTTGGCATCTGTCAACAACGTTCAGTGTTGAAAATTTGATTTGCACTACAACAACATTTTATCATGTTAAAACCCGTATATCACAGAGACCAAAATAAAACCCAAATGCAACTTTTTTTATTGGTTTTTTGAATTATAGTCATTATATAGTTTTAACTAGGTTGAATTACGGTTTCAAAACGGTAGTTATGTCTCGTTTTTTCCGTTTTGCAACTGTTGTATTATCGTTAAATTATAGTCGCAAAGATTATAATGCAACCGTTACAAAAAGGTTGTCGCCAACATTTTTGTCACCGATTTGCAACTGTTTATTTATAATTTTGTATTTCTTTGATTTTATTAATATAATGAATAATTACACAATTCTTAAATCAAAGAAATGTAAAATTATAAATAAACAGTTGCAAATCGGTGACAAAAATGCTGGCGACTACCTTTTGTAACGGTTGCATTATAATCTTTGCGACTATAATTTAATGATAATACAACAGTTGCAAAACGGAAAAAACGAGACATAACTACCGTTTTGAAACCGTAATTCAACCTAATTAAAACAATATAATGACTATAATTCAACCAATCAAAAAAGTTGCATTTGGGTTTTATTTTGGTCTCTGTGCTATACGGGAAATGTCGAATTTTGTGCCTACAGAATTCGATATGCGGACAGCATTAAATTTTTTGTTATCATTTAAAGAAACACGCGGCAGAATCTCAACGAATGCCTGAAGAAGCTTATGATAGTCATGCTCTATCATTAGCATCATGCAAATTATGGTTTCAACGATGACGATGGGATGACGATGGAACCAGAAATGTATCGTCTATTATGAGCTATTTGAAACCTGCTGAAACTGTAAATGCTAAACGCTACCAACAAGAATTAATTGATTTGAACTGTGCATTGCAGGAAAAACGGCTAGAATATCAAAAAAGGCAAAATAAAGTGATTTTCCTTCATGACAATCCTTCTTCACAAAAGCAAAAACGGTTCAGGATACGCTGGAAGCACTCAACTGGGAATTGCTACCCCATGCGTCTTACTCACCAGATCTGGCTCCTTCCGACTATCACTTTTTTTGTCGATGGGCCACGCACTTGAAGAACAGAACTTCAAAACTTACGAAAAAGTCGAAAAATGGGTCAATGGCCGTTTTTTTGGAAGGGTATCCACCAATTGCCAGAAAGGTGGTCAAAATGTGTGGAAAGTGATGGAGAGTACTTTGAATAAAATATTTTTTTCTTTCCTATTAAAAAAAGTATTTTATTTTCATAAAAAAGGGTCATTTCATATGCATACACCTGGTATATATATATAAAGTCTCTGGAGCACCGACCGATGCTCGGTAACTTTTGCTTCAGTTAGAAGTACTTATATATTAATATTATTTTTAATTTAAGATTCTGATAAAAAGATCGATTTTTATTTGGATTCAGAATTAAACAAAAAAAAAATGTGTGCGTGGAATCCATGCCCGACAAAAGTGAAAGTTTTTTTTAATTGATATATGCACTTTCTAATGGGTGGAGGTCTACAAATTATATCGAATTTCGTAGCTCTGAGATTTATGGTTGCGAAACGCAGGGGTTGGTGTACATTCTTACATACGTAAACATCAACTTCCTGTCCTTCTATTTTAGCCAAAATCTTGGGGTTCTTCATGTAACCTCTAGATAGCTTACATTTCAAATTTCAAGCCTCTGCGACTTACCAAAGACGCGGTATGACCGATTAAAAGATTTATTTGGTGACATGACTAATTTACACCCCCTTCCTTTATTTCAATCGAATTAAAAATTTGACACAACTAATAACTCATGAGACTTGATAAGTACACTAATTTTTAGCTAAATCGTTATAGCCGTTTTCGAGAAACCGATTCTATATATATACAAGAATTGCTTGTTTAAAAAGAGTAGATATACATGTTCGTAAAATGTCAAAAATTATGTTTTGACAATTTCATAATTAATTTAATATAATATTTCAAATAGATCTAGAGAAATGCTTTTATTAATGGACTTTAATTTTAGTATTATCAATCGATTTATTAAAGACTCCAGTCTCTTAACAAATAGTTACTATAGACCAGTGCTTCTTAAACTTTTTTAATTGGAAACATCATTTTGACTGAAAAGTCATTTTTGCCCTATGTTTCGCTATACCAAAATTCAGTTTCGCGACCCCAAATAGGCATTAAAGCATTTTCAAAAAACAAATTTCAGTTTTTTCGACCCACCCTATTGGACAACCTGGTTCAAATAGAATGGGATTAAAGAATGATGTGAGGAATGATAATTTATTTTTTAAAAGGGTCACGGATATAATAATCCCTGATCTATTGGCTTGTAAGAACGTGCAAAGATCTAAAAGACAAGTCCTGACAAGTTTTAGTCCTGGAGAGAAATTATCAATTAATTGTGATTGTTCTAGAAAACCCCAATTCCTTGTCTCCTTGTACTACTAGAATGATAACTATAGACTTGGTTAGTGTCGTAGCATATAAATTACTGAAATAATAAATATTTTAGAAAATGAAAATATAAGAAGAAGAATTTTTAAATATTCGAAACTTCATTATTTTTTTTATCTTATATAGTTGAGCTTATAATTTTGCTTTTAGTGAATTTTATTCTTGAAAAAAGCTTCACGTATTGTACAAATGTACATTCATATTTCGAAAAAGGGAATAAATATATCTCTACATATAAATCTCAATGTTTTAAGGAAGTTTATGATTTTATGTTGGGCCACACTCATTGCAGTGCTGGGCCGCATGCGGCCCGCGGGCCACGGGTTGGACAGCCCTGGTCTAGGTAGATGATTAGATGAAATAAAAATTGTAATTTCTGAAAATTATTTACTAATTTTAATTGATTTTCTTGAATTCTAAATATTTGAATTTCTTTTGACATTTGACTAATGTAAATTAGTGTTTAAATAACATGTACTTAATGATTTTTACTTTTATCCAATGCAAAGCATGGGTAAAGTATTGCAATCGCTCTCGGGGCAAGCGTGGCTTCAAAGGGTCCTCAGGTAAAGACTACGGAACCCATGGACTAAATTAAAGTCACAAATTGTAGTATTCAATTAGGTTGAATTTTAGCACGTGACGGTTTTGCCAAAAATTACATGGGGTCTCGTCGAGAGGCCAAAAAGTGCCATTTTTTCATTTAGTGCGTGCGGATGTATGTATGTATGTATGTATGGATGGATGTATGTTATCGTTTTTTTGGCCCACGATTTTTTCCACACCGTTGCACCGATTGAAATGAAATTGAAAACCTAGCATTCTTTGAACAAAATGAAGCGCTGATTAGATTTTGGTACATATCGACCCACAAACATTAGTACTTTATTTCAGTACTTTTTTAGTTTTTTCTAAATATCTTGAAAATGACTTAACCAATTTTGATGAAATTTAATATCCTAATTAAGTACCTTGGGGACCACAAAAAAGGATAAATAAAGTTTTTAGTAAAATTATATTTTAAAGTACTTTACTCTAGAGTAAGAGAGTACTTTTTTAATTTTTTTAATTCTTTAAAATTTATTCATTTGAACCTTTTAATATAGCTCATTTAGCCTTGCTTAAATAAGAATGGATAGGCTTCTCTCTGTGAAATGCTAAAAATTTGGGAGGAAATTTTATAAGTAACCATAGCAACTGCGTTGTTTTCTTATCCCTTACCTTTGCAGAAGACATAGAGGAACCGACTTTAAACCAAAAATAGCGATTGATTCTCATCAAATACTTGAGGAATAACCATTCTATATTGGATTTTTGACGTTTCGGTTTTTATTGGTGACCATTGCTGAGGACATAGATGAATCGACTTTAAACCAAAAATAGCGATTGATTCTCATCAAATACTTGAGGAATAACCATTCTATATTGGATTTTTGACGTTTCGGTATTTATTGGTGACCATTGCTGAAGACATAGAGAAATCGACTTTAAACCAAAAATAGCGATTGATTCTCATCAAATACTTGAGGAATAACCATTCTATATTGGATTTTTGACGTTTCGGTTTTTATTGGTAACCATTGCTGAAGACATAGAGGAATCGACTTTAATCCAAAAATAGCGATTGATTCTCATATAGTACTTGAGGAATAACCATTCTATATTGGATTTTTGACGTTTCGGTTTTTATTGGTCACCATTTCTGAAGACATAGAGGAATCGACTTTAAACCAAAAATAGCGATTGAGTCTCATCAAATACTTGAGAAATAACCATTCTATATTGATTTTTGACGTTTCGGTTTTAATTGGTAACCATTGCTGAAGACATAGAGGTATCGACTTTAAACCAAAAATAGCGATTGATTCTCATCTAGTACTTGAGGAATAACCATTTTATATTGGATTTTTGAGGTTTCGGTTTTTATTGATAACCATTGCTGAAGACATGGAGGAATCGACTTAAAATCAAAAATAGCCATCGATTCTCATCTAATACTTGAGGAATAACAATTCTACATTAGGTTTTTGACGTTTCGATTATTATTGGTAACCAGTGCTGAAGACATGGAGGAATCGACTTAAAATCAAAAATAACGATCGATTCATATCTAATACTAGAGGTAGTTTGAGCTGTATTGCCATAAAAAGAATCCAGTCTTTTGGTGTCTTTAGTCTATTCTTCCACGTTTTCAGTAGAGGTGGCCATTACCAGTCTAAACATCAAAGCGTGGAATGCAATAAGGTTATTCCTCTAGTATCAGATAAGAATCGATCGTATATCTTTTGGTTTTAAGTCGATTCCTCCATGCCTTGAGCAATGGTTACCAATAATAATCGAAACGTCAAAAACCTAATGTAGAATTGTTATTCCTCAAGTATTAGATGAGAATCGATGGCTATTTTTGATTTTAAGTCGATTCCTCCATGTCTTCAGCAATGGTTACCAATAAAAACCGAAATGTCAAAAATCAAACGTAGAATGGTTATTCCTCAACTATTAAATGAGAATTATTTTTGAATTAATGTCGGAATATGAACCACAAATTGCAAGTGAAATGTGTGATTAATAATAAAGGAACAAACATATTAATATTTCAAATGAATTTGGATAAAGTTTAGCAACGATCCGTTGCAGTTTATTTAAAATGTAAACATCGGCTTATTTACTAACATGGGGATATTAAGCAAATATAATTAATTTTTTGGTGTCCTAAATAACCAACCATAGTTTGTCGGTAATGTTTTTAAACCACATGTATATCATATAATAAAATAATTATCTATCTCTCTCAATGTGTATGTACATATATACCGCTGGCGAATCGTCGCCTAACTTAATGAATGAAACCAAAGCGGCTTTGGTGAATCAAAATTAAATGTTTCCGTTTCAGTTAGCAGTTCAGTAATGGACAATAGTTTGATTTATCTTTTAGCTATTAACACGGAAATTTGTTTATCAAGTTATTTTAATTAGGGAAGTCATATTCAAAGTTTAGTAAATTATTTAATACTTTTTTAAAGACTTATCATATTCTGTAGTATAAATCAACATTACTTATTTATTATTTTCAAATGCATTATTGATGTATTTAATTTATACATTGCTCAAATCTGTGTCTAAGGATTAATTTATTTTTAAAAATGTTCACAATTTTCAGATATAAGATTGAAACAGTTTAGAAGAAAGAAAATTCACTTTTAAAGATATATTGAATGTTATTCCGTATTTTTTCTTCTTTTATTCAATAATACAATATTATTAAAATCATAAAAAGTGGTCAATTTTTTCTTTTTTTAAATATATGCGTAATTTAGATATTTTTAGGTTAAAATAATGTTTATAAATACTTATTTATATCTAGCTGTCACATGGTAAAATATTAAACCACATTTAAGCTTTAACTAATCTATTTCCGTAAATGTTTATGTTGCAATAAAACCCCGTTTTTAGTAAGAACAGGTTCTTACTAGTTAAAACGCGTTTCACTGAATATCTTTGTGTCAACTAGAATTTACTGATGTATGTTTGAGTTTGGTCCAAATGTCTAGAATCCTCATTTTTGACCTTCCGCCTCATTTTGGGTGTTTATTTTCAAAAATTTTCAATGAAAATGTCAAAAATAGTAATTTTTTATGAAAAATAGTAATTTTTGACATTTTCGTTTAAAAATTTTTGAAAATAAACACCCAAAATGAGGCGGAAGATAAAAAATGAGGATTCTAGATCTTTGGACCAAACTCAAACATCAGTAAATTCCAGTTGCCACAAAAGGTATTCAGTGAAACGCGTTTAACTCAGTAAGAACCCGCCTTTACTAAAAACGGGTATGTATTGTAAACTTTATCTAGATATAGTTTGGATCTTACTATTCTAATTTTAGTTTGTCTGTACTGTATACATTAACTAGTGGATGTACACTATTGACTGTGTTTCATATGTAAATAATATAGTTATATGGTTATTTACATCAAGAAGAGAAGAACCACATTAATTTCTCATTTAAAATCACTAACTCTAATAATGATCTTTTCAAATTGTTTATTAATTGTTGATGAAATTCTTTTTTTTTTATTTTCTCTCCTCTTAATGGCTTCAGGATGAATTCCATTGTAGCCAGTCTACCATGAGTTTATAAACAATCAAATAGTATCACGGACAATAAAAATAATAAACAAATAAATAACACAATAAATTAATAAATAAATAATAATTTGTTCAGGAAATAATTAACTTACTTTTTTCTTAGAACATTTTCATCATGTTGGCGAAAGTGAACGTTCTTCCTTACGACGAATTTTGTTTCAGTTTGAAACATATCCCATATGCTCCTAAACATGCTCATTGGGGTTGAGGTCAGGAGATTAAGCAGATCTCAGCAAAACGACAGTTATATCAACCATTCAAACACTATATTAATACTTGCGTTAGTGTGTGGTGTAGACAATCTCTTTCAGTAAAATCATAGTGACCTGAAAAGAAGCAGTGCGAGGTGCGAAATTTGTTTCAAAATTCTAAATTCTAACCACCTTTCCTTTCAAAAATTTGCCCTCGGTCTCTGACTAGAAGATTTTCAACTTGCTTCTCAACAATTAATGAATATAAAATAAAACACATTATATGTTATGAGTTTTTTTTTCAAATATATATTTCGGTTTGGTTTTGAGTCCATCATTAGGAGTTAGAAACCTAAACACAAAATTAGAAACATGTTTACAAGTAAAAGTTTTTTTTTTTTGGGGAAGAGAAATGAAACCTACTTCGTAATTTTACTTAATTTCCTCTATTATTAAAAAATGTTTTACCTTGAACAAACACCTATCTCCTTAAAAGTCATTAATGAACAACTTAATCTTGAGTATATTAAGACTTTGTCGGGTTGTATTAAAATATAATTGGAGCATATTCAGAATATTGATCCTCAATACTCTTTTTCTTTTTTTTTTTTTTTTTTTAATTGAAAATATTCTATTCTTCAATTTTCTTCCAATTTATTTAATACTATTTATTTCTCTAAGCTTGGATTCTAGAATGTCTAATTAATAAAATGAGCCTACAATTTTGAATATAGTCCTAAAATAACGTGATTTTCACAAAAAATATCATGTTTCTTTAAGACAATTTTGAATGGAGGATTTATTACTTTCTTCAAGTATATAATATGGATGATTGATTCATTATATTAAAATAACAAAAAACAAATTCATTTAAAATTGGCCACAAGAAGCTTTCTTTCTATTTATTCTTTTCTTTATAAAATTTTCTATAAATAAGTAATCAATTAATTTTCCATTCTCTTCCCACGATTTTTTATGACTCCTTTTTTGTTGTTTTTATTCATTCTTTATAAAGATACTTATTTGAAAATATATGATGTGTGGGTTGAGAAACTTACCCGTTTATAATGTCCACCCCATTGATCTATATTATATCTTGTTTACCAAACAGGAAGCCTATAAAAAGGACTCAACCAGTCTTCCAGTAGAAGAAAATCCTTTTTATGTGACTTTAAGAAACCCCCGTAAAAATAATAATAAATGACTTCGACCCTAAATCAACCAACATGTCATTAAATAACTTAAAAATAACAAAAAAATAAAATAAAATTTATTTTTTCATTATAGATGCATGAATGAATGAATGACCTTTTAATCTATATTGATCATTTGTATATCAATACAATATAATGGAATACATCCATTAATAGTTTCGAATGATTAAACAGCAAGTGAACTGAATCTAAATATAAAAAGAGAAATAATATATGTTTGCATTCAAAGTGGGAATGTTAATATTTAATTTGGTCCTAAATTTATTACTACTAACTTTTAATTATAGGCCACTCTAAAAAACATGAGCTCTATAGTTGTATTTAATAACAATTACAATACCCAATTTTAATAGAATAATTACATTTCATTAATACTACATAAAGAACTTATGTAAACAAATTAATTATTGATTAGAACAATTTATTAGATGCATAACGCATAAAGAAGTAATTAAATTTTCATAGAATCAATAGAATTTGTACTACATAAATAACAAACTGGTTTAAATTCCATACTACTATTCCTTTAATAGATTTGAATTTACTCCTCAAATATAAAATAATTAAAAATACAGATAAAATTAACTTTTCAAAAATGAATTCACAAAAAAAGAAATATACCTATATAATTTATAAAATTAAATTGAAAAAAATTTTGGGCTTATTAAAATTTGACGTCTCTACAAACAGTAGTCGAAAAAAATAATAAGAACAGAATTAATTTTTCTATATCCAATCGTGTAATAAAACTATGCGAAATACCATATTAGTTTGCAAACACCTCAAATAAAGGAGAACTATCCACTGGAATCTGCAGTTAAGGCATAGAAGGCGAAACATATTACTGAACTTATGAAAAAAAAAATTCAACCGAATAGAGAACCTCCTCCTTTTTGAAGTCGGTTAAAAATAATTTAATTCGAATTTAAATATTATAAGAAAAAAACTTGTTTGTAGATTAGTTTTATTTTTCAATCTTTATGTAATATTACTTTATAAATAGAATTTAAGATAAATAAATTATATTAATTCTATTCCAATAAAACATATTAAGCTATGATATGGCGGTTTTTAAATTTTGATTAAGTTGAAATTTAGGTATATATGGTATTTTAATAATAAGATATAAAAGTAGTAAAAATGTTTAAAAATACCAAAGCTAGTGAAATTTTGTTTTGTTCTAAAATAATTGCTTTCAATTAAATTTTTGCTCCATTATATCATTAACAATAATTTTCATTAATATATTCATGAAAAGTAAAAAATGAAATTGTCGGAGATTAAAATAAAATATTTAATTAAATTGAAAGTTTTTTTTTGCCGAGAGTAGCAGAATTTTTATATATTGAAGGAGACAATAAAAGATTAGTGTCTTCTGCTGGAATTATAAATTTTATTTATTTATAACGAGACTATAGTTTCGAGGTTGCTCTCATGATCGTCATTACATGCAGGAATTAATTTATGAATATGAATAATAATAAATTAATTCCTGTGAATCCATTGTAATAGACTGATGAAGAGGGCAAAGCCCTCTGAAACTATAGTCTCGTTATAAATAAATAAAATTTATAATTCCAGCAGAAGACACACTCTTATTGTCTCCTTCAAAATATTTAATGCTCAAAAGGCATGCTTTTAATCTTCAGCGCCTGAAGATGCAACCGGAAATTCAAAGCGTGCTATTCGAATGCATACCTAGCCACTACGCAGGCGCAGAAGAGGAAATTTTCTAATAAAAATCTGGCGTAAATACCAATACACCCACAGTGATAATAGAGGGTAAATAGCTTAACTACCCTCTAGTTACATTAGTACTGTTAAGTAGTATTTAAATCTATAAATGATGTTTTTGTACATAGCCGTGTTTTTCTCAGATAGCGATGAAATTTGTCTTTACGTGTATACATTTTAATAGTTGATTATAAAGACACATAATATTATATTTTTTAAGATAAAAGCTTAAAACAAACCTTTCTAGAATTAAAATAATTTATAGTATTCCAATGGGCTCGAAATTCAAATTATACTTTTCTTCGGAAACGTTACGTTTTGAGTTTCCCTGAATTCTATAAAATCAATTTCAGCTATTGATCTAACGTTTGTGTGGGCAAAACAAAAATTCAAATGTGCTTCTTGTTGTCGAACAAACAGAAGCCTGAGAGAATTTCAATTCCTTATTGTATGTATCAAGGAATATATCTATATTCTTAGGATGAACTGAATGGATGGATTGGTTTGGACGGGATAATTATCGGAAAAGAGGTTTTTTTATTTAATTAGTTTTTTTCTCTTATTAAAAACAAGGACTAAAAATATGATCAAGGACAGTCGATGGTGGAGAAGTAATCTCCGGAGTCGAAGCTCAAATACAAGTATACATTAATTCATGTAAAATAATTGGTTTAATAAAATCTATATTCTTAAAATTTCACTAAGCTGAAGGTCTATAATGTGTGAGAAGTTTTAAATTAATAATCAATTACTGTAGAGTTCTATATTCTCTGGTATAACCGAATATCTGCTAATGCGAATTAAAATGAAGATCAATAATTTAGTTGATTTTAAATTGCCACTCAAGCTTTACTGACAAAGACAATAAATAGAACGTTTTCAGAAATCCCTTGCAAAACTTCCCGATCGACCATACGGTAACGCAAGTAGGTAGTATGTGAAGGAAAAATTTATTATAATGAAAATATTGCAAACTATAAGTTTTTAGGATTTTTTTTAATTTAAGAAAAAGAATAGAAAAACTTTTCATTTACACAAAACGATGCTAAATATATTGCCTCTTATATAAAAAGCAAAGGCTTCAAAATTATTCACTAAAAAAAAAGTTATTCATATTTAATCAATATAAAAACCAATAGTTGTATGAAAAGCCTCCAGAAAATATTTGATTAAATTTAAAAATAATAAATTAGATGTACAAGGAAAAACTTTTCTCAAGATCCAGTACATTCTCAAACAAATTTTAGTGATTTAGAAATTGTTTTTTTTTGTCAAGGAAAGTTCGATCTAGGAATTGGATCCATGATAGAAAGGAACATCTTATTAGTATAAACTTTTATGGCTTTAAGTTAATTAATTTTACTATAAAGATACCACTTTATAAAATGATTCAATTTTTTTATGATTATCCGCACTTTTTAACTGGAATAATGCAGATAATAGTTGGTTGATAATAATAAAGCATAAACACATATATTGTGTGAAAATGTTAATTCGATTATGCTTTACTGACAAAATTAAATATAAAACATCGCCTAGAGTGGAATCAAGCCAAAAAACAAAAAAAAAAACTACCTACATAAAAATCAGAATGTTAATTTGAATTTTCATCGAAAATGTTTATTTTTAAAATATTAATATTTTTTTAAAATGAAATTAAAGATAAAAATTGATTACAAGATTATTCTCGTTGAAACAAGGAATGCTAAATCTCCATGAAAAAATCTTTCGTTTTTCAGAATTTATTTTAAATTCTTTAACGAATGCTTTAAATGAGCGTATGCAAAAGTTCTTTGATTTAAAAGCGGATACAGTAGCGTCCCGAAAATTCGGCACTCGATAACCAGGTAGTCTGGATAACTCGGTCAGTCCCTGGAAGGGCGAAAAAACCCGAGCCCAGAGGGCTAGTTAATTTTTCATTATGGACAAATTTATGAATTCCAAAAGTATTTTTCTTATCAGGTACAATACTGTACACTGGGTATTCATTAATTTTCATTTTAATGTAGTAAAGGCTCTATGCCTTCATAAAGTAAGTACTTTTCCTTTGTTTAAGGGTATTTAGGCAGTTTGATATCTGTAGTATTCTCAAGCAAACAATACATACAAGTCCAGTACTACCAAAAATAATGTTTTGACAATTTCATAATTAAGTAATTTAATTTAATATTATATTTCAAATGGATGGAATTTAATTTTAGTAGGTATTAGTTTCTTAACAAATAGTTACTCTAGACTCTAGACAAAATCGACCTGAAGAAATAGTGCCACTTCTCCAACATTTAATAGAAATTGAATCATTTTGTGTCTTAATTAATTAATTAATTTATTATTAGACGGACTAAAAGTCCTTTTACAAAATATATATATACATTTTTTTTTAAATATAAATCCAAGTGGGTAATACATATAAAGAATATATAAAGAACACATAAAAAATATATAAAACATATATATGTATATATATAAATAAAATATACTGTGTTTTAAAATAAGTCTTATTTGTAAGAAATTATATATAAAAAAAGATTATTTTTCTGGAAAAATCCAAGTGTCTTGTAAGAAAAAGCATAAAAAAATATAAAAATTATATATAAAGAATTTAAAGATTATATATATATATATATAATAATTTTTTTATGGTCAAAATATTGATTAAAAACCAAATATTTTTTTCATTTTCATTTTTACTTTTACCATACAGGGTATGGTCAAGTATTGTTTGTAATCGTGCATGAAAAAAGTTGTTTTTTTTCCTTCTTTTTTATAAAATATCTCAAAAACGGGTGAAACTATTTTGATTAAAAAAATTGAGCGAAACCATGGCATTTCGCTCTACAAAAAAGCTCTAATAAGTGAACATCGAAAAAATTATATTTTTCGAGATAATAATTGTTTTGTCAAAATGTCTGTTAGTCTGTCCGTCTGTCCGGTTGCCCGTTAGTCTGTACGTTATTAAATTTTTGTGGGCGAGCTAGCTCAAAAACTAGTGTGAATATCGAAACCAAATTTCACACGTAGCTTTGGTCCATTGAGATTAAGAGCTGATTAGATTTTGGTGCATATCAACCCAAAATTAAAGCAGGTGGAAGGGGGTTAAAAATTAAAAATCTAGGCCATTTGAGCAAACTCAACCAAATTTTGTATACATAATCAGTGGGACCCCAGAAATCTAAAAATGCAAAACTAACCATCCAAAATTGGGGGGGGGGGGTGTAGGATCATAAAATAAAAATATAGGCTCTTACTATATACTAAACTCAACCAAATTTTGTATACATAATCAGTGGGCACCCAAGAGTCTAAAAATGCAAAAACTAACCCCGCCCTACATGATTATAAATAATTTTATTAAATATTAAATATAAGGAGGGGCCAGGTTGTATAGTAAAGTCAAGTGGGTGGCCACATCAGAACACGTCAGCTTATTATTTTTACATTCATTTTTTTTTCTGGGGGGGGGGGGGGGGGCTGAAACTTCGCCAGGACTCCCCTAGATTCGAGATATATGACCACGAGCCGCATGTGGCTCGCGGGTTTGCCAAGCCTGCTCTATACTTCTTTCTGTCTTAATATACTTTTCAGAAATTAATTGTAAACTATACTGGAGAAGTCGGCCTGAAATTCTCTTCCTAATCCGTTTCTGATCCTTCAACTCTAATGTAATTTATCGTAAATGGTTTTTGATGATTTGCGTAATTACGAAACGACGCAAAGTGCTATAGGGAGGGACAGGACGGGACGCCGCGCAGGGTTTGTTGGTGGGTGCCGGGTTCGAGGGTTCGGGGGTTCCAGGGGGTGGATATACAAGTAATCGCGTCGGCTGCTTTGCTTGTCTCTCGGCCGCCGTGTGGTCGCGCATGCGCAGGCCACTTGACACCCGCGCCTGCTGCTGCTGCTCCTGCTGCTCTTCAAGTCAGTGTAGTCCCGAAGCTCACCAAACGAAAGCCATCTGGAAACGCCGCGATTTTCAATTGCTCCGTCAACGGACCGGGAACTAAACGTAAACGTAAACAATATATATATACACACACGCTGTTTCCTTCCTTCTACGCGTTTCATTCTTTTCGCAAAAATGGTCAAAACCATTTAAAATATTTTTTATTTTTTATTTTTTTTTTAATTTTTAAAAAAAATTTATTAATTTGAAAACTATTAAACTTTTACCTATAAATATTCATTTGTTATATATGAATACATAGAGAAAGACAAGACATCTCATGTGTGTATATATATATTTGTAAAAAAGTGGTGTTCGTGTTAAAACAAAGTGCAAAACAACTTTTCATTTCATTTCATTCGGTAAGTAATTATATTTTTTGAGTTTTGTGACATGACCGAGGGAAAATAAATGTCAACGCATCCAATTAGAATTTATCAAGACGAATATATTTTTAGTATCAAAATAATATTATATCAATTAATTGATGTCACTCTTTTGATGGACTGAATGTTGAAATTTATTTTCGCAATTACCAATTACTTTTACTTTGCATGGATCTTATTTATTTTCAATTCTTGTTTTTTTTTATTAGTATTATTTTTTTCCCCGTATATTACCAATCTAATTAAAAAAATCTTCAATTATTATTTGATGAGAATTTAGCTTAAAAAAATATTAAGAAATATATAAATTGTGGTGTTTTTTTGAGGCTCTTGAGCCTCAAAAAACACCACAATTTATAATTTTAAAACATTATAGTACTATATCTAAATTAAGAAATATGTTACTATTTCAAGAATTTTTTAATTATTATGATCATCTTTAAAATAGTCAATCTTAAGAATGGTTTGACGCATGTACTCTCTCTAATTGACTCTATCGCCCATGCCAATTCTTTCTATTATCTCTAACTCTCATAATCCATACCCCCTTACCCCCTTACCCCCTTACCCATAAATTTTTATTTTCTATTTCATAATCATAACCTAGTCAAATTCATGTCCCTAATTTATAAATTTAATTTAAGATTCATAGGAATGTAGACAATTTTTTTTTCTATATCAAAAATATTAACGAATTTTAAGTTATTCAATAGATTCATTCATACATTTAATAGAATAAAATCTAAGCTGCTGATTAAGTCGAAATAGATCGAGGAACCATTTAATTATGGTTTTTGGTTTATTTCTAATCTTAATTTAAATTTAGTTTCTAATATAGGTATTTAAAAAGTACAATATATTTATTATTAATTATTTTGAGAAGAAGAGACTTTTACACGTAAAGATAATTTTTATCGCATTTGCACTTTTCAATATTGACATTTTTATCAAAAAGAAAAACAACTTATTTCCTATTATAAACACTTTTTTTTATTTTAATTTTTTAATAATTATTGATCATGACAAATACGCCAATTTCCAATTGCAGAATCTTATCAAGCTTTTCTTAAAAATTAATATTATTTTTATTATGATAGATCGTCGAACCTTTCCCGAAGATAATACACATAGTGGGAAATTGAGCATCAATACTTTTTACGATAAAAGGATGAATTTTGAGATTTTTTTTTTTGAGATTTATTTATTTGAATCTTTAAATACAGATTGACCCATACAGATGATCCCACAAAGCTTTAATAATAAAAAAAAGTTTTTATTAGATTCTCGACGTTTTGATTAATTACGTTTTTTAAAAAAATTAATAAATGATCACTTTATATTAAAACTAAAAAGACAAGAATATTCAAATTTCACTAAATTATTAAAATAGCTTAGATCCTAAAAAAACATCTATTCTGAGTTTTATTAAATTTATATTTTCACATAAAAATTTATTTTGTAAAAAAAAAACTTTTTTTTCTATTAGATTCTCGACGTTTTGGCTAATTACAACCTTTTTTAAAAAAATTACAAAATGATGACTTTTTATTAAAACTAAAAAACTCAAGAATATTCAAATTTCACTAAATTATTAAAATAGCTTAGATCCTAAAAAAACATCTATTCTGAGTTTTATTAAATTTATATTTTCACATAAAAATTTATTTTGTAAAAAAATAAATAAATAGTCTAACTTATTCGGTTAATTTATTACATCTCGAATGAAAATTTTATAAAAATGTGTCATTTTATGTCTTAAGATTCATTTAAGTGAATATATAGGCTGTCAAATTATTAGCAAACGCCTATTTATCAGCATCCCGCAACACTGAATTTATTTTCGATTTAAACACTCCAGCTTTGAAACTTCTCATGACTGAAGTTTTTTTCATACCACAATTCGACAATTAAATACCTTATAAAAATTTGTCCAGACTTATATGTTTCATTTTAAAATGAGATGGTTAAAATAGTACAAAACTACCACACACAACAAAAGCTATTCTGACTTTGAAAATTTTGTATTTATTATTTGAACATACAGTTTAAATAAAATACATTATATAGAGACTAAATAAAAATCTTTAGTAAAATCTCTTTTTTTTAAATAGCAGTGTCAACTTCTTTTAGTTTTCTAAAAAGTGTTTATAATATTCTGCAATTAAAATCTAAAATTCATGGATATATTGTGATAAAAATGAATAACTTTTTATTATGATTAAATGTGCGTGTGAGCGATTCTTTCATTAGAATCTGATCAATGAAAATAACTAGAAAGAGAGCGGATAGAAGAATAATATCTCTTTCTTTAGAGTTAAGGTGTATTGCAAGGATGCCTGAAACAGATCTGGACTTGTAATACAAGTCGAAACCTGTTTCAGACTATTAGAGATTAATTTCTTAATTTCTTTTATTCTAGGAATGGCCTATTTCACTCAGACCAAAACGATACTCGTTATAGATAGAGAGAATATTCAATTGGACATACTTTTGCCCAAATATCTTTTAGTTCATGTTTTTCGATTAATTTTTTTAATGCAATTTATAGATTTTAAATGAAAGTCATGGGTCGAGTACATGTAAATTAATTCACTTTTTAATCTCATAAAATCAAGGTATTTTCCTCAAGATAGCTGAAGTAATTAAAATAGGAAATCTGGAATTATTTTTCATATTCTTTAAATTTGCTACCGTTAAAAAGCTCTGTAACTTTTAAATTTTATATAACTTTAAATGAATTAGTTGTATACTATTTATTGAAAGTGTTTTTAAAATTTTACAAATTTTCAAATGTAACACGGATGAAAATACTCTTGATATTTTGGAATTTGCGGGATGCACCACATCCACAACATTCATGCACCTCACGCCACTGCTAATAACAGACATTTTGACAAAACAGTTATTATCTAAAAATATAATTTTTTTCGATGTTCGCTTATTAGAGTTTTTTTGTAGACCGAAATGCCATGGTTTCGTCCAATTTTTTTTTAATCAAAATAGTTTCAGCAATTTTTTGAGAATTATTTCGGAAAAACGAAGCAAACAAAAATTTTTCCATGCACGATTACAATACTTGACCATACACTATACCCTGTACCTTGATTCTAAATGGACCAAGTAGTCAAGTTTTGAGAAATAACAAAATAATTTTTTGATTTACCTACATTATAAATACCATACTTTGACCACTTAATAAAACTCGTATCTCAACAACTACTATCGGAATAATTTTGTAAATTTGTACAATCATAGAAGTTTTTAACTAGAACTCACTGGTGTATATAATTAAAATTAGCAAATTTTTTACATTGACCCTTTTAGAACCAGGATATAGAAATGTTAATTTCACTAGTCGTATCGAAATATCTTCTAATTTATAATTTAAAATTTTTTTAATTTTAATAAAATTTATTTTAATTTAGTTTTGCTTATTATTACCTACTTAATGGTGATTGGAAACACAAATCTAAACGAGAACTTAATTTTGGAGATTTCTTAGATTAAATTCTTAATAAATATAATGTGCTCCTCATTTTTGCTGTTTTGGTTATACATGGTTATCTAGTTGACATCATCTCTTATTTTGGTATTGATTCTAGGAAGATATCAAATGTTCATTCACACCCGACTGCACTTGAAATGGTGAAAAATGACAAAAGAATAAAAGATTATTAACAATGACTTGGTGTTTACTGATTATTAAATTAGGTTTGAAGATGATAATTGAAAATGCTTTATATCAGTAAAAAATTGTGAATATTTTATTGACCAGATATCAAGATATTTTGAAGGGATTAGTATATTTAGTATATCACTTCTTCATCAGTAGAAGCCACTCATCTCACTCACTGAGATATTCGGGAATTTTTTCCTGTAATTGTCAGTCTTTCCAAACTCATATATTATACGAGCTGCTCCAGGCCTTCGGCACGCCCTCTACAGCTCGACCCTCCGGGCGAGTGGCCCTGGCGGGCAGCGTCTCGGCATGTGATTATTAGGTCTGTCATATATATTTGTAATATTTTGCCCCCTCTTTCGCCCCCACGCACTCATTTTGGCTATTGATTTTTACAGCATACATTTTATATAGTCTTAAAAACCAACTATTTGATTTATATCGGAGAGAGTATTATTTTTTGCCCCCACTCACATTTTGGGAGGTTGAAATTATTTTTTAGATATTTGCAAATAAATAACTCTCAGTTTTCTAAAGAGTAAATGTAGTAAAAAGCTAAAAAGTTCTATAATTTGCCCTTCCCCCTTTCGCCCACATACAGTCAATTTTGATAGTTGATTTTTAGAGGAATAGCTCCTTAAAGTAATAATGAATAACTACAAAATTTGATCAAGATCGGAGAGAGTTTTATTTTTTGCCCCCACTCACATTTCGGATAGTTGGGAGTCGAATTTCAAAAATCCTGAAATAACTTTTTAGATATTTGTATTTAAAATTTTACTAAGTAAAAATCAAGTAGATATCTTATCGTTCTTAAATGAAAATGCACAATTAGTGTAAACATATTGCAAATATATTTTGCCCCTTTTGACCCCTTTAGGGGTCGAATTTCAAAAAATCCTGAAAGTAGTTTTTAGATATTTTAGTTTAGTATTTTTATAAGTAAAAAGCAAGTAGATATTTTATTGTTCTTAAGAGATATCACATAATCAGTGAAAGCACACTGTGCCCCCTTTGAGCCCCTTAGGGGTGGAATTTCGAAAAATCCTTTCTTAGTGAGCCCCTATGTCATAGATGTAATATCCTCTCCAAATTTCATGTTTTTATGTCCAGTGGTTCTGGCTGTTTTGATGATGAGTGAGTGAGTGAGTGAGTGAATGAGTGAGTGTATCGGGCAAAGAATTTTATATATATAGATATAATTTAAAACAAAACGTTTAGGAAATAATAATAAAAAACTATAGTCTCTTATTAAAATTATACCCTTATGATTTCAATAAATTAAATTTTTTATATTTATCGTTTTGTAATTCATTTATTTAATAAACAATTCATTATACCTATCTATTTAATCAATTCGTAATTATTTTTATTCCATTTTATTGATATAAATAAATAATCATTAAGAGAGGTATGTTTTTATTGAATTAAAGAGTAATGTTCATAATAGCTTTTTTTTATCTACTATTATACTTTGGCACAGAATTCGACATTTTAAGGAGGTCCTTTCGCTCCAGTTGAGTAAAAAGAAGTGTAGTATCTAATATTTAATAAAATAAGTTAAAATACAAATGAAAAATAATAGAATTAAAAAATAAATAGTATGAAAACCGTAAATTATTGAAATAAAAACAATTATAAAAAATATATAAAAGTTAGTTTGATTTATTCAAATCAGCTGATAAGTCTTGTATGATTTGGCAATGTGTTGCATTAATGTTTATGTTTACATCCAAACATAGTATTTATGTAATTTTTTAAAGTAAATATGTAAAGAAATCTGCCTGTTTCAAAATGCTATTTTTTTTTTAACTTTATCTATTCAACTAAAAGTAGTTCATAGTAATTCAAGAAAAGCGTCAGGATCTTAATTTTTCATAAGACTCTAAGAAAATGTTTACATTTTAAAAAATTTTATTTTCAAAAATTTGCTCGCCAATGTGTGATTGAAACTTCACCAAACCATAGATAGAGACTTAAACTATTATAAAAAATTAAATTATAGTTATAATCAAATATTTTTTATTTAACATTGGCGGCGAACCGACATCCTTAATTTAATATTTTTAGAGAGAAGTAAATAGCAGTTGCATAAGAAGTTATATATCTATTGAACATCACAACGATCACGATTTTTTATGTTTTTACTATATACATATATTTCTGGATTCGATACCAACATTAAATCAAGAGAGGCTAACAATTACCTTCTTGATTTTCTAAGGAAATATTATCTCTACTATTTTCGGTGGTTTGTTTTATATATATTCAAGAATAGAAGCTTGTAGAAATTTTGCTCTGGTACAAAAATCTATTTTATGTCCAAACCGAAGAATTAATTTAGAGCATTTTGCGCTACCCAAATCGTTCACAGGTAAATAAATTGCTAAATCATCGATATTCACAGAGAGCTTACCTAGTATTAAAAAAGTTTTTTATTACTATTTTACTATAGATACATTTATTTGTGTTATATTTTTTCTAATTACATAATGGGGTAGATAAGGTTGTACCTCTACTCACACACTTTATACTAAGTGAATACTAAATTCACAAAAGTATATTAAGTAAAAAAAGTTTTTTGCTCTTGCAGCTAGTGGTATTTTTCAAAAATCATTATATAGGAAAATGAAAACTGAAAATTTATTAGTTCTACAAATCGCTTGGAAAAAAATTGAATCATATATTTATTCAATGTGGATTTGGAAACTTAGATGGGAAGATATTTTTGAAAATGTCGGGAGTAAGGGCTGTCCCTACTTGCCTCTTTAATTTAATGAGGACAATTCTTCAGTATAGGGTCGCTAGATCAGGCGATCAATCATTAATCGTTTGGTTAGGAAAAAAAATTGAATACATTATATCCATAAAATAAAGAATAATTGATGACAATTTCAATTTTCGAATTGCGAAAAAAAGAAAAAATAACATTTTTTTGCGCTATTATAAATATTTAGATATTACTCATTGTACTTAATTTAAAGTAAAAATTATTTTCAATTTTTCCATAACAATGATCAAAAATATATCATTAAAATAATTAATTAAATATTTTCTTATATCTACAAAAATAGTCCGAAACTATGAAATCATTTATTTAAAAGCTACTTATACGTTCGACATTTTATAAATGCAAACACACAGCCACTCTAAACTTACAAACAAAACGTCATTTATTATATTGAAAATTTAATTAATCATCATATTAAACAATGGATTAACAGAAAATAGAATAAACAGCATTCACACAAACACTAAAGTTCAAACTATAAAAGGATAATTAATAGGATTAGTAATTTAACGAAGTTTGTGATAAATTACATTCACTCTAAAAAGTATTTAGTACACATCCATTAATAATAGAAATAATTTATCTAGAGTCTATAGTAGATATTAAGATAAAAAAGAAGAAAAAACATTTTGATTTAATCATTTTTTTTTACTTTATCCAATACGAAGCATGGGAGAAAGTATTGTAATGGGTCTCGCGGCAAGCGCGACTTCAAAGGGTCCTCAGGTAAAGACTACGGAACCCATGGACTCAATTAAGGTCACAAATTGAAGTATTCAATGAGATTGAATTTTAGCACATGACGGTTTTGCCAAAAATTACCTGGAATCTCGTCGAGAGGCCAAAAAGTGCCATTTTTTTTGGAAGTGCGTGCGGATGGATGGATGGATGTATGTTATCGTTTTTTTCGTCCACGATTTTTTCCTCACCGTTGCACTGATTGAATTGAAATTGAAAACCTACTATAAGTTTAACAAAATGAAGCGCTGATTAGTTTTTGGTACATATCGGTCCACAAACATTAGTACTTTATTTTAGTACTTTTTTAGTTTTTTCTAAATATCTTGAAAATGACTTGACCAATTTTGATGAAATTTAATATCCTAATTAAGTACCTTGAGGACCGCAAAAAAAGGATAAATAAAGTTTTTAGTAAAATCATATTTTAAAGTACTTTACTCTAGAGTAAAATAGTACTTTTTTAAAAATTTTTATTTTAAATTCTTTAAAATTTATTCATTTGATCGTTTTAAGATAGCTCATTTAACCTAACTTAAGTATGAATGGTTAGGCTTCTCGCTGTGAAATGGTAAAAATTTGGGAGGAAATTTTATAAGTAACCATAGCAACTGCGTTGTTTTCTTATCCGTTACCTTTGCTTAAGACATAGAGAAATCGACTTTAAACCAAAAATAGCGATTGATTCTCATCTAATACTTGAGGAATAACCATTCTATATTGGATTTTTGACGTTTCGGTTTTTATTGGTAACCATTGCCGAAGACATAGAGAAATCGGCTTTAAACCAAAAATAGCGATTGATTCTCATCTAATTCTTGAGGAATAACCATTCTATATTGGATTGGATTATTGGTAACCATTGCTGAAGACATGGAGGAATCGACTTAAAATCAAAAATAGCCTTCGATTCTCATCTAATACTTGAGGAATAACAATTCTACATTAGGTTTTTGACGTTTCAATTATTATTGGTAACTATTGCTGAAGACATGGAGGAATCGACATATAATCAAAAATATCCATCGATTCTTATCTAATACTAGAGGAATAACCTTATTGCATTCCATTTTTGATGTTTTGACTATTAATGGTAACCTCTACTGAAAACGTGGAGGTTGCCATTAATAGTCAAAACATCAAAAATGGAATGCAATAAGGTTATTTCTCTAGTATTAGATGAGAATCGATCGTTATTTTTGATTTTAAGTCGATTCCTCCATGTCTTCAGCATTGGTTACCAATAATAATCGAAACGTCAAAAACCTAATGTAGAATTGTTATTCCTCAAGTATTAGATGAGAATCGATGGCTATTTTTGATTTTAAGTCGATTCCTCCATGTCTTCAGCAATGGTTACAATAATAACCGAAATGTCAAAAATCCAATGTAGAATGGATATTCCTCGACTATTAAATGAGAATTATTTTCAATTAATGTCAACATGAACTACAAATTGCAAGTGATATCTGATTAATAATAAAGGAACAAATATATTAATATTTCAAATGAATTTGGATAAAGTTTAGCAACGTTCCGTTGCAGTTTATTTTGATAGAATATATTGTTTTTGCGATAAAAATCAATAATTTTTCACTTAATATTTAATTTATATTAATTATCAAAAGAATTCAGGTGAATGTAATCGGAAACCACCCCTGTGAAAAAATTTCCCCAGGAAAATTATAGAGGAAAGGATAATCTCCACAGTAATCGCCGACGCTCGGAATTGAGTATGGCACTTGACGAAGAAGTAGATCAAAAAAAATATTTTGATTTTTTTGATTTTACACTATATGGCTTACGTCACATAGTAAGAGGGAAGGGGCATCTCCGATTTGTTACAAAATGTGACAGGGTGCCCCGGGGATCTTAAAAATTGTGATGTCACAAAATTCAAATTCAAATTTTTCAATATTTAAATATAATTTTTTAGATTTCAGGTTATTATTATTCCAACCTGAAAATGTTAGTAAAATAAATCTAGATCTTCTACAATTATTAAATTATAGGGTATAAAAGTGATAGTGTGACGTCACAATACAGGGTGGGCTCAATGAACATGTGACAGAATATAATACAGGGGAAGGGGGTAGTTCTAAAAATCTTGAAATTCGTGTGACGTAATTTATGGATGGCCCTTATGATATGAGCAAACACTAACGGATCATAGTGATAAGAGGGAGGAGGGGGATTGTGCAATGGCAAGGGGGTTTGTCTATCACATCCATCCTGTGCAAAAACTAAAAAAAATAACAATTGTTCCTTCACGAATCTTCTATAAAAATTGAGTTAGTTTTTGTTCGATATGATATGACCTATCCAACTATCAGTTATCCCATTTAAAATAATTCTTTACCATTACATATTGTAGATCGGAGAGTCTTAATTAAGTGGAGATGCATTGAGAGCCAAGCACCCTGCTGTAGGGTCATTGACTAGACACCATTTTCTATAAAATCTAAACGCATTAATAGGAACCTACCTGGCATTTCCTTTGATTCGAACTCTTTGAAATTTTGAGATAAAATATCACTGTTGGTTGTCACTCTGGGGCCTGATCTTTCTTGGAATGACCAAATTAGTTTTGTAACAAAAGTTGCTGCATGTAAGCTTGAAATTCTATTCCGGGCTAGATAATTTTTCACGTCTCCGCATCTTCTATCTTCTAATAGTATATCGAAGTACATTGTTAGTGTCTCACATTCGGCCCTTTCTCGAATCTAACTTGCATCTTGTTACCATGGATGCAGTTCAGAGGCAAGTTTTTAAACTATAGAATATGTCAGTCCTTAGTTCACTGCATTATCTGTTCATTGTAGAACAGTTTCCGCTCTTTGTTGTTTGTGACGAGAAAAATTCAATAGTCTCCCTAAAGCTTCTTTAACGCCAAATACTAGATATTAAAAAATTCAACACTCCTTCGTGATATAATTAAACACAAATAGAACAAACGTATTTGCTAATTCGTTTATTCCTATGGCTCCTAGAAACTAGAACTCTCTTTTCTCTCCGCATCCGTCTTTCCAACAACACCCAGACCTTCAAATCCCGCATTCATTCTTTTCCTATTTCCACAGTCCAAAGGTTCACCCTAGACTACAGTGGTTGCACCTTCTTACATCAATATCATACAAAAATAACTTTGTTTGATTAAACAATGAAAAGAGAGAAAATGACGAATCAGCACCAAATGATCTGGGACTGGTTTATTTGAGTTTCTGAAACTCTTCTAGAATCGATGCTTTCGAAAACTAAAGTAGAATTTAACAACTCTTTTCGTTTGGGGCTCTCTCATTAAAAAAACTAGAAAAAAAATCTTCGTTAAATATCATAAAGTTGGCTACCTTAGAGAGAATGATTTCTTACTGAGAAAATTGCTCATTTCTCCACTGTTTGTTCTAGAGCTAAAAATTTTTCTCTTAAATTAAATAAAAAAGTCAAATATTTGCTTTTGAATTTAATTAAGACACAACTATTTTATTCTGGATGACCCGAACAAATATATTCTAAGAGTTTATTTCCTGACAAAAAATATATTCAGTAATTATTAATACATTTTAGTATGTAGGTACTTATAATATTTAAAAATTTAAAGTTCATTTTAGCAAGTAGAAAATTCGACTTTCTTTGAAAAAATCACAAGTTTATCTTCTAATGAATCCGAATTATCCGGATAATTTTTTTCCCTTGGCTTTTCGGCCTATTAGGCCATAAGCCAATTTACAATACTTATTATTATTTTTTTTAATTTGTCTCTACCCATGTATCAGATTTTAGCCGGATGCTTCGAGTTGGATTCGAACCCGATTCCACTTGTTTAGCGGGCTGGTACGCTAACCCCTAGCCTAACCCGACTCCCATGGATAATTTTTATTATATGCCAGAAGGGTTGTATACACCCCCTAGAAAATTGAACCCAAGTGCCAAAAAGTAATCAGGGCTATTGACTGCTCTTCAAAGTGAACCCATGCACAAGTCATATTTTTTATTTAGAAGAAAATGTGCTACTTCAGAATCAATTAATCGTATTTCAGAAAGCGTTGATACTATTTCAGAGAACATTAATTTTATAAAATATCTTTTCATAGCATATAGAAATGACTTGTTGAGGTTTAGTGATTAAGTTGATGTACCTACTGAGAAATTCTTTCAGGTCGGGGTATGGCTTAAAAATGTCTGAAACGTGAAAAACATTTCAACCATCATTTTTTACTGTTTGTGAAACTGTCTGGATTTTCATACTTACGATAGTTTAAGAAAGTCGTGGAAAGTTCGTTCTAGTGCTAAAATGATTGTATTTTCAATTGCAGAACTGATTAAATTTTGGCTCTCGCTAGCTTTAGGACTTTCGATTCAAAGGATAGAAAATTTCTTTTTACTTTATCCAATGCAAAGCATGGGTAAAGTATTGTAATCGCTCTCGGGGCAAGCGTGGCTTCAATGGGTCCTCAGGTAAAGACTACAGAACCCATGGACTCAATTAAAGTCACAAATTGTAGTATTCAATTAGGTTGAATTTTAGCACGTGACGGTTTTGCCAAAAATTACATGGGGTCTCGTCGAGAGGCCAAAAAGTGCGATTTTTTCATTTAGTGCGTGCGGATGTATGGATGGATGTATGTTATCGTTTTTTTGGCCCACGATTTTTTCCACACCGTTACACCGATTGAAATGAAATTGAAAACCTACCATTAGTTTAACAAAATGAAGCGCTGATTAGTTTTTGGTACATATCGGCCCACAAACATTAGTACTTTATTTCAGTACTTTTTTAGTTTTTTCTAAATATCTTGAAAATGACTTAACCAATTTTGATGAAATTTAATATCCTAATTAAGTACCTTGTGGACCACAAAAAAGGTTAAATAAAGTTTTTAGTAAAATTATATTTTAAAGTACTTTACTCAAGAACATATTAATATTTCAAATGAATTTGGATAAAGTTTAGCAACGATCCGTTGCAGTTTATTTTAATCATTTTGACGTGGTTATATATAAGTAGGAATAAATAAACTATTTTTAATTTTATTTAAATTTGGATTTATTTTAAAACTCACTTAGTAATTAATTTCAAAATTTATCTCAAGACGAGCAGTACCCGGCGTGCCTACGGCACGCCCGGCACCGCTCGGCCCTCCGCCCGGTGGCCCTGGCGGGCAGCGTCTCGAGATGTGATTATATTTATTGAAAAAAATATTTTTTTGAATAATGAATATTAATTATTATTGAAAGACTTACCTAAATAATGTGATATTACCGCATCGTTTAACCATTCTTTGTGGGCATAAATCAGCTAAACAATGACGGCTCATAATTAGTTATTTTAATTTTTTATAATTTTAAGAATTCATTTTTCAAAATTTTTCAAAATATTTCAAATATCTTAGGAAGTGAAAGGGGCTACTCAAAGATGTCACTACTATCACAAAAGCAACCCAAATATAAAATCAGCAAATTTAAAAATTTGTTTTATTAAAACTTAAAATTAAATATCTTCAACACTAAACATGTATTAACTACAATAAAAATTATAAATGATTGAATCTATATGTTGTGTTTTTTTAACAGTGCATTAATTGTTTGCGTGAATAGAGAATTTAGTGTTTAAATTAAATATTATATAATATATATTTTAAAATTAATTTATCTACTAAAATTTAAAGAATTTATATATTTGTCTACTAATATTTTCCGACTTTTTTAATAATAGGTACATTTCAATATTTAAATTTATCTAAAAAGTGTCTCTAAATTAAATATATATAATAATTTTAAAATTAATTTATCTACTAAAATTTCAAATGAGCCGCGCAGTAATAAATTAAGAATTAATCTCATTATCCCATTAAATCATATCTCATTAAAACTTATATTATAAATTAAATATATATATATATATATATATATTTTTTAAAATTAATTTATCTACTAAAATTTCAAGAATTTATAATTTTCTTAAATTCAAAGAAAAAAAATTAATTTTTTGCGGTATGAATTATTTTCAAAAAATTAAATAAATATTAATATAAAATATATTTTAAAATTAATAAATTTGTCTACGAAAATTTCAAATGAGACACGCCGTACATCTAATATTCTAAGCTATATAGAGGAGATATTATAGATATAATATAATAAAGAGAATAGAGATGTTTTATTTGAAAAATTTGACAATCTAACAAATGTCATTGAATATTAGTTGCTTTTTCTCCCACATGTTCTCCTGACCGCGCCATGGGTACTGTCTGACAAGGTCTTTTATATACATATAAGATAATTAAAATAAAAAATAATTTTCTAATAACTTATTATATGTATGTTTATTTACCAGGCCAAGCGTACAAAGTCTTATAAGCGAGGCCTGGGAAAAATTTAATTTACTTATAATTTAATTCGGCTTAAGATTGCATTCTTAATAAGATATTATTAAAATTGTGAGCAATATAACAAATGTGACCTAGCTGTTCCCCTCGCCGCTAACCAAAAAGCTGAGTATGCGTAAAATATCTGAGGTGATGGGAATTTTGGTTATGGCAGTGTGAAGTAATTGTGATTCGTTAACTTTCAATCTAATATATCTTTATAATCCAGCAAATTAAAGACAAGACTGATGAAACTTCTTATGAATAAATTATTTTTCATTTAAATATTAATAAAGCATCTTTCAAATAGTTCATGAAGCTATATTAAGGAAATTATTAAACAAAGAGACGAGCAAGTCTCCGGGAGTGGATGGGGTGTTTTCGGAGATAGAAATTATACTCGAGGGAAAAAAAAAATAATTAAAAATATAATAATTTTTTTTCAATTTAGTGAAAAATCTAATATTAAAAATTAATTAAAATCCAATAATTATTTTCAATAGAAAATACGAGAATATATTAATTTATCAAAATACTTTCTACTTTAGATTTCTTATTATTATAAACTGATAATTGGCATTGGATACCTTTCTTTCACTTATTTATTCCCCTTTTAATTTAATATCATAAAAATCAATATTATATTCCTTAAAAATTTATTAGTAAAGGAGACTCGATTCCATCAGGGAAAGCAAAATGAAGATATTCCAAATTTCTCAAAATTCCAAGAATTTCGAAATTTCAGCTATGATGAAGTTTACTCACTTCAAAAACTTATAGATAAACAGTACGAGTATCATAAAATGTTTCGATTTTCCCTGCTAAATTTTAATTTAATCGAAATCCTGGTTGTCACGAATGATAGAAATAAAAATTTACCCCGTCAAAATTTAGACTTGAGTGGTCTCTGGTATTCATTGTAAGATGCTAATTTGGGAGCATTTTTAATATAACATCGCTTTCAAATCGCTATATATTTTTTAAAAATTAGTCAATTTCTTAATGTTTTTCAATAACACTGGGCAACAAAAAAATAATTTTTAAATGCTTCGAGCACTTGATGAGTCAATTCCTACCAATTTTGGGTTGAGAAAAACGAATATGACAATGAAAATTTTTTCTTAGCTCTAGTTTCTGTGCAATACAGTAGGTAGCGGATCAAGAGAAAAAGATACATTTTAATTACATATGCTAACAACATTGAAAGTGTATTTTATTTTTTTACAAATTGTAGTTACATTCTAAGAGTTCTACATTGCTGGAATAATACTTCACAGATGGTCGTGTCTGAAGAGATTTATGTGGTGCCTTCATCAGATCGTCGTTTTTTAGCTTGCCTCTTTTTGTTGCCCAGTGTTATTAGTCCATCAGGAATTTACAGATTAGTTTTTAACCTGTAAACTCCTGATGATGGACTAATAATCCGAAATATATTGAGATTGTATACACCTCTTTGAGTTTTATTTCATTCAATCTGAAACTACACTCCCTTTACTTGATTAATGTTTATTATCCTTTATAATCACGTAGTTTTAGTTTTTTAGTTATAACTCGAGTTCTAATTGAGCTACAAACAAGTGGTAATTTGTAAATCCAAGAGGAAGCTGTTTTCTATTAGTTCAACAAAATATTGTGATCTCAAATATTGTTGTTTAATATCTAACGGAACTCGAAAATAGGTCAAAATGGTCTTTTTCACCGTTTTGATCGATTATATCTCCAAAACAAGAGCTAATCGGTAATCTTTATGGTGATTTTTGAATTCAGCAGGTGGAAATACATAAGAATCAGCTATTTTTGAGCCCGAAGCATTTTCATTGTTGGGCAGTGTAATCTAAGCGTACAGAGTGTGCACGCCAAGTTTAAGCAGTGTCCACTAATTACATGAACAGTTTCAAGGTACTTGATCCCCTCTCTATTTTAGACAAAGAGCTGAAATTATACAGACTTAAGAATGTTGAAATTTTGAAGAGTACCAAATTTCAATAATATAGCATAAAATTCTGAGATATGGAGCTGAAAATATAGCTAATGGCTAATAGCCATTGCACTGACACATTAATTCATTGCCACATTCTCTAATCATGAAAATTTGGCAGGTTCGTAGAAGTTTTGAAAAACAAATAAAGGAAAAATTCGAAAAATACAGACTTTCTCCTCTTTTGATCCCTAAAAGGAAGGGGTAAATATTGTAAGGTAAATTTGCATCTATTAAATTATGTAATGACCTTAGCACATTGGTAGAGAGTTTGGGGCAACGAAAAAGAAAAATCGAAAAACCCAGATTTTCTCTCTTTCAATGAGGATAAATTTCTATCTATTAAATATCTTATGGCCCTAAAATAGTAAAATTTTGTAAGATCATCTACATTTTGGAACACTAGTAAAGGAAAAATTCAGAAGATTTTCCCTCTTTCAACCCCTAAAACGAAGAGGTGAACATTGCAGGGTAAATTGTCATCAATTAAATATGTAATGACCCTAGTATGTTAAAATTTAGCATATTGCGGCATTAAGAAAGGTGAAACTATAATCACAAAAACTTACTACCATTAGCTTCTAAAATAAAATAATATGATTGGGAATATTCTGTTAGGTATGGACAATCACCAAAAGAAAATTAATTAAAATTTTCTCTCAAGTACATGTTTGTAATCTGATTTCAAATTATGATATGTAACTAGCTGAAATCAATCGATTGCTCGTATTTTCTTATCTAGATGGGATTATTGTTCTTACAACCCTCCAACATTAGGAGCCTTAGGAGAAATAAAATGATTAATGTTTGTGTTATTTTTCTCTTTGATTAAATTAATTCTTTGTTTCAAACAATGGAGAAGACCATGGGCGAATCTAATGAAACATTTCTCAAGATGCCACAAATGAGATAATATTTTTTCATTAGTAACTTAGTACAGATGGTAAATAACTAATAAACAGATGGTAAATAATTAATAAAGCGAAGGTAAAAATTAAGACAAAACTCAAAATACCGTACCTACAAACTAAGCCTTAGCTCGAATCCAGAATTTATTTTACACTTTGTTTAAGATAAGAAACTAAAATTTTGAAATGATAATAAGCTGAAACTACAAAGTTTTTGAATAAAGAGTCATGTTTTGTAATTATGTTATCATATTTTTTTAAATTTTATATTGAAAAATAGGTAATATTAACCAGTTTGCGAGATTTCAAAAAGGGACTCTTTAAGAACAGTTAATAAATAATCTTAATTTAGCATTTTATATATTTTTCTTATATTGTAGTTTCACAGCGAATCGACTGCGTTAAATATAAAATGTCGTTGAGCACTTTCTTTGACCAGCCATCCACACAATGTGATTGATAACTTCCGTTAATTTACTGTTCTTAACTAGAGGATTTATTTTTCGTCGTGTTAGAGTTAAACGCAGGAGAAACTATTCTCTAACAAGAAATACATATTTATGAAAAAAACCCGCTAATACTATGAATATGAACATGGTGATCAGTATTAATTTCTTTCAGCACAGCGAGATGAGTTGTAACTAGAAATCACGTGTTTCCCATCCTCTCTCAAACTTAGCATATTGTAAAATAATTACATTTACTATCAATAGATGGGGAATATCAATAATAATTACCGGCTAATGAGATTAATTTTCAAAAATTACTCATTTTAACCTCTATGATTGGTTCGTATTATAATAATAATAGCCTGTAATTATTAATAAACATTGATTAATCACATTAACTGTAATATATATTGCAGGGGTGGCCACTAACCCTAACCTTAACTTTGGGAGCTGCAAATTTATAAAACTGTTTCAAAGCGAGCCACATTGCTTGGAGATTAATTAATGTTTTATTAAAAAAAAGACACATTTTTTATTTTATAAAATATAAATGAAGTAACATTTATTTTTTTCTCTACTTGCTTATAACATTAGTGTTCAATTACAATAAAAAAAAGAAATAACATTTTACTTTTGAGAAGTGCTTTTACGAGATTTAAATTTTGTATTATTAATTTTTACTTTACCATACAAGTTATGGTCAAGTATTGTAATCGTCCATGAAAAAGTGTTTTTTTCTTCTTTTTTTCGAAATATCTCAAAAACGGCTGAAACTATTTTGATTAAAAAAATTGGACGAAACCATGGCATTTCGATCTACAAAAAAGCCCAATAAGTGAACATCGAAAAAATTATATTTTTCGAGATAATAATTGTTTTGTCAAAATGTCTATTAGTTTGTTCTGTTAGTCTGTGCGTTACCAAATTTTTGAGGAAGAGCTAGCTCAAAAACTAGTGTGAATATTGAAACCAAATTTCTCACGTAGTTTTGGTGCATTGAGATTAAGAGCTGATTAGATTTTGGTGCATATCGACCCAAAATTAAAGGGGGGTTAAAAATTAAAAATCTAGGCCATTTGAGCAAACTCAACCAAATTTTGTATACATAATCAGTGGACCCCCAGAAGTCTAAAAATGCATAAAACTAATCCCCCAAAAGGGAAAGGGGGGTTCAAAAATGAAAATATAAGCCCTTGTACCAAACTCAACCAAATTTTGAATACATAATCAGTGGGCCCCCAGAAGTCTAAAAATGCAAAAACTAACCGCCCTCCCCACATGAATATAAATAATTTTATTAAATATTAAATATAAGTGAGGGGCCAGGTTTTATGGTAAAGTCAAGTGGCCGGCTACATCAGAACTTGTCAGTTTATTTATTTTAATTATTATACTTTTTCAAATCAGTATTATTCAAGATGGTTCAAGAGCCGCACGAGATTGACTGCAGAGCTGCATGCGTCTCGCGCGCCACGTTGTGGCCACCCCTGATTCATTGTATATTAGTTAAGCAATTCTCGGTATGCGAGTCCGGCTTAAATATAATATCTAGGTAGCAGCTAGTTAGACGGGCGGCCAAAATAGCGTTTGGAATACTTTTAAGGCTCTGGGTTTTTGTTGAAAACTTCTATTTTATCTATAAAAGTAATCATTAGCTTGAAATTACAATACAAAAATTAAAACCAAAATTATTTTAGGTGTTAAATGAAAGGCTTATTTTTCAGAAGTTTTTTAGTTTTATTGGTGTTTTTTTTGTTAATTTATCTAAATATTTCGGCAATTTTATAGAATATTCCTTCTTCAGTGGACATTAAATTAAGTTAAATAATTTTTTTAATATATTATATGTTGTGATGTTTGTTATATATTACCTCACCCAAAAATCACCGTCTTTACTGTCTTCAAACACAAGACAGAATTAAAAATGACAAAATGAAATGTCTCTGTGGCCGTGTTCGAATTTTGAAGAATGAACAAAGACGGTGATTTTTGGGTGAGGTAATATATAACAAACATCACAACATACAATATTATTTTAAAAAATTCTTTAACTTAATTTAATGTCTAACCATACCTAACATTCTATTATTGTATTTTATTTATTTTCTTAGAAAGACAGACTAGTAAGCGAAATAAGTAGGTTATAATGAAAGGCAGCCCATAAATTATTTAATTTTCTTCAATTTCGAACCAATTATACTTATGGTATAATGTTGGAAAATATTATCTATGACTGAAAGGAGAGACAAATGGGAACCAAATTATAATCACCCATCAATAACTATTCAATGCCCTGAAAAAGGAGAGAAAAAAGTCTCCGAAACGTCTGAAACTGAATAAAATTAAATAATTTATGGACTGCCTTTAATTATAACCTACTTATTCTATTATTGTATTTGCACAAAAAAGGACCTATGAAAAAGTAATATTGCACAAAATTTCCGAAATATTTGGATAAAATAAAAAAAAACACCATTTAATATTAAAAAACTGCTGAAAAATAAGCCTTTCATTTAACACCTATAAGAATCCTCAGCACCACCGTGAATTAAAAAATTATTTTATATTATTTAAATTTATAAACTTATGAGATTCTATGAAATGCTTACCCTTTTCCGGAAATACCATTCCAAAATTCATCTTATTCTATGTGAAAGTAAAAATATTACTTCTAACGAAACCCATTATAATATATTATAAACCAAAGAAATAGGTATAATTTAAACACTTTATCGAGACCAAATTATCTAACTTTTTCTAAAGCGAAAGAAACCAAGAACAACGATTTGAAATGAAGCTTGATTGCTTGCTCTGAGCCCTAATCCCCAAGAGCACCACTCCCACCATCCATTCTTTTCCTCATTCCCTCATTCATTATTCTCTTTAGTCCAGATAGGGGTCTTCGTTCTAATCGACTCTCGGTCACAGCAATCAACTATTGTACAGCTTTAACTCTTCAATTATAGACAGTGATTGAACAGACACATTTTAACATGCCACTCATTCTTTCCTTTTAATCAAAACTACTAATATTTTACTAGATATCTACAGTGGCAAGCATAAAACTTTCACCTTGAAAAACTAAAAATCTGCCTACTTTGAAAAAAGTTGTTGATTATTTTTAGATTTATTTGAGAGGTGTTTTGCAAACCAGAAACTAGGTATTTTGTTTGTGCTTTGATAATTACCATAAAATAAAAATGAAACAAATTATTCTTAAGAAGAAATCAATGAGGTTGTTCTTTACTTGATGCCCCAAAATATATATCGTCTCCTTAGACTGTAAACCTGGTAATTCACAACAAGTAAATTTTACAGGGCAGAGAAAAAACAAACAAAATTTAATATAAATTTTATAATTTTTCTCATTAATATATCAAAGAATAATTGATATTATCAATGAGATTTGTTTTTTACCGCGCTTATTTGAAAAAGATATTTATCGCGAGACTACTGTGGATGACGATATTGGAGTCGGCAGAGTCTTAAGTCTGGACCAAGAGAGAAAAAGATGTGATCCATTTAGCTACAATCCAACGTCCTTTCGCGTATAGCCCGCATGACATTCGGATGGATCACCAAATGAATTTGAAATCTGAGATGTTATATAGAAATTGAATATATAACATCTGAGATTTCAAATTCATTTGGTGATCCATCCGAATGTCATAGCGGACTATACGCGAAATGACGTTGGATTGTAGCTAAATGGATCACATCTTTTTCTCTCTTTGTCCAGACCTAAGACTCCGCCGACTCCAATAGCGTCATCCGCAGTAGTCTCGCGATAAATATCATTTTCAAATAAGCGCGGTCAAAAACAAATCTCATTGATATATCAATTATTCTTTGATATATTAATGAGAAACATTATAAAATCTAAATAAATAAATAAATAAATAAATCTTTATTCCTCGACCTGCTTAGAGGCACAAGTGCTCGGTGGCTAGGTCCTCCAAACACCAATACAATCTAGCTACAATACATTAATAAACATCAATACAAATTAATTACAACAATTTAACAAATAATAAAACAAGTAAAAAAAAGAGAGAAGAAAAAAATAGAAATGTATGCTCATTAACAAATAACATGACCATAGATTAGACATAGATTGACCATAGATATTTATTTAACATCATTATTTCAAGTTAGAAATATATAAGTTCAGATATTATTTTCACTCAATATTTGACAAAAATTCCCTACATTTGAATCGCGATTGAATCAAATGTAGAAAACATTCGATTCAAATTTAATATTGTTATGAAAATAAACTATTTTTCACATTTTTTTCTTCAACTTACGATCATAAATAATTTTAAGAATCAGTTTTACTTGGACGATGCTGTATCTCTTTTTTTCGAACGGTATTAATATGTCATATGGGATACAAAATGGATTTAGCAGGTTTACACTCTAAGGTGACGATATATAATTTAATTGTTAAAGATTCTAATTTCGAAGGTTCTTTTGTGAAGTGACCACATAAATGTTCTTTTGAATTTTCTCTCCAATCCAATCCATTGTTATAGAGATCTTAGAACCCTCCTTACAAATATATTTAGTCCTAATGTATTTATTTTATCATGTTCTCTAACAAATAACTACAATCAAACCTCGTTTATTCGGCCCTCATTTATCCGGGTCGGATTTGTAGACATTTTTATTTTAATAAATGTTCACATAGAATATAATTTTTAACTCTGATAGCAAGAATGTAATATATATAATATAATTTCACAAAAAATTCGCTTTAATTTTGTGCTTAAAACAAAAGACAGTGGACTAATTCTTTGAAATAAAATGAGTGAAAAACTAAAAAATAGGAGATAATAATTTAAATAAGATAACTCTCGAGGTTATATTTTTAAAATTGAAAATATTTTATTATTAGAAACGTATGTCTTTTTTTAAACAATTCTATGTAATTTTGATATAAACATGTTTTTTTATCGTAATAAATTAAAATTCGCTAATTTGAGGATTTGTTTTGTTTTTATTACCCATATTATACGGATTATCCGGATTTTCGATTATCCAATTTGCCTTTGATCCCAGTTAGTCCGGATAAACGAAGTTCTAGTGTACTTAGAAAAAATTAGATTTGGGTATATTCTGTGTAATATTTATATAAATCTATCAATATTACTTATTTTGCCTTGTCCAGCTTACTTTATTCTTCGTCCGTCATATATAGTAGAACCGCTCTTTTCCTTTATAATAAAAAGAAACCATCAGGCGTCTGTTCTAACAAGATAATGTCACTAATACTTCCTAAAGCTTCACTTATACTATCACGCTTATAAGACATTCAATACCCCTTCGTGGTTAAATTAAATATCAGATGCGTCTTTTCCGCTGAAGACAAACTCTAACATTTAAAACCCACATCCAGAGGGTACTTAACTTCAACTCAGAACCAACCATTGTCTTCTCACAATACCATAGTCAATTCTGACTTGGAGGTTTTGTACCATATTGTTGTAACATCTTCCATTATTAATATCTTCAAAAAGATGTCTTCTTTTAACATATCTATGACAATAGAACTCAAAATTAATAAACATAATTATTATTAAAATAATTAACTCGAAAGTTTGAGCATCTTTTTTTGAAAATAAAATGGAATTTTTTCAAAATTACAACTCACCCTATAAACCAAATATATCAAGATAAGAATTTAAATTTAAGGCCTCTAATCTAAGATTTTAATAGAATAATTTTATATTGCATATCAGAGGTCCTCGTCCCCTCAGGAGTCGAACCCGAGTACTAACACGTTTGCCGGACACGTTAGTTCGACCCTCGCCTATTTTAGTATAGCGACCTTAAATATATACTGCCTTTCATTATAACCTAGTTATCTTGATAATTTTTTTTTTCCTTCCGGATTCTCGCACATTTTAGACAGTACCTTCCAGTTTTATATCTATGGGTGTATATGTTTTGTATATTAGAGTAAGAGACAAATCATAGTATGTTAAATATATAAATATGCACGCCAGACATGAGTCTAGACGTCTAGAGCACCCGCCGTAGAAATTAGTGATAAACTCGAGCCTCTGCCACCAAAAAAATAAATTTTAAAATTTATAAATTTTTTTCAGATGAAAAGCTGGTTGGTGCTGGTGAAAGTACTCTAAAATCCAAATTCGTGGTAAGTTACATCTTTATTATTTTTTCTATTCATAAATTAAGAAAATATTCACCCTTTTTTTATTATTTTTTATTTTCATAGTAAATGTGTTTCTTCTTAATAATTCTTTATTTAGATACTTTTGAACTCCATTGAACTATATATTCTATCTTCTGATATAAATATTCATTATTATGTCCTCATTTATTTAACGTTCCATACAAATTTTCAGTAATTACGCGTAGGTATACTTGATTAAATTTGATCTAAGGAAGGTGAAACCTCGCTATGATATATTTATACAATGAACATTTTCACAAGATAATAAAAAGGACCATATTTTAATTTATATAGTTTATTCTTTATGGCATTCTGTAATCGACTAAAAATGGCGTTAATATTTATCGCGAAAGAGTTTGAGGCTCAAATCCAGAAGAGTGCACATAAATTTTCTTTATTATAAAATATTATACTAGTTAAAACACAAATCTAATTATAAGTTATAATTATAAGTTATTAGGCACAAAAGATAGATCACTATCATTCGAAAGGGTGGGAAAGTGCGGTTTTGAATAAAAAATATGGTTTAAATTAACTCTCTTTTTTTGAATTTTGAACTGCCTCATTAAAATCAACTCAATTCACTTATCAGTCCGTTTCCAAAAACTACTTCAATCTTACTAGTTGACATGGGTGTAGTTTGGGGAGGGGCAGTGGCCCCACTACAAAATTCTTTGTCCCCCCTTAGAAAAATCGAAACTCCATTATTACGAAGCATCACCTATGTAATTCTCATTAAATTATTTAGTTACTTGCAAAATTTGTCAATTCTACTAAAAATTTAGTTGATCTCTAATCGAATTACCAAAATTGAAACCTTATGGTGCCTAATCGTCTGGCCGGCTGCCCCCCTAAGAAAACTCCTTAACTGCTAGTTGCATCTTTTAAAATTAGAGATTAGCAGGAAGTTTTTAAGGTACTTAATTGATTCTCAAGCCTTGGTTTTTATTATATAAGACTTAGTTAACTTTAATGAACAAATTTTCAAAAATATAATTCAGAAGGTTATAGGTCTTCCTCTACCGTCAGATTAGAATCACTGGTTTTATTTGAGATTTTAAATAGATTCTACCATGTCTTTAACTATAACCACATAAATGAAATTCAATGCAAAATGTTTATTTCACAACTATTAAATATTGATTAGTGTCTTTTTGAAATTTGAAATTGATTTCTCCTTGTCTTATTAGTCAACCCTTATTGATACACTTATAAATAATAATAAATAAATATATAGTATCGATTTTTATAGTGTTATATTTTTGGCACAAAATACGTCAACTCTGGTTAAATCTCATATTTACATAACCGATTCCCAACATCCTTACGTTGTTAAATTGAAAGGGTGCCGGACCTCTTCATTCGGCAATACTTTTGTCCCCATGACTGAGAAACTGGAACTCTCCCGGCCTCCGTCTTTCCCGTCACTTTTAAACTTAAAACTTTCAAAACACTTACGCCTCCACCTTTTTTCTTGGTCTATTCCTATTTCTCTTAGGTGTTGCAGGAATCTTTCGAGATTCATGGTGCGTTCCTTCTTGAATTCGATTGCATTAAAAAAAAATCATGAAATCAATTGATGTATTTTTCTGCAATACATACACCCATTCGCTTTAGAAACAAATTAGATACCTATCAAATATTCATTCATGGCTATTATTTCGAGAAAAACGATATCTCTACACTTTTTATTCTTTTAGCTGTCATACAACATTCACTCCTTCAAGACAACCACTCCACAAACACCATCGACTTCGATAGTTAATCCTACACTTTCTTCGTGTAAAACTAACTTGCTTCATTTTTTTTAAAAAATAGCTTCTTCAATTCTCGTAGAATACATATGGTGTATGCGCCAAACCACTTTCAATTACACCCTAGTAGCACAATGTTTCAAACTATATAGTAACTATATAGGGCTATATAGATTCTCAAAATCTATATAAGAGCTTCGTTCTTTGAAATCCCCCCACCCCCTTCTTCAAATTTGTCCACCCGGCAACTCCAGAAGTAAAGGAGTACTTCCAGTGGATCAATCTTGAAACATTTCCTTTATGTTTGTATTCGTCCGGAATCTTGTGATAATACAAAATAAACTGTAACGGATCCTTGCTAGACTTTGTCCAAAGCCATTTGAAACATTAATATGTTTAAATAGGCTGGATATTGGGATCTTGAACTTGAAAAAATAATTAAAAGCTAAAGCTGCAACACGTTTCGTCGTATATTTTTCGACTTCTTCAGGCAATCTACAACAATTACATCAATTATAAGAATATGAAGTCATTAGATGATATAAAACAACAAAACATTTTTTTAACTCCAAACAATATTTGCTTTTGGGATCAGCTTTCTTGTAAATAGATATATACAGACCACTAGACTAGATTTTCCAATGACATAAGACTTTTCCCTTCATTGACAAGGCTTTAACAAATTTAATACAAAAGAAATAAAAACTTGAAACAAATGTATAATTAAAGTTTCGAGCATCTTTTTTTTGAAAATAGTTGGTAGTTTTTTCAAAAAATCAGCTCGGGTTCTGATATCGCAATTTTATAATATTTCTACTAAAATCTTAGAATTTGTCCGAAAAAGATTGATTCAATTCTTTCTCTTTTAAAACTTGAAACAAAATTGATCATTAAAAGATGGACGATAACAAACCAAAATTAATATGTTTATTACTTTATTATCAATCAGATATCACTGGCTCTTTGAAGTCCATGTTAAATTAAAATCAAGAGTAACGATCGATTATTATCTAATTGATAGTAGAGGAATACCCTTATTACATTACATGTATGGTGTATATTAAGTCGATCAAATGAATAAATTTTAAGAAATTAAAAAAATAAGTACTATCTTACTCTAGGGTAAAGTACTTTAAAATATAATTTTACGAATAACTTCAAATAACCTTTTTTGTGGTCCTCAAGGTACTTAATTAAATTTCATCAATATTGCTTAAGACATATTCAAAATATTTAGAAAAAACTATAAAAAAAAATACTGAAATAAAGCATTAGGTTGTTTCAAAAGTTTTGTCCGTTTTTATGAGTCTACTTTTAACTGTAATATCTCAGTGAATACTTATTCAATTTAATCGAAAAAAGCGCCATTTGAATCAGTGCACTATTGCCAACGAAACACAAGTCTATTAATTCCGTCGGCATAAAAATTGGGATTCGATGAAGTCGACGAAGGCCGTTTTTGCCTGGTCCTGATTGGCGAAGGTTCTACCGGTGAGAAAGTTATCTAAGGGCTTGAAAAGATGGTAGTCGGTTGGCGAGAGGTCTGGGGAGTATGGTGGGTGAGGCAGAACTTCGACGCTCAATTCGTTTAATTTTCGGACGGTGATTTGTGAAACGTGCGGATTGTCGTGGAGCAGGATCGGACCTCTTCTGTTGACCAGTGCCGGCTGCTGCTGACGCAATTTTCGGTACATTTTGTCGATTTCCTCACAATAGGACTCTGCTCTGTTGGTTTGGCCCGGTTGCAGAAAGTTATAGTGAATCACACCAGCCGCTGACTACCATAAAATAACCATGGTCTTCTTTTGGTGGGTTTTCGATTTTGTTAAGTGCCTGGTTGGCTCATCGGTGTCCAACCACCAATTAAAATTTGGAAAAAATGAACAGCATCAATGTATAGAGTACAAAATTCTCTATCGATCAGTATATACCACGGCACAGTAGAATAAATATTTATTGAGATATGGAGCTACAAAAACACATAACATTAAAACGGACAAAACTTTTGAAACGACCTAATACTAATGTTTGTGGCCCGATATGTAGCAAAAACCAATCAGCACTTTATTTTGCTAAAGTAATGGTAGGTTTTCAATTTCATTCCAATCAGTTGAACAATGTAGAAAAAATCGTCGTCGTAAAAAACATCCATCAATCCATCCATCCAAATCTTTCAGGTCTTTGAATGTATATAGTATATATATATATATATATATATATATATATACGTGTGTGTGTATGTGTGTGACTAATTTAATCATTTGCATTGAATCGCTTTGAAAGCTTATATTTTAATAATAAAAAAGAATATTTCATACCTGTTTTAACATATAACGATGGTTTGAGAGTATAATTATTTTTCATGTGTTTTTATTTTGCAATTTTTTTAACGGTTTCAACTCTATATAATAGACTTTGCATGCAATTTTATTATTAGTATCTACATATTAAAATAGTTAACTTTGGTTAAGGAGAAGTGGAGGCTATTGATAAAACTCGTACTATACTTAAATAATAGAAAATTCTTTATTTCGAGTCTGAGCTTGTTTCAATGTCTCCAATGGATATGGGCTTGTCTCGACATGTATCCGGGATTATTATATAAAGGCCCAAGCTTATATTTCGCACCCTTTTCTTTCTCTACCAGGTGAGACATTCTTCCACAATTGCATTTTCGAAAGGGAATTATTTTTTCGAAATTTCGGTAAATTATTTTCATTCACTTTTAAGGAAAGAAAAAATTATTTAATACATTTTTTTAATTAAATAATTATATACAATGAATTTATTTTTATTAGGTAAATTTTTTAATAAAATAAATAAGAATTAACAGATATTTATTATGGGTTGTTCATTTTAGAAAATCAATTCATACCTACCAAATTTGTTTGTTATAAAATTAATAATTTATTTTTTCTAATAAAATTTATTCCGTAGATTTGCAAGCTAAAGCCAGCTGGGCGTGTTTAATTTGATAATAAAATTTACAAATCAAAATGATATAATTAATTAAAAAAATTAATAAAATTCGAATTCGATTTTTTTTCCAATTTTTCAGGTACCTTAAATCCAAAAAATTGAAAACTCTCTCTTTCTATCTGCGTGTATATATCTGCGTGTGTGACCAAATAAATTACAATTTTTTTGGCACTTGAGCGACTGAACGATTCTACGTTCTTGGCTAGTGAAAAGAATGGGGAATCTAGACAGATCGACGTTAGCTATTATTATGGAACCTGAATAAACTTTCTACGACCTTTCGGTTTTCCGCTATCGCGGGTATAGAAATCCAAATTAACATACATGAGCGAATGAACATTTCTCAGTTTCGGACATTTCTCAAACCAAAATACAAACACTAAAGAAAGTAAAATACTAATTACTACTTAAAAAAAAATAATAACTCCTATATATATTTATTTTTATTTCAAATTATGTATTTCCATTAATGAAGCTGTTAAAGCTTTTATTTTTGTGATTAATTTTATTAAGATTTGAATTTTTAGTTAAATCACACATAATTAATTATGTGTGATTTAACTAAAAACTCAAATCTTATTTACTAGCTAACTAGACAAAAAACAAAATGAGAAGCTAAAAATTTATTTATTATTATCTCTTACTTACGATTAGACATACTTTTACTTAAACTTCTACAGTTTTAACAAAAAAACGTATAGAGCGGGTCATACCAATGTTAATTGTATATAAAAAATAATATTGAAGTGACCTAGGATTTATCCAAAGACACTCAATGACCGACCAGCTCTAAGAAATTTCAACCTGTACATATTTTTTTTATTTTATTTTGCATTTTTGACTTTTGTTTTTAATAGAGAGGGAGAGAGAGAAATGTAAATATTGCCACCAATTATATAGACCAAATTTTGTAAACTTCCTATCTGTTGTGAGAGGAGGCCCCGTCCTGCTCGGCCAAAATAAATATTATATAATAGGAAGCCATGGGAAAATTTTAATTGAAAAAAGGCGCCGCGACTCGAAAAAGTTTGGGAACCCCTGTGCTAAACTACATATTTTCTATTTTCTACCTATTTTTAAAGCTTATGTAAAAATTATCCTCTCCTACATACATGATGGCTTTCATGCCATAAGCTCTGAAGTATTCCATCAACGATTGGACTCGCCTAGCTCATACGCAGCTTTCATTCTTCGGCGCGCAATTGTTGCCTAAATTCAGGCGCACCAACGTAATTAATCAAGTTCAAATTCAAACTATATTTTGAGGATTTTAATTAGTATAGTTATTTATTGATATTTTAGAATTCAATATTTTTCATATACTTTCAACAAAATTGAATTAGTTAAAAATCTCTAAATGAAAAAATAATTCAAATTCAAGTTGATTTCGGATAAAAGCTACAATATTCAATTATTTTTTCATTCGTGATTGTAAAAGATAAAAGAATTGACTATTGGCTGATAAAATGAAATGAAAAATTATTATCTTTACATTGACCAATGGTTGAAGCTCGGCCGGAATATTGAATTTACTTAAATAAATATTTTTCTTATGCGTATTATCTATTTTTTATACTGTCCAAGTTAAAAGAAGCCAAGGTTAGCTATTTCGTCATTATGAATATACACCTCTCGTCAGCCTCTCTTCTTTTACTGAAATCAGCCAGTCGTCAATTACATATTTCCAGGCCTTATATGAATGCTTTTGATACAAATATACATTCATGTAAGATGTAAGTATATCTGTAGTAGTTTCAACTCGAACTGTTCAACAGATAAGATATAAGATATAAAAATATCTTGTACCTGGATTTGATTGCATGAATAACTTTATCACTACCAGCTATCATTTACTATTATACAATGGGGCAATGGACCAAGAACCGGAAGCTTGCTGAGCTGTTTTAAACTGATCAAATGAATAAATATAAAAAAAAATGAAAAAAGTACTATTTTACTCTAGGGTATAATAATTTAAAATATAGTTTTACTAAAAATTTTATATAAACTTTTTTGTAATCCTTAGGGTACTTAATTAGAGTATTAAATTTCATTAAAATTGATTATGTCATTTTCAATAAATTAAGATAAAACTAAAAAAGTACTAATGTTTGTGTGCCGATATGTATCAAAAACTAATCAGCGCTTCATTTTGTAAAAGTATATTTTTAATTTTTTATTTCAATCGGTTCAACGGTGTGGAAAAAATTGTCGACGAAAAAAAGAACACATACCACATCCATTAAATGAAAAAATCACACGTTTTGGCCTCTGGATGTAATTTTTGGCAAAACCGTCACCTGCTAAAATTCAACCTAATGAATACTCCAATCAATACTACAATTTGTGACTTTGTTTAAACCATGGGTTCTCTAAGGACCCTTTGAAATCTCGCTTTACCTGAGACCGATTCCAATTCTTTACCCACGTTTAGCATTGGATAATGTAAAAAGATGAATAGAGGAAGCTGGTTTTGGTGCCAAAATGTTTATATTTTGAAAATTAAGAAGTATTTAGATATCAGATAGTCTAGCGGTTAAAAATACAGACAATCAGAAATAATTCGAATCGTTATATATGAGAAACTCTTGAACATTTGAAACTACAAGCAGAATTGTCATATCTATATGTTTTATTAAATTTTCGGCTTTTTAGCTTATATCCCAATCACTTAAAATAGTGAAATGAGTATTGAAAATATTTTCTCTTTTTCCTTTAGTTAGTTATTTTATTTATTGAAGGAGACAATAAAAGAGTGTCTTTTCTGATGGAATTATAAATTTTATTTATAACGAGACTATAGTTTCGAGAGGCTTTGCCCTCTTCATCAGTCTATTGCAATTGATTCTCAGGAATTAATGTATGACTGGAATGTTATAATCTCGTTATAAATAAAATTTATAATTCCAGCAGAAGACACACTTTTATTGTCTCCTTCAATATATAAAAATTCTGCTACCCTCGGCACAAAAACTTTCAATTTAAGTTAATTTACTGTTTCATAAACTCGTTAAAATGTTATTTAAGACGTTTAAAAGGCTTAGTGCATACTTGCATGTTAATTTTTAAAGGAGGATGAAATTCAATTGGTTCTTTCCAGTAATTTTTATTTTTACAAGTGGTTTATCCAAATATTTCGAGAGCATTACAGCATCTTTTCCTCAGTCGAATCTGCAAGGTCAGAATAATAGCGAGTTAGTGGGTATTAGGGCATTAATTGTTTGATGATTACAGATGTAAAATTGTAAGGTACTTACCCACCCACTCACCAATAAACCGACCCCATCAGTTTGCACAAATCGACGAAAAAAGCTTGATAAACCACTATATATATACAATTTCACAGTGCAAGATGACAACCATATTTGTTAACATTAAATGTTTTTACGAAATCCGAACTCATCGAAATCTAATGATATATATATTATTAAGTTAAATGTTTCTTGAACTAATTATCAATTAATGTTCGAGTAAGGGAAAGCTCACTGTCTATCACATTATCTACGACAAGATAATCAGTATATATAAATTAAAAAATGCAAAATTATTATTTTTTTGTCAATTCGATCAAAATTTTATATTCCCGCATTAGGAAACCCGCGTAATTTATTTTTTTATAGTAGGTATTTTATAGATTTTGCTGGATAAAACACGATTCCTTGAAGTAGCGCTTTATTTATTATTTTTTTTTCAAAATATATTATTTGAAAATTGTCAATGTTAAAATATGACACTCCACCCTTTTGGTTAATGTTTTCCTTTTTGAGTACTGATCTTTTGTGCTCATATAACCTTTTTTCCATAAGTGTCGCCGTGGTACCGATGTACATTTTATCGCAATCAGCGCAAGTGATTTTATAAATCACATTACACTGATGGATTTTTTCCAATCTGTCCTTGTTATTGAACAAATGATACAGATTATTGCATATTTTCGGTACCAGCTTGATTTGGAGCCCACTAACTCGGTGTTATTCTGACCTTGCAGTTTCCACGGAGGAGGAGATGCCGTGGTGCTCTCGAAATATTTGGATAAACCACTTGCAAAAATGTAAATTACTGGAAAGAACCAATTGAATTTCATTCATTCTTTAAAAAGTTTATAAGACAATAAGTATTTTCCTTTATAAAAAATATCATTGAGTAAATTAATAAATAAATAAATGCGGATATGTATTACACCAATAACCTAAAAGAAAGAATGGAATGGGCTAAAGCTAATTGCAATGTTTGCCGATTAATCTCCCGTACTCCAGTTACAGTCCACATTCTTCCTTTCTTTGTGGCCCCTTTTAATTATTACTTTCTTTGTCTTCTTGGCCATTCAAACTCCTAGGCGCACACTCATTCACCGACACACAGACACACACACACACACTTTATAATTCCGTCTTCTCCTTTGAATGTAATCTATTCTTCTCTTACCCTTTTTGTTCCCGCTTACTTGGCTCTACTTGAATATATAGTATGTTTTTAAAAAGAATATTTTTTAATTTATTTTTTCGGAACAATCTGTTTATTTAATTTATTTAATAATCTGCAAAATGAAAATTTAAAATAGGAGATAATAATTTAAATAAGATAACCCTCGAGGCTTCCTTTCAAAGCTTATACGAGTATCTTTAAAATTGAAAAGATTTTTCTTACCAAGAATAGCAGTGCTGACGATTCTTCAAGGGAAATCAATGAGGTTGTTCTCTGTTTGATGGAAATAAATACCTATATAATATGTAAATGATATACAGTGAAGCCCCTCAAATCCGAACTAAGTGGGGCTGTAGCCTGTTCGGATCAGCCGAAAGCAGCTTCGACAATTGAATCGAGTACATTTTCAGAATAAGGGCCGTCCATAAATTACGTCACACAGTAAGGGGGGAGGGGGCATCTCAGATTTGTGACAAAATGTGACAGGGGGGCCTGGAGGATCTTAAAAATTGTGATATCTTAAAATTCAAATTAAAAAATTATAAAAATTTTCAAGTATATTTTTTAGATTTTATGATATGAATAAAAATAAAGTTAAACTTAAAATATATTAAATCACTTTCGTTGAGTTTAATTTATAAAAAAAATTTCTACAATTATTAAATTATTGGTTATAAAAGTGTGACGTCACAATAAAAATGTGACATAATGTGACACAGGCGGTCTAAAAATCTTGAAATTCATGTGACATAATTTATGGACGGCCCCATAGTAACTAGAAAACTATCTATCGATGCAGTTATAGACACCTACGTCTACACCCTCTCACTTAATCAACTTTCCCTTCTCTTCGGTAATGCAAGGTGTCTTTCGAGATTCATAGGAGCTGCATCTTTACTGGTGCACCCCTTCTTGCATTCGATTGCATTAAAAAAAGATAGACAACAACTTATACGCGTTCAATGAATCCCCTATATTTTTCACTCCGAAGTATACCACCAAATGTGTTGATAATAATAATAATATTAAATTTAAATATATTATTTAATTTTTGTTAGAAAATGTACGTAAAACCTTTCTGGTCGAGCAATGCTCATTATGAATTATGGTTTATATTTTAATCTGGAAATTAGAATTTAAAGGTCAAACATTAAAAGAACAATTATTATTCTATTCAACTCCACTGAAGTGACTGACTGGAATGTTATTATTTTGAGAAATCAATAGCTATTTAATATATTAAATTTTCAATATATTGGTATTCTGTTCAATATCATAAAAGGAAATTTAGCGAAAAATGTTAAAAAAAGATGAAAAACTCAAATTGATTAAAACATTAAAGAGACTTTGTTAAAAATTTAATCCCGATTTGTTATCCTTAAATTTCTTTATGTTGGCCTTTGCTCTTTCTCTCTTATTATTAGTAAATGTCTGAATAATTTATCTTCAATTACACTAAGATTTTCCCCCTGGATATTATGAGAGAACTTTTTTTTTCCAAGTAAGCCTACCTCTTTTTTAAGAGTTATTGCCTACAACTTTCCTCCACGCTCGTCATAAAATGGCCTTCTTTAAAATTAATGTTCAATCCGTTTAATTATTTCCTTACTACTCTGTAGATCGAAAAAAAGCGTGAAGAAGATAAAAAAATATTTATTTGTTTTGTCAATTTTATTATTTTTACTCATCTTTTTTCAATTTCTAAAATTAACAATTAAAACCCTAGAACAGGTGTGTCCAACCTGGTGGCTTACACGGGCCGCATTTGAAGAAAAACAAATTCCTCGGTCCTCATATCCTATACTACTAAAGCGCATTTGTGCCTGCCTCTGTATGTACCTATCTATGTATGTACCTATGTCCGTTCTCCAACAAAAACAGTCGCCATGGTTACCAATTTAAATGAAATTATCTATATATATATATATATAAAATTAATGTTTTGCTTGTACATTGGGGTGGTGGTGTGGGGGAGGGGAGGGAGTCTAGGGGGCAGCACCCTGGCTAGCAAGAGGGCCGCCGAAGACGGGCCTTGCAGCTAGTCCTATAACTCTATACTACTAAAGCCCATTTGTGCCTGCCCCTGAACCTATGTATGTACCTATGTCCGTCCCCCCAACAAAAACAGTCGTCATGGTTACCAATTTAAATGAAATTATATATATATATATATATATATATATATATATATATATATATATATATATATATATATATATATAATTTCATTTAAATATATATATATATATAAGGTTCTGTCTGTAGATTGGGGTAGTGGGATGGGTGGGGGTTCTGAATACGTTTCGGAGGGGGGTCCAGGGGGAGAGCCCCATGGCTAGCAAGAAGGCTAGCAAGCCGCCGAAGGCGGGCCTTGCAGCTAGTAAAATTTACTAATTCAATTGATACTATTTGTTAATCAAAAAAGCTAGTTAATAATGTAGAATAATGATATTCACCATGACAAAGAGGCAAACATGTCATAGTATATTAATCTTTGAGCTTTCCTTCAGACGATTTTGTTTTCAAATCATTTACCATTTCATAAAGTTTTAATTACTGAAATAATAAATATTAAAATAAAAAAAAAAATGAAAATATGAGATAAAGAATAATTTTTAAATATTCGAAACTTGGTTATTTTTTTACCTGAGCTTATAATTTTGCTTTTAATGAATTTTATTCTCGAAAATAGCTTCACGTAGGTATATGTAAATTCATATTTCTAGAAAGTGAATAAATATTGTTTCTTTCTGAGCAGATAATTTTTATAAAATTTTAATAAAGGGACATTAATAAATTTTTCTTTTATTTCCATTCAATCAGAAAGATTGCACCTAAAATATTTAAATCTATAAAAATGGTTCAAAATATGCCAAAATTGTGATTTTTTTCAAAAATCTTGATATATTTTTTCACATTCAAAATTGCCTTCCATTTTTCGAAAACTCGTAGGGCAATTTTCATTTTCCATTTTCTTCTTATTTTAGAAAAAAAATCTTATCATGTAAAATTGCATCAGATATGTTTTCCAGTGAGTACATAAAAATCTCAATATTTTAAGGAAGTTTATAATTTTATGTCAGGTCGCATTCATTGCAGTCCTGGGCTGCGGATTGGACAACCCTGTTCTAGAGCCTAGAATATACTATTAGCGTCGCAAGAATAATTTATTGCAATTTACTGTGAACGACGAAATATTTAAGAAATGTTGTATCACTTGTGTCCATAATAAATATTTTTGTATCAGGAATAGCAGAGAACTGGACAAAATAATAAAAAACACAGAGATTTTATTAAATAAGGCCAGACGTATCGTTTATTTTGAATTCCTCAGTGGCCCATTTAATCATTCTTTATCAAAAAACAATTTCACTATTCGAAAAAACATCATTAATCTTTTTTTATATATATATATGTTGCAGTAAAAACCCATTTTTAGTAAGAACGGGTTCTTACTAGCTAAAAAGCCGTTTCACTGAATACCTTTGTGGCAACTAGAATTTACTCATGTTGGTTGAGTTTGGTTCACAGGTCTAGAATCTTCATTTTTGACCTTCCGCCACATTTTGGGTGTTTATTTTCAAAAAAATTTTAATCGAAAATGTCAAAAATCAGAAGCAAAGTTGTAGAGGATGCAATTATTGACATTTTCATTTAAAATTTTTTGAAAAAGGAAAGGTCAAAAATGAAGATTCTAGACCTTTGAACCAAACTCAACCATCATCAGTAAATTCTAGTTGCCACAAAGCTATTCAGCGAAACGCGTTTTAACTAGTAAGAACCCGTTCTTACTAAAAAACGGGGTTTTACTGCAATATACCTATACATTCCTGGCTCCAAATAATCAACAATCTTGTACTTTTCTTTAACAATTAAAAAATTCTTTTTTATTGTTTTTTATACAGAAATGGCATTTGTAAATTAACATTGAATATACGAAACGTCTGGCCCATTTAGATAATAAAAGCTCTGTGATTTTTTTTTATTATTTTGTCCAGTTCCCTGCTATTTCTGATACAAAAATATTAAAAAAAAATTTGGTTATAAAAATAAAAAAAAATAAAAAACATACTTTTAACGAGAATTACTTTGATTTTTCTGTATAATGGGTTATAATTTGAGGATAGACACGCCACTCAGTTTTCATTCAAGCATATTAAATAGGGCTTAAAAGCTTGTTTAAAAGAGATTAAAAATATGTATACCATCATAGCTACTATTTTCAATGATTTTATCGGGAAATAAACTGCAAAGGATCGTTTCTAGACGATAGTCAATAGTCGGTTGAAATAATAATGAGTTTATTCCTTTATTATAAAACCGATAAAAACCGCTTATTACTCAAATTTGGTCTTTTTGATCATAATTTGTTTCCTCCTGTCTTGGTTATCATTAATAGTCAATACATTAAAAAATCTATAACACACTACTTTCTTTTATATAAATATATTTATGTGCCAAGCCTCTAGGCACGATGAAAATGAAACTCCTATTATCATGTGGAAAATGATCAAACCTTCTAGTCTAAAAACCAGTGAACATTTTGGACTATCATTTCAGAATGCAAATAACATATCCTAAACTGGTTTTAAAACGGATTTCGTATATAGTGATTTTTATTGTAAGTGTATGCAAAGATACACTGAAAGTTTTCAATAAGTGTAAATGTGAAAAAACAAGATCTACTACAACGAGATACGAAAATAAAACATTCATTGTATGACCCAACAACAAAATAAATCCATTTTAATGGTTAATAACCATAATTAAAAATAGTTTTAACTATAAAAATTATTATTTTTTTTCTTTTTTCTTTTAGTGATATTCAAAAACTTAATGTTTTAATATTTAACGCCTAATAATACAACCAGCAAATCAGAGCGTTTGATTGAATGCATAACCTAGAACACACAGGCAAAACTCTATCTTTTTAATCTTCGTCTCCCCCCCCCCCCTCTTTATGGTCACTATTAATTTCACATAGTGAGTCATTTTCACGTAAATAGTTTTAATTTTCAAAATTATTATTAGTCAAGTCACATACACCGAAAAATATTTCGAGTCTTATCTATCTATCTACTCTTATTAAACGAGCAAAAATTGTATATATATATATATATATATATTTATTTATATATTTGTATCTTCTATTTTGAAAACGGCTCTATCGATTTTGATGAAAATAACTCTATTAACAAGTTTTGAGGATGAGAAAACGATCTGGCTAGGTCTGGACCTCGACAAATTCCTTCTTAATTGATCTTTTCTTAATTAAAGTAATTATTGATAAATGGAAATCTCAATAAAAAAGTTTGTTTACATTTTTTTCAATTATCTTTTATTTATTAATTGTTTTTTAATTTTAAAATCCACTAATAGTTTATAACAAATATTATTATTTATCTATTTCTCGTCGGTCGCTCCACCAGGAAGACAACGCTAGTGCAGGTGCACTGTAAAACTAAACACTTCTTTCATTCCTTCAAATTGGCGGGTGCAAGGCTTTGGAATGAACTTCCATCCAAACAAATGTGGGCAAATTGGTGTACGAGTAAACAAATATACACATAAATATGTGGACCACTAGAATGATAGAAATCCAAAAACTGGGTGCGGTGTGGGGTGGATGTGTGAGGTTCAGGAGGTGAGGAGCAGTTGTGGAGGAGCCGGGGTCGGGGTGGAGTGGGGGTGCAGTGGTGGGGGCGAGGTGCGTGGTTTCGGGGGGTACTATTTATATTTGTATTTTTTTTAATTTGGTTACCCTGTATTGTTCGGTGGCTCCAGGTACTGATATTTTAAAATAACAAACAAATATCATTGGCTATTTCTTTCGTGTGATTTTGGCATTTCATTTAACCTATTTTATTTTTTAGGGATCTCTACTTAATTTTTACACTTTCGGCAGAAGGACATATATAGTGGATGACTTATAATTATTTTATTGTAAATACTGAAAAAAAGGTGAAATGTCAGTCAAGATTTATCCTGGCTCTCTTAAGCCACTCTCTCTGAAATTTAGTTATTTGTTCTGAAGCTGAAAGTGTGAAGATTCTTGTAAATATGTACATATCTATCTTAACTTTGTAAGAGGCGGCCCGCTCCTCAGAGGCCTAATAATCAAATAAGCTAAACCAATTTCTCTTGTTGAAGATTATTATTAATAAGATTGGAGTAATTTTTGGAGACGGACTGATAAGTGAATTAAGTGAATATCGATGAGGCAGTCCAAAAAAGAAGAAGATAATTTACACTATCTTTTTATTCATAAAACCGACGTTTCGGAGGCTATTCCTCCTTCTTCAGGATTTTGAAAAGTCCTTCCTTCCTTCACTGACTTTTCAAAACCCTGAAGAAGGAGGGAATAGCCTCCGAAACATCGGTTTTATGAATAAAAAGATAGTGTAAATTATCTTCTTCTTTTTTTGGACTGCCTCGCGATATCCACTTAATTATTATTAATATTAGTCAAGTATGTTAGCAGGTATTTGGACGACAAAGGAGCAAATCGACAAATTCTCATCGATATACTCGACGTTTCACCAATTTTATTTCGGCTTCATCAGGCGTCTCAATGATTATGATGATGAAGCCGAAATAAAATTGTCGCGTAAGTCGAGAATTTTTTGATTTGCCCCCATACTTGATTAATTAAATAAAATGAATGCTATGGACTTTTATAATTATTAATATTATTTGTTATTCTTTGTGCAATTATAGGGAATGATATTTCTTTTAATTAATTTAATTCGATTTAAAATACATTCTGAAAAACCCAATTAAAAAAAAATCGTATTTTATATATGGCGGCGGGTCTCATACGTAAGGACGCCGAGGGCCGCATACAGCCCGCGGGTAATCCGAATAACTAGAGCTAGGTCTATTTACATGTAACGGCATCAAATAAGAAGTACACTGAAATTATGATAAATAAGCTGTCTGCATGGATGTCATTTCGAAGGATCATTTTAAAAAGGCAAGCCAGAAGCTTTTTCTTGCTTAAATAAAAGCAAGAGCTATTTAAACAAAACAAAATGGATCTTTTTTTATAATACTTAACCTACATAATTTTTTAATATCCATTTTATTAAAACTAAAATCCTGTTTCATTTTTTTTTTTTTTTTTATTTAATATCTGACATTAAATATTAAAAGGGGATTTATAATAAATATATCTTTAATGAAAAGAAAAAGGTATGGAAGGACATTCTGACGCCGAAAAGATATTTTTCCATTAGAAAATTAAAAAAATATATATACAAAGGCTTACAAAAACCTTTAAAATCTCTCTCGGTGTATTTTTTGAAAAATATTTCTATAGTAAAAAATAACACAAACAAAAAGAAAATATCCAAAGAATTAAAACAACGGATTAGAGGATATCAGAAAATGGCGAATCTCTATTTAAGGATAATAAATTTACGAAATAAATGAACTTAGAGGAGTCATTTTCGATTATTAAATAAATCAATTAAAAGCGAAAAATGTATTTTATAAGACATAAAATAAGAAGAATAAAATTTAATTAGACCCTAGATGGAAAAAATTAAATAGATAATTTTTATATGATTCATTTGAAAATATTTCTTTTCTAGTAATCCTTGCGGTTCAAAAGACAATTATATTTATCAGTGGCGTGCGGTCCATGGATGCTGTGGATGTGGCGCATATCTGAAATTTAAAACATTTAGAATATTTTCATAAGAGTGTAAACCTGCTAAATCACTACAAGGACACTTTTGTCCGTCTATTGATTTAAAATAAAATGAAATTTTACAGGGTAGACAAAAAACAAACAAAATTTAATATTGTTGTTTAGGAAAGAAAGTATTTTTCACATTTTTTTTACAACTTACGATCGTAATTTTAAATAGCAGCTTTACTTGGACGATGCTGCATCTCTTTTTCTTTCGAACGGTATTAATATGTCATATGGGATAAAAAAATGGATTTAGCAGATTTACACTCTAAGGTGACGAAACATTTAAGGTCGACTTCAAAATTTCAGGAGGATCTTTAAATTTTCAAAATATTATCCGTTATTTCAAATTTCTATAAGAAACATGTTTTGTTTTGAAAAGTATGTTGGTTCTCGAAATAAAATTGTTGCATAGTTTCAAGGGGCAATTAAAATGAATGATTTTTCCGAAAAGGGTGGTGATAGAAGGTATGAAGTTCCTGTCAGGTATATCTTCCAGACAAGTTCAGACGAGTTTTATTCGAATAAAAATTGTTCTCGCTAAGGAACTATTAAAATAGAAATAATTCCAAAAAGGACTAAATAAATATGATTCGGGAATCTTTGATGCGGTTTGAACATATTTTGTTGCAAATTTGATCTACTTTCTGAATCTAATAAAATAATTATACGGTTCTATTTAAGATTTTGGAGCAAAATTAATAAAACGGTTAACTTTATAAAACACGCCCCTTAGCGAGGGCGGCAAGAACTAGAATGGCATGGATGGTTTTTTATTTTATTCACCAAGCCTTCCTTTCTTGAACCAGTCCTTGTTAACAAAATTCCGTTAAGTCAAACTTAAGTTATAGACACTACAATTCATAAAAGTTTAGCATCCCCTCCCGCCTTTATTTCACGTCCTACAATAAAAAGTCATTTATCAAAAAGATGGACTATTATGGTGGCATTAACGTGAGAGTATTCATTTTTAAACTTATATTGGAAAATTTTTGAGAAAATTGCATTTTTTATACGAACGAAGCTATTTTGCCACCTAGCGGTGGACGTATGAGCTTAAAAAATATTTCCAGCAATTTTTCTTGGTCGATTTCCTCTGAAGGATTTTTTTCCCAAACTTCTACTATTATTAGTTCCTGAGATACGGTACCTCGTCACCCTTAATGAATCACCCGGTACAGTCTATTTGAATTTCAACTAGCAACCTTTTTTCTATGTATATCATTTTTTTTATTCTTTTTTTAAGTAAGCTCTTTAAAACTACGCATGTGGTCTCGGTACCGCGACATTTCAGCCCCCGACAAAATACCCCCCCGACATAATATCTTCTGGCAAAATATTCCCCAGTATAAGGGAGAATACAAAAGAGATTAAGTGAGAAACTTATAATCATAGTTTTGAATAATATGAACAGATTTTCATATTTTGGCGGCTAATTAGCCGTTTGAAAGTGCTGATGTCTGTCGTGTTTGATTAGGAAAAAATGGGAGCCCCAAACACACCCCGCCCGACGATTTGCTGGTTCGGTTTTCAATGTGTTTGATTAGAAAAAAAATGGGAGCCCGAAACACACCCCGCCCGGACTAACATTTCGGAGGTTCGGTTAATATATATTCAGTTCGGCTCGGTTGGATTCGTATAGCTCCTTTCCGGGCTGGCATTTAGACGGTTCGCCAACCGAGCCGTCTAAATGCCAGCCCGAAAAGGAGCTATACGAACCCAACCGAGCCGAACTGAATTTATATTAACCGAACCGGAGTCGATTTGCATTACTCATAAGATTCACGAGGGGAAGGGTTATTTTGTCATGAGATATTTTGTCGGGGGATGTTTTGTCGGGGATATTTTGCCGGGGGCTGAAATGTCGCGGAATCTTGGTCTCAGACTTTTTTCAAATGTGATTTTTCAATATAGTAAAAACAATTTAATAAAACCTAATTCTCTCTTAAAATATTTTATTGACAAAAATTTATTGTTCTATGTGAAAAATAAATTAAAACGAGAAATACGTATTTAGGTATATAGAAATGTCCCAAGAGAAGAGGGGAATAGTTAGGGGTAGAAATACAATTTGGGAGCCATCCTTTTATTGACATTCACCAACCAAGAATTTCAATTAAGCTAATTGTGAAAATTTATCTTTAGGTAATATTACATTTCAATTAGACATCATGTCAAGTACATATTTATTTCGAGATTTAAATGAGCGTTTTATAAATTAAAATTTATTTGTTTTGTTTTAATAAAAAATCTTAATATAATTATAGTTTTAGTGAAGTCAGGTAAAAAAATAAATGATTTAAATAAAAAAAAAAGATCTTGTTTTATTTATTTTCATTTTATTAATTAAATACGAGGAATGCCTGAGATTTTTTAAATACAACATTTAGATTAAAAAAAAAAACTCATCAGATATTTATTTCATTTCTCTACAATTTTAATTAAATGAGAAGTTTAACAAAATTATACACTTGGCTGGCTTAGTAAAAACTTTTTCATTGACTTCGTAAAAATATTTTCTTCACGTCAAACCAGAATTCCTTCTTGGTCTGCCAGCAAAATTAGCTAACCGTCAGTGCCCAAGTTAGAGCCAAAAATGACCGCAATCAGACAGCTTTTTTACTCTAAGGCTAACCTAACCTCTATCCAGGTTGAACTAAAGTTTATATTATTCACAAACACAATTTAATTATTTATAATGTTATATAAACCAGATGCGAAGCCGGCCTTCGGCGGGCATCTTGATGTCCAGTAGCCCTTTTGATTTTTTGACCCTGAACATTCGTGGCTTTTAAAATAATAATTTAAATTTTCTAATTTTAATAAATTTGACATAAACCATTTGTGGGTTTTAAATGAGTGCCTCACGACAGACAGCATAAGCGCTTTATGAATTTTATGATAGAAGATATTAAACTATACTTCTTTTCAGAGATAGGTATTATTTATTTTAAAGAAAATGTCTATACTCTATAGTAAACTTCAAAGATTTCGATTTCCACCAAGATTTAACTAGCTCATAATCTCAATAATAGCGAAAATCACGATAGGAGTGACATCTATTCAATATACAGAATTTATAATATATTCATTTCAATGGGAATTCATCCTGACATTATGAATAGAAAACCCATTATTATGAGGCAGATAGGTTATTGATGAACAATATACTCCCCATAATAATGGGTTTGTTATTCACTGGTAGGGAGCTCTTCTAGCGGTTTCTGATTTCGGCCAATAAAACAAATATGAATTTTTTTTTGATATTTTGATTGGTTTTTGTGCTAAAGCACACACACAAATTTTGATAACATACGAATATGAACTCACCCATAAACATTTAGAGAAATTAATTAATGTCCCTTAAAATTTCATTTTTTTATGATTTTTATATTTAATTTTTTAAGAATCTTAACACCATGATTTGGCTTATCTTTTCATCACAATAGTTTAAACTGTCTTTGAAATATTTCGAAAAACTGGAGAAAAACAAGCAAACACATTTTCCTGCACGATTAAAATACTTTCACATAAAATAAAAATATAAAACTATCTATACACTTGAATCAATATAGTACAATCGATTTATTTCTCTAAAAAGTATGTTTCATAAAAAATGTATGAATATCTGATAACATATCTTATAAGTTCGAAATTAATTAACTAGAAATGTTTAACTAAATCTTAGGTGATCCTTGGAGATAATTTTTTTTATGTATGATATAATATAATGTCCAATTTCCAGTTGGTAATCCCTAGTTTTTAGGGCCGATGATTGGATTTATTTCCATTTATAATGGCATGATATAACATAATATAACTTCAATCATTGATGAAAAGACAAGAAGGTGGCTGTTATATATATTCTTCCTTCATTGACCCTTAAACCCTGAAGAAAAAGGGAAGATCCTCCAAAAGTACGGTTTTAAAATGCTTGAATAGGAAAATCCGATTAAAGTCTAATTTTTTCGAAATTGTTTCTTTTCATTATCCTTGGCTAGTCTTCATCAAATTCCATTGACTTTTACCATTCTATCTCCAAAAAAATACTTCTAATATAAATTTTGGAATTATTGAGAAGCTTAGTATTTTCAAATTGATCATCTGTGGCAGTTTTTTTTTTTAATTTATAAATCTAAATTAAATTATATTGCATTCAATATAATTCTCATGAGAATCCAAATTTGGCTAAGGAAACATTCAGTAAATAATTCCGATGAAATAAATGTATAGATACCTATATATAATTTAATTTAAAAAATAAAATATCTCTAGTTAAACATGCAAAAGAGAATTTAAGATACAAATATAATAATTTCAACTACATATATGTATTTAGCAAGAAGGTAAGGTAAAATTAAATTAATATTCTGCTTCTATATTTCAGAGAAAGACCATTTCATCTAATTCAAATTGCATATAATATATATTATACTCTCGTTACTCAATTTGAAAATCGAAGCCGAATCGTCATTAATTCAATAGAAAATTCAATTTATTTCGTAATTACACTATGAATCTAGACCAGGGTTGTGTACTTATAAGCGGAAGCAATTATTGGATAACTGAAATTGGAAATTGAATTATCGGAGTAAGAGTAGAATAGGAAGTTTAGAAAAGCTTCAAAAACCAATATACAAGCAAGTTTGATTATTTTTTCTTTTTACCTTCGTTTGGTAAATTCATTCCATTAATCAAAGATGTTATTTTTATGTATTTGTAACAAGAAAATAATTTTCTATTCCTAACATTGCCATGACATTATAGATAAATCAATAATCAATTTCTAAAAAGCGAGGTGGAAGTTTGAAAAAGACTGGCTTGCTCGCTTACAGGATACTAAATAAATACATTATATATATATATATATGTATATATATATATATATATATATATATATATATATATATATATATAATATAAAGATAAGTTCAAAGTTTTCTCGTTAAGTAAAAGCAAACGAATACGCTCTTTTCATTTTGATTTTACGCTTTTATGATTAAGCAAAAAAAATCAATTCGCAATATATTTCATATTGCAGTTTTATTTTTATAAAATTATCATTTAGAATAAATAATTGACATTTTTAATCTGTTTGACTGTTGGTTTGACCCGAAAGTTGGTAAGTAAGTATGTACTATACATGATGTTTCAGGAGGAATAGTAAATATTTAAGGAGGTGGTATCATAGAAGAATTGCAATAAAAAATGCCATATAACATGTGGACAATTTTTACTTTTATTTTTATTTTATTTTTTTTCAACTTTGAACGTCCTCATTTGCCTTTGCTTTAAGTTTGTTTGGGTTACATACTAACAACTATCTCTGTACTCAACAAAGATTGGACACATGTTATATGGCATTTTTTATTGCAATTCGTCTATACGACCACCTCCTAAAATATTTACTATTCCTCCTGAAACACCCTGTATAGTATGGACGACATACTATATTGTGCATATGGATGTGGCCTCTTAACTAATTATTACATCAATAGTTCTTAGGATTTCATTCCCTATCCTGGACACCGACAGGATTATTTTTAGGAGGGGTGCATCTGCATCTATACAATATACTATTAACTAAAAAAATATAATTTATAATATTGGATCCTTATAAATAGATAGGTATATAATATTAGACAGTTGTTGCCCTGAAAGCAAACTAGTGCTTGGGTTCAACTCCTGAGGGGGCTGGACCCCCCTACATGCAATATAAACTTATCTATTCAAATCTTTGATTTGACCTAAATTCATTTTCTTTAGACATTTATGTTAAGTCAATAAGTTAATGTAGGAGAATTTTTCAGAATATCTCTCTTCATCCCATATTTAGAATCTGTCATTTCATCTCTGTGAAATCGATTTTCTTCAACACAAAAAAAGCATTTTCGCTTATCCAGCTCCTCCCAGAAAATATGAGAAAATTAGACACATCTTCATTTTTAGCTATGGTAGAAGATATAGAGAACCTTTTCCGAGGTTTTCCACACAATTTTATTGTCCAGGCTACCACGTGGTACGAGATTAAGCGAGTGATGCGGCCTTAAGGACGTTCCCTAATGTAGCTCAGAAGAAGTTCGCTCTTTCCCCTACTCTCACATGCGCAGAAAAGCAACAATATTTTCACTACGTCGTTTCTCGGATCTGGCAACATTGAATTCTTACGAGCGCTAAAAGACAAAGAATAAAAAAACACTTCATGAAACAGCTCAATGTAAAATTCCAGATGAGAACAGTATAGTTAGGTTGAGAGAATTAGCTAAAAATCTCAAATGCACCAGTTGCAGAAGTTTTTTAGATATGGAAAAATTGAATGATTTTACTGCGACGGCGACGTTGCCAAGTAGCCATCTTTCACTTGCCATGCCATGAGAGAAAAAATGAAAACTATCAAAAGCACCTAACTTTTAACATTTTTCAGACAAAACGAATACCGCTTGGTACAATTATTTTAACAGAAAAATATTTGTTATATCTTCAGTTAATGATACTCAGTTTTTCAAAAAAATTACTATTTTTATTTAATGAAAAAGTCGCTTTAACATCAATCGGGATAGGGTTCGCGTGTTAAATATGCAAATTGCAAAGGTCAATATTTACAAATTTAGTCCCGCAAGGACTATTGAAAAAAATTCTACCTATAAAGGACACTTATAAATATGTGTATTTATAGTTTTAAAAGGATTTCAAGAAAATCGATTTATTAGGGAACGTCCTTAAATGAATCCCTTGTTGAATACGCAGATTTGATTGCTCAAGCCAACCCCATTTCACCCAGCGATATGCGAGGTAATCTAAATTGGTCTAGCTATCCCAGCGACAACATATAGCATTGAACGTTCATTTAGTACGTTACGGCGTAATAAGAGGTGGAATTGGTCAACCTTGGGAGACGCGAGGCTAAGCAGCCTGAGCATTAGACTGTCCATTATTTACAAAATTGATTTTTTTTGCAGCGCCCCCTAAATTTTTAGCTTATGATCTAAAAAAATATCAGACCAAAAACAGCTCTTAATATTAATATTAAACCTAAAGACGATATATTTTCCATTTAAATAACATGGGATTTTGAAACATTTTATATTAAATTTTTTGTGAAGATACACCAACAAGAAATACATATTCTTGTAGGAAATTGACTGTTCTACAAGAAAGCTATCTTATGATTTTTTGATAAATTCACTTTTTCAAGAGTTATTCGAAGTTAGAGTTGAACTTATAGTACATTTTTAGATTTTCTTACTTTTACGAGGAAATTATTATTATTTGGATTAAATTCAATTCGTTCAATTTCCTACAAGAATATGTATTTCTAATTGCTGTATTTTCACTTGTTCAAAAGAAAAAAAATCAAATGTAAAAAGTTGCAAATCCCATGTTATTTAAATGAGAAATGTATCGATTTTAGGGCACGGTTTAATATGAATATTAAGAGCTGTTTTTGGTCTGATATTTTTTTAGACCATGAGCTAAAAATTTAGGGGGCGCTGCAAAAAATAAATAGGTAAATAACGGACACCCTACTGTGCAATGTTCAGTGTTCACAGGTAAAGTACACTGAATTCATTGACAAGGTGATGAACAAATTTGGACAGCAACCTAGAAGACTTAAGTTTTTATTCAAACAGTGACTTAATAAAAAAATTATTTCTCAATCATTTTCTGCGTATTTTCTTTCATGACAGAGGAGTGCAAGTGCATCCCCTTTCACCCCCCTGCCGGCGCTCATGTTCCCTATTGAGAAGAACAAAAATAATTTGCTAATAAAACTTGTTAAGTCCTACAGTTCTGAACCTTCAAGATCACTGGATATAAGCACCTGTGTCTCCTCTCTTTCTCCATGGAGACTTTCTTGTTTTCCGTAATCCAAGGGTCTATCATCACACCATTTAATGGGCATGGGAATTATTATGAGGGTGTGAAGGTTTAATCAGGGCTATTTGAATTTTTTGTATATGATTTATTATGTAATTAAATGGCTAGGTTGAATATGAAAGTTTTTTGTTTGAAATACTATTTAATCAGTTAATTAAGTACTTAATTTTAAATAAAATTTTGCCCTGCTGTAGCTCTATAAGGAATTAAAATAGGATCTATGTTAACATAACATTTTGTTTGCCCCCTTCCCTCCCCTCCAAACATTACACCAAATATTTTTACATTTGCTGTCTTAATCACCTTTTATACTAAACCAGACTTTTCATCAGTTTATTCTGACTTCCTCATTTGATCACTCTTTGCCATGAAACAATTTCACTATAAGACAAAACAACATTAATCATTCTTTAACATATTTTTGGCTCAAATTAATCAACAATCTTGGAAGCGACTTTTCTTTAACAATCAAAAAAAAAATTGTCTTCGGTTTTATTCAGAGATAACATGTGTAAATTAAATATCAATTTCCAATTGTTAAAGAAAAGTTGTTTCCACGATTGTTGATTAATTTGAGCCAAAAAATATGTTAAAGAATGATTAATGTTGTTTTGCCTTAAAGTGAAATTGTTGTTTGACAAAGAGTGATAAAATAAACCACTGAGGAAGACAGAATAAACTGACGAAACGTCTGGCCCATTTAATAGAAACTCTGTGTTTTTAATTTTACCCAATTTCCTACTATTCCTGTTACTAATTTACTATGGATACGATGATCCAACTTTTATATTAATTTTAAATTAAAAAAATCATCTCTTGCAATGGTCAAATTTCAATTACAAAATGTTTTTCAGACTATTTTATTATTCCATTTGTTTAATCTAATAATTTTTTTTTTAAAAGTAAGATGACATTTCGTCCAAAATTCAATGGAAATTTTTCTTGTTAGGGACTACATTTCTGGATTAGAAAAAATAGGTAATTTTTTAATGAGATTTCATATCATATAATCTTTTAGGGCCGTTCTCTTATAGCAAACACTCTTATAAGCTCTTAAACAACCCCAACCACTTTAACACATTTCATGATCAAAAGATTCTTTATGTTTAGATTCTCACAACGATAGCCACTCTAGAACAAGGACGCTAAACAATATTTGTAAACAATTAATAAATACGCTAGTCTTTTGGGATTACGTGGTTCCTTAAGTGCTGGGCACAGGATCACTCATTACCCAGGGGTGTGATTGTCTATGGACAGAGCAGAGGTTAGAGTTTATATGTTAGAGAAATTGTAACTCACCTAGTGACCTATAGTTAGCAAAACAATTTTTTATATCAAACTATTCTGGTTTAAAATTAATCTAATCACCGTTTCGGGCATTGGTTTGTTTCAAAGGGGTTGTTAATCTATCTAATCTAATATATTAAATTCTTTCTAATTCCATGCACAATTTGGTGATCCAATTGGCAATTCTTGTCTTTGAGACTACCGCTCTGAATGTACTGATAAAGACGAATAGCCAAAGCATCCTCTTAACCTTAAGTTCTTCAACCATGAATTATGCCGCCTGCCGACGTATCTTCTTCTTTGGATCTTGCCTTCATTTATTAGACTCAAAATCTCATATTTTTCACCACGGTAGATGACTTTACTCTCTTTGATGCTGAGGAGAAGTATCTTTTGTTTTTGCATGCAAATGATGACTTGATTATTTATTATTGTTATTAAATTGAAAGTTTCTTTTAGCTGAGAGTAGCAGAATTTTTATAAATTAAAGGAGACAACAAATGAGTGTGTCTTCTACTGGAATAATACATTTTTTAATTTATTTACCATATAACGAGACTATAGTTTCGAGAACTTTGTCCTCTTCATCAGTCTATTATAATCGATTCACATGAATTGATGTGTGAAATAATGATAAAACTTGAGCAAGATGCAAATTTTAGAAAATCGTGTATTTCACGCAAATGAAGCCTTTGGTGGGACTATCGATTTTATTTCGTCAGAACAAAAGCCATGGTAATATCTATAAAAAAGGGAAAGGGCGGAGACAAATCTACGATGGGCTAGGGAGTCGAGCGTGTCAGTTAATGTAGGTTCGCCTGTAAGTCTGATAGCCCGCCTCTGAATTGCATCTAAGGATTTAAGAGAATGCTTGGAGGCCCCTCTCCACAAATGAGAGCAATATTCAAGACAGGGGCGAATTTGAGCCTTGTATAATATAAGGAGATGAGTGGGGGCGAAAAAGTGTTTGGTTCGGAAAAGAAAGCCAAGCTTACATGCTGCAGCTTTTGCTACTGAGATAATATGATCATTCCAAGATAGGTCAGAGCCTAAGGTGACACCTAACATTGATATTTTATCAAGGAATTCCAATGATGTCGAATCAAAGGAAATGTCAGGAAGGTTCCTATCTACGCGCCTAGAAATTAGACAGCACTGCTTTTTGCCAGAATTAAAGTTTACCAAGTTGTGAGATCCCCATTTTTTAAGCCTGATTAGATCTAAATTTATCGAGGGAGCTATGTTCGCGAGATTGTTTAGTAAGGATTGAACATTATGGAGGGTGCTATCGTCAGTGTAACAATGTATAGGATTGGAGGGTAAGTTTAAAAGGTCATTAATATAAATAATAAAGAGTGTAAGAGAAATGACTGAGCCCTGAGGGACTCCAGCATTAGTATTGAAGGACGAGGATGATATTACATCAACCTCGACTTGCTCAAGTTTTATTATTATATTAAAATGTTTCACCTAGAACCAACACCTAACTTCTTAAAAGTTATTGATGTGTGAAAGATTGTAATAGGCTGATGAAGAGGGCAAAGCTTTCGAAACTATAGTCTCGTTATAAATAAATTAAAAAATTTATTATTTCAGCACAAGACACACACTTTAATTGTCTCCTTTAATCATTATTATTATTTTTAAATACAAGGTGTTTTTAGTATTTTGATGTATAAGCTCATTCTGAAAGCTTCTAACTTCTTTTCCAGTGAGAAATCTAAGGTTTACGCTTCGCACTCATAGAGGAAAATGATCGACCATTTATATTCTTAGTCCCAGGCCCAGCCCTTGTGAAAAATTATTTTCATTGGAACGAACATTCTTGACGCCTGTTGAATTTTTTTACATCACATTTCTGGGTAAATATTTGTAAGCTTGAATTTGTTGAATATTATTGTTTTTAATTTTTATATTTGCAAGCTAATAGCTTTAAAAAAACAAAACAGAAAAGTTATTTTAGTTGCTTTTGAGCAAGTATGTAATATATATTGTATATGTATGTATGTATACCTGTCCTCGTCGAGGATTTTATTAACCCAATTCGTGTAAAATTTAGTATTTTACTTCTACTGAAAAGGAAATATTTATTTTTGATTCATCACCAGTGGAGGATTTATTCTCATTCAGTAGATTAGGTAACATTTGCCTACAAATACAAATAATTAATATTTATATATATATATATATACGGAGGCATACAAATTATATCCATTTTTTTTTTTATAAATTTTATTAAACCAATTATTTTACATGAATGTATGCATACATTGTTTTTGAGCTTCGATTCCGGAGATTACTTCTCCACCATCGACTGTCCTTGATCATCTTTTAGTCCTTGTTTTTAATAAGAGGAAAAAACTAATTAAATAAAAAAACCTCTTTTCCGATAATTATTTCAATTCCATAATCCAATCAATTTCATTTCTCCTATATCCATTTTATATTATTTTATTCAAGTACTTTAAAATATATTAAATTAACTCTTAATTATCTACCTGTTTATAAAAATAACATTAGTTGATATAAATACTTCTGGTAATAATAAGACAATTACTAGGTTCTTAAGCCTTAATAGTTATACTAACCCTGTGTCAGTCCAGCAAATTTTCGACTGACGTTAGAAAGATTAGGCTACGTCTGTAATGTGCATAGGACGCCCCGAATTGTGGTTTGCATAGCCAGACGCTGTTATTAAAACTTCAATTTTTAGGAGAATAATACATTTTCATACTTTTTTCAAATAATTTTAATCTTGGTTTATTTATTTTTCGGACCTCGAAATTAATGATAACAAATCGGATAGAATTTTGGCACTCGTGTTCAGTTTCTTAAAGAATGAAATCAACCATTTCTACCAGTCCATCTCTCTCCAGAGAAAATTTCGTGCAAATAAAATTAATATCTTTCATTACAAATCATGAACAAAACAAGAATAAGTAGGATGTCACCCGAAATGATAGTAATTTTAAACTTTCACTACATATTCAGAAAGTGATACATCTCCTAGCCTCTCCCAAAATAAAAGGTACACCTCCGCCTTATGGTGTTAATACATGTTTTCTCTTCAAGCGAAAGGGCGCATTTTACTCTAGAGTTGAGCTCTAGTAAAAATATTCTGGAATTAACAAACGTTTTTCTTTTTAATCTAATTTTACTTAAAGAGAATTTTATATCGATACATAATACTTTATATAAATATTTTTTACCCCGCATAAAATTCGACCCTCCATAGAATATATTTATTCCCATTTTACTTTTTAAATGGAGCTCTAAAAACCATTTCTGATAAAATGTTAAAACGTCAATGAATAAATAAAAATGTCAGCACACGACCAAACAGAAAATCAAGAAATTCATTCTCAAAGAGACAAAAGAACAGATCTAAAATTTCTCCTCTTTTAAGCCTTTAAAGATTTGAATTAATTAAAGTACGTTTAATTTGAATTCTATTTATCTCGAATTTATTTGTTATTAAATGGATTTGTTTTTTTATTTTGTTGAAAAGAGATGAAATTTTAGAACATCAAAGCAAATATGCAAAGGCATTTGTCATTTCTTTAACAAATGAATTAATTCTTGATAACTAAATAAAACGGCTAATTTGTTTTATATTGCTTTCAAAGAATCTACACTGCCTGAAAATGTGAGCATTATCATAAAGGCCTTTCAATACTGACTGTCTATTTGATTGCAAACATTCTTGGGGAAATTATGAAAATTGTAAAGTATGATATAAACTTTATAAGGTTTACGATTCTTTGAAATTTGGAAAATTCAAAATCTTAAAATATAATTTTTCTTAGATGTTGCACGAACGCAAAAAGTATATTATTGATCAGAATTTAGTTTATTTAGGTAATTTAAACAATAAAACAAAGATAAAAAACTTTATTTTACAAATTTTAACTAATAGAAAAAAATTACAAAAATATCGTGATTTTTGCAATTTTTTATAAGTTTCAAGTTCGATGAGCGAGCGGAAGATGTTAACCGATTTTAATTTTTTTCATGACTTTTTTCTTCTTATTACAATAGGCAATTTTTCCACACTAAGGTGATTTCGAAAAAAAATTCAGTTTTTTCGACCCACCCTAGTAACCATATTCTATTCTATTGATGATGGAAAGACTAAAAATATTTTCTCAACACCAAAATGTGCACTAAAAAAAGAAGACAAGAAGAAAAATTATTACATGCTTCCTTAATTGACCCTTTGAATCCTGAAGAATGAAGTAAGATCCTACGAAACGTCAGTTCAAAAGCTTTAAGAAGAAAACCTTTCAATAAATTCTCGTTTAATATTTTAATAATAAATAATATTTTTATTTATTCTTGTACTACCTTCTCAGTTTTAAATACTCCATCCGTCTTCCAAGAAAACTTCAAATACATATATAGGTACTATGCAATAATTGTTCTTAAATTTGGCTTACATTAGAGTATGGTAATTCTTCTAATTTATTTATTTATTAGGGACGTATTCATCGATATGTAAGTCCGAATCGCACTTAGCCGCTTTTTAATACTACCTATCACAAAACTTGGTGTATTCAACTATATATATATAAAATAACATAATAACTTAAAACCAAATTAAATCTCACTATACTATATAGTATTATAGCATATGTTTTGCCCCAACTAATTTGGGGTCAGCTATCTTCACTTTTCTTCATTAAATATTCATTTTTTTGAATGAGCAATTTCAATCCTATTCATTTTATTTTTAGACATTTAGCTTGGTGTCGCTTAGCAAAGAAATTATTCTTTAGTCAAAGTGATTGCTGAGAGGGTCAAGTTCAAAGAAGCAAACAACTTAACACGACAATCACTTAAAAGCTCTTTATATTAAGAAACAGCAAATATCGATCGTCTCTCTTTTTGCTTGTATAATAGAATCTAACCCCTTATTTTATTTATAATCGATATAAATTTTTATTTAGGGAATAGTTGGTGACAGCTAGATAATCGTAGTGCCCTCAAATTTTCAAACTTAACGAAGATATTAACAAGTCGGATGACTGTCCAGTGGGTGGTTATTTTGGGTATTTTCGAATTTCTATGCTTCCGGTGGCCCATATGGTTCAAAATGAATAAAAAAACACCCCCCAAGTTTCAAGGCTCTATTTCAATTTTAACCTGTGTTGCACAGCGATGTAAGTTTCCCATCTAAATAACATGGAGTTTTTGACATTGAACGATCAATTTTTTATTCCGGCCAAAGTAATGGTTGAAAAAATTTGAAACTCTGTAGACTATACCCTTATAATTGAAGCTATTCTTCAGAATTTTTACAGATTTTAGCTATTATAATTTTGGAGTTACTTCTAGATGAAATATTTCTATATCTTAGCGTTAGTAAGTTATAGACTCCAAAATTATAATATCTAAAAATTTGTAAAAGAGATAGCTATGGATAAAATCTAGAGTTTCAAATTTTTTGAACTATTACTTTGGCTAGAATAATAAATTGACTCCTGAGCGTCCCTTGGAAATTATCAATTCAAATTTCGAAGCAAATTATTAAAGTGTTCTTCTTATTATTCCTGGCGATAATTCAATCATTGTTATGTTATCTATATATATAAAATTAAGGTTTTGTCTGTACATTGCTCCAAATCACGCCAAATTTTGGTTGCACACGTTTCAAGCAAAGTTATGAACGAAAACACCCTCAACAAAATTTCTGTCTGTATGTATGTCTGTATGACTGATTCAGTGGTCCGAAAAGTTGCTCACGATTCACGTAAAAACGGCTGAAGGGATTATTATGAAATTTCATATTTACATCAAATGTCTTCTAACTTACGTTTTTAGCTATATAATGTTTTGATATTTTGACCCCAAAAGGGGGTTTGGGGGCGCGCACGAATGAAAACTATCAAATAACTCCTAAACTATTAACCCTACGGCAAATTTTATAATAAACAAAGTTGTAGGGGATCTGATTTCTGACAACTATTGTTTAAAAAAATTTCCCCAAAAACCTACCCAAAAAGGGGGGGGGGGGGGGAAGGAAGAAAAAAATGAAAATTCTTTCTCTTTGGCCAAACTCAACCAAATTTTGTATACATAATCTGTGGGTCACTAGAAAACTAGAAATGCAAAAACTGTGTGCGGAGGGTGAGTGCGGGGTGGAGTCCGGGGAGCTAGGCGCGGGTGTGGTGCGCAGGGTTGGGAGGGCGCGGGGTGGGGTCCGGGGTCCTAGGTGGGTGGGGTGCGGGTGGTGGTGAGGAGACGGGGGTTGGGAACGGGTGCATGGTGCGGAGGTGGGGGTGCTGGAGGGGTTTTGGGGGCGGGGGTTGGGACGAGGGGGGTTAGTGGGTTAGTGTGCGGAATGGAGTGTTGGGGTGGTGGTGTGGGGGCGAGGGTTGGGCATGGTGCGGGGGGTGGGGGTGCTGGGTTGATTTCGGGGGGTAGGGGGTGAGGGTAGGGTTCGGGAGCTGGGGGTCCAGGGGGCGTGCTCCCTGGCTAGTAAGAGTGCCGCCGAAGGCGGGCCTTGCAGCTAGTTTTCTTTATAAAAGTTTGAAGACAATGATAAACATTTCAGACCTCATTCTAGATGCTTTTAATGTAGACCCCTATCATTTTCTTGATCACTGAGCAGTCAGAATGACTCTCTGAGCACATTTTGGGAAACACTGCCCTCAAAACTTCTGAGATATTACGACTACATAACTAACTTTATTTTATTTTTATTTTTTTTGCTTTTCGGCCTTTCTAGCCATAAGCCATTTACGATACTAATTATTTTATTTAAATTTGTCTCTACCTCGGGGGTCAGATTTTAGCCGGATGCCTCGAGTCGGATTCGAACTCGGGTCCTCTTGATTAGCTGGCTGACATGCTACCGCCTAGCCTACCCGACCCCCCCAACTTTATTTTTAAATTTCATTTCTCAAAGATTCCTTATTGTTAAGTTAATGTGATAACAGACAGACCAAAAGCTTATTCAGAGGAACTCAAAACGTCTATTATCAGATAATTCCTACTCTAATTTGAAATTTTAAAGTATTTCCAATACTTAACATATTTTATACAAATTAAAGAAAAAATATATAAATAGATAATCCGATTAAATTACTTTATAATTTGATTATAATTTTCAATTTCCTGCCTAAATGATAAATTCAAGTAATATTGAATATTTTTGGAAGCGAATTGTCGGTTTCTATTTGCCTGTTTTGTTTCTATACTTAGTTCTCCCCTTTCCCAATATTTCGATATGTTTTAAAGGTTACAATGCCCATTGTGAAGTTATGTTACATTAAATGTTTGTTTGCTTTTTCCCTGATCAATACACGCTGATCGATTTATTGTGTTAAACGGAACTCATGAAATGGCCAAACAATGTACAATATTTTGCATTTTCAAGTAATGTAATGAGTGGCTTTTTTGACTGACTACATAAAAAACTCGTTATGATTTATAAAAGCAACTTTTTTTTATTAAAAAGCATATAATAAATTCATTTCAGCTTAAGAATATATCGGAATGATTTCATTATGTACCTCTCTGTATGAAATGAAGGTAGCATAAATAGAAGTTAGGAATTTTTGAAAAAAATAGCTTTTTTTAATAACCATAACTTTTTCAAAAATTTAGTTATCATGACGATTTTTTTTTAATTTTTGGTTTTAAATGTACTTTAAAAAAATAGATAGTTTTTTAAATCTTTGTTGCAGTATTAAATTCTTCTTCAACGATAATGTGGTTAGAACTATTAAGAATGAATGACACTCAAAAATCTGACAAATAGGGCCGGCAACACATGTTTAGTTTGCTAGTTTAGTTCTTTTATTGTTTGGCAAGCTATGTTGGCTAACCTGAATTTTTTTTAGTTTTTCCTGAATTTTCCAATTTTCCGGGCAACTTTTCGAATTTTTTTTTACGTATTAACTTGAATTGGACTATTACGAACATTTAAAAAAAAATTAGCCAAATCGGTCCAGGCATTTGAGAGATCTGCGCTTACAAAGAAACAGAAATTCATTTTTATTATATAGATGAAACTGTTGAAGCTTTTATTTTGTGATTAATTTTATTATGATTTGAATTTTTAGTTATATCACACATAATTAATTATAATTATTTATTGAACACGAAAAAATATTACAATAAATCTACGACGTTTCGATCGACTTGTTTTGCGATCATTAACCTAAAATTAGAGTGGGTAATCATACTTGAGAACGATCGCAGAACAATCGATCGAAACGTCGTAGTTTTATTGTATTATTTATTTGTGTTTAATAAATAATTATAATTAACTATGTGTGATATAACTAAAAATTCAAATCTCAAGGTTTTTTAATTAAATTTCATTTGTAATTTATTAATTGGACTTTTAATATTTGTAATACCTGTATCATTTTTCACCCTTGTTTAATATAAATTTCTCGATTTATTCATCTTTTCTCTCGATCCATTTTCCTCTTTCTGGCTTGGTCCATTTCCAATAGCCACTAGCAATACTGTGAAACTAACATAAAGGTATAATATTTTAGAACAAAGAGTCTGAGTTGGAAATAATTAATTTGCTTTTTGCCATTATGCTATTTAAGCGTCTCATACCATCTCTCTAAATATACTAGTGACTGCAAACCCACCTCCCTTAGGCTCTGTTCTACTTCTGGTTGAGGTATTCAATGAAGGTATTTCGCTACCCTATTATAATTTAAAATAATTCCCAAAGACTGAATATTATTTATATTACAAATAAAAATTGTATTCTTTTTCCACACATGCGTTATTTAAATACAGGGAGTTGAAAAAAAGAATAATATACGTATATTTTAGAACCATTATAAAAACCAACTGGATTAATTATTAACAAGAATTCGCTAACGAGCCCTTTTTAATTTTTACTTTATCCATAGCGTTGCATGGATATTACTTTATCCATATCGTAGCATGGGTAAAGTATTGTAATCGGTCTCGCGGCAAGTGCGACTTCAAAGAGTCGTCAGGTAAAGACTACGGAACCCATGGCCTCAACCTAAGTCACAAATTGTAGTATTCATTTAGGGTGAATTTTCGCACCTGACGGTTTTGCCAAAAAGTACATGGGGCCTCGTCCAGAGACCAAAAAGTTCGATTTTTTCATTATGTGCGAGCGGTATGGATGCATGGATGTTATGGTTTTTTTCGTCCACCATTTTTTCCACACCGTTCAACCGATCAAAATGAAATTGAAAACCTACTATTACTTTAACAGGGACTACAAAAAAGGTTATTTAAAGTTTTTAGTAAATTTATATTTTAAAGTACTTTACTCTGGAGTAAAATAATACTTTTTTTTCAATTCTCAAGCTTGAGTTGTTTACCATAAAAGAATTTAGCCTTTTTGATTTTAATTCGATTCTTCCACGCTTTAAGTATAGGTTGCTATTAATAGTCATAACATCAAAAATGGAATGCAATAAGGTTATTCCTCTAGTATTAGATAAGAATCGATTGTTATTTTTGATTTTAAGTCGATTCCTCCTTGACTTCAGCAATGATTACCAATAATAATCGAAACGTCAAAAATCCAATGTAGAATGATTATTCCTATAGTATTAGATGATAATCGATCACTATTATTGAATTTAAGTCAACATGGACTTCAAATAGCAAGTGATATCTAATTAATAATAAAGGAATAAACATATTAATATTTCAAATGATTTTGGACAAAGTTTAGCAACGATCCGTTGCAGTTTATTTTTTTCTGTTTTAAGAACAATATATTTTCTTTAGTGTCATTTTATGATAAAGATACAAGAAGGTATAATGTACCTATAAATTAGGGGTGACTCTTATATCAGACAAAAAAGAGGGGGAAATATCAGAGGTTGGAGTGGAGTCAAAGACACTATGTACTTGCGGTCTTTAAGGTCAAACGTTGTGGTTTGCTGGAAGCTGGAGACAGTAACAGAGTTCCAGTGTTTAGAAATATATAACAAACCTCATGGTAGTACATACACACTGAAAAAACGATATATTTTATAGTTAAGAAATTATATTTGATATGAATATTGTTAAGTTGGTTATGGCGAAATCGATCTCTGTTCAATATAAATAAATGATATACGTATATAAATTATTTGGATTCAATATATACAAATTTAATCATATTTAAAATGATGTCGATATATATTTATTATAAATAAAATATTTTTGATATAAATAAGAGTTCATTAAAAAGGCTAAAGTCTATATCAATTTATTTATTATAAATAAACTGTTTTTTCAGTGTAGGGAATGTGCGAAGACGGCTCTACGATTAACCAATAGATTTAAAGAGCTAGATAAGTCTGGACTTCATATTAGTATTATTGATCACAACCGAATCTCCTACGGGGTGGCATGCTTGTTTTGGAGACCTCTCTCTATTGATGCAATCTATAATCGAAACGGGGAAGAATTCGAGCCCTGTAAGAATTTAAGGGAACATAAAATATTTTTTGGGCCTTAAATTGAAAATTACAGTAGAAAAGTATAGAGATATGATGTCATTATTAAATAAATGTCAGAACTTCAATTGAGACCTAATTTAGAATCTAAAAAATTAGCAAGTAAATAGGGAAACATTAGTGTTTTGTCATGTCTGTTTGTCCGTGTACTGTCCCTCGTAGCTTCTATAATTTAATATCTAATTAAATGAAATTTCATAGGAGTATGTTATTAAGAGTCATGAGCTAAAGAAATTGTTAAAAAAAATGTGACACCTTCATAAAAATCCTTAAGAAAACGAAATCGCTTTGGGTACCAGCTTATGGAACTTTTAAGATTAATTTTTATTTTGACTCACTAGTGGTGCGGTATTAAAGGACTGTGTTCTCACTCAGATTTCTCAATTTTTTTAAAAAATACTAGAAGATTTAGAGTCCACAATAATTTTCTAATTATAAATAAATTGATGTGGCCATCCACATGACTTTACCATACAACTGGCTCTTCTCTTATATTTAATATTATAATTTTTAATTATTTACCAAAGAACCCTCCCCTTAATTTTGGGCCCATTAGCAATTAATAATATCTCGATTTAATTATAAGACTATTCTATTAGATACATCAGCTTTCTTCGATTTATGTTTGAAAATATTTTGACCCCCTCCCCTATTTTTGATCACTATCAATTTCACGTGGTGAGTCATTTTCATAAGGCCGTAAAGAGTGCATAAGCAAAATTCCGTACAAATTGAACAAAGGATCTAAGACTCATATTGATATTTTTTGAACCCCCCCCCTCTTAATTTTTATTTCGATTTTAACCAAAATCTAATGAGGTTTTAATCTCAATATAAAGAATCTACATCTGAAATTTTGTTTTGATTTTCACACTAGTTTTTCAGATAAACCCTACACAAAATTTAGTAACGTACTAACAGACATTTTGACAAAATCATTAATTCTCGTAAAATATAATTTTTCTATGGTCACTTTTTAGGTTTTTTTTTGTAGAGCAAAACTCCATGGTTTTGTTCAATTTTTTTAAACAAAATAGTTTCAACCGTTTTTAGATATTTCGAAAAAACGAATCAAAAAAAAAAAACACTTTTTCAAGCACAATTATAATACATGACCATTGAACATACCCTGTATGGTAAAGTAAAATGGCTTCGATTTTCTACCAGGTAGCTCAAGTATTGTGTTCAGTAGCTCGAAAGTGACTTTTAAAATGTAAATACTTGTTAGGAATAATTGAAATCAGGGCGTTCAGGAATAACAAGAGGCTCACCGAAGGCGGGCTTCGTGATTTGTAAATATAATTAAGTAAGAGAGAAAATAGCCCAAATATCGGAGAAAAAGTTAACAAGTAGTGATTGGTAGAAAAATTTGTTATTAATAAGTTGTACTTCTGTAAAAATTTCAGCATTCTTGCTACCTCATCTTAATTAGAACATTTTGAATCGAATAGGTCATTTTTTAGAAATAAACTTGGTAGTTTGGCAAATTTTTCTCGACGACTCGAATTAAAAAAATGAAACTTGGCACAGATCAATGAATAGCTTTATTAATACAGACTTGTGTGCCGAATTTCAGCGTATTTTCTACAACCAAATACATTACATGAAACTAGAATGTTCAAAATCTTATCAGTTCTTTATTTTCAAAACACATACATTTTGACACCAGAACAAACTTCTCCCACACTTTGTTGTTGATTTATTGTCTTTATTAAATTTCACACAGATTTTCACTCTTAATCTAATTGGATTTATTCTAAAATTATAAAATTCGCATGTTAGAGTTGTAGAACGTAAAGAAAAATGATTTTCAAGCATAATTTTTGCCTATTGTCCGGATTTCAATATAATGTATATTAAATTATTTTTATATATTAAATAAAAATAATAATAAAATAAAAAATATAGAAGGTCGTAGAAAGTTAGTTCACTTTCGAAATGCAAGTTATTGTCTAAACAAATAACGAGATAGAGTTTGTACGTTCTATCTTTAGGGATAAATAAATAATGTAAAAAAAATCCGATTTGTTTTATGAACCGGTGTAGCTAATGAGCTGAAATTTGGTACATAAGGTGCTTCTAATTATAGTTCACCTTTGTACCAAGTTTCATGTTTCTAGCTCAAACTGTTTGGTGAGAATGTTTGAATAAAAAGCCCCCCCCCTGCATTCTTCCTCTTGTCCCTATCTAATATAAGTGAAGCGAGTTGGCCAGGTGCGTCATTCCATGTTGGCCTCTCTTGCGGCCAACATCGAGACCATTCCAGAGGTTATTCAAATTCTTACCCTCAATTCATTACAAATCAACCCCTATCCATTCTTTATGGATAATATTTACCCTTTTCAAAATAAATTATATTTTTTTTATTCAAAAATTTTTCCACTCCTATTTCTTCAAATTTTACATTTTTTTTTATTATTTTTTACAACTTTTCGAGTCAAAATAAATTTTTTTTTTAGCAAACATTTTTCCACCCTTATTTTCAACTTGATAGAATTTATTCAAATTTTACTATTTTTTTTCTTATTTTTTACAACGTTTCGAGTCAAAATAAATTTTTTTTCCAAACATTTTTCCATCCCTATTTTCAACTTTATAGAATTTATTCATATTTTAGTTTTTTTTTTTTATTATTATTTTTACAACGTTTCGAGTCAAAATAAATGATTTTTTTTATAAAACATTTTTCCAGCCCTATTTTCAACTTGATAGAATTTATTCAAATTTTACTATTTTTTTATTAATTTTTACAAAGTTTCGAGTCAAAAAATTGTTTTTTTTATCAAACATTTTTCCACCCCTATTTTCAACTTGATAGAATTTACTCATATTTTAGTTTTTTTTTTAATATTTTTTACGTTTCGAGTCAAAATAAATTATTTTTTTTACCAAACATTTTTCCACCCCTATTTTCAACTTGATAGAATTTATTCAAATTTTACTATATATTTTATTATTTTTACAAAGTTTCGAGTCAAAAATAAATTTTTTTTTTTATCAAACATTTTTCCACCCCTATTTTCAACTTGATAGAATTTACTCATATTTTAGTTTTTTTTTTTAATATTTTTTACGTTTCGAGTCAAAATAAATTATTTTTTTTACCAAACATTTTTCCACCCCTATTTTCAACTTGATAGAATTTATTCAAATTTTACTATTTTTTTTCTTATTTTTTACAACGTTTCGAGTCAAAAATAAATTTTTTTTCCAAACATTTTTCCACCCCTATTTTCAACTTTATAGAATTTATTCATATTTTAGTTTTTTTTTTTTATTATTTTTTACAACGTTTCGAGTCAAAATAAATGATTTTTTTTATAAAACATTTTTCCAGCCCTATTTTCAACTTCATAGAATTTATTCAAATTTTACTATTTTTTTATTAATTTTTTTTACGTTTCGAGTCAAAATAAATTATTTTTTTTACCAAACATTTTTCCACCCTATTTTCAACTTGATAGAATTTACTCATATTTTAGTTTTTTTTTTAATATTTTTTACGTTTCGAGTCAAAATAAATTATTTTTTTTACCAAACATTTTTCCACCCCTATTTTCAACTTGATAGAATTTATTCAAATTTTACTATTTTTTTTTATTATTTTTTACGTTTCGAGTCAAAATAAATTATTTTTTTTACCAAACATTTTTTCACCCCTATTTTCAACTTGAAAAAAATTATTCAAATTTTAGTTTTTTTTTATTATTTTTTACAAAGTTTCCAGTCAAAATAAATTATTTTTTTACCAAACATTTTTCCATCCCTTATTTTCAACTTGATAGAATTTATTAATATTTTGGTTTTTTTTCGAGTCAAAATAAATTATTTTTTCACCAAACTATCTAACTCTATTTTCAACTTGATAGAATTTATTCAAATTTTACTATTTTTTTTTATTATTTTTTACGTTTCGAGTCTAAATAAATTATTTTTTACCAAACATTTTTCCACCCCTATTTTCAACTTGAAAAAATTTATTCAAATTTTAGTTTTTTTTTATTATTTTTTACAAAGTTTCCAGTCAAAATAAATTATTTTTTTACCAAACATTTTTCCACCCTTATTTTCAACTTGATAGAATTTATTAATATTTTAGTTTTTTTTCCGAGTTAAAATAAATTATTTTTTCACCGAAACTTTCTAACTCTATTTTCAACTTGATAGAATTTATTCAAATTTTACTATATATTTTATTATTTTTTACAAAGTTTCGAGTCAAAATAATTTTTTTTTTTTTACCAAACATTTTTCCACCCCTATTTTCAACTTGATAAAATTTATTCATATTTTAGTTTTTTTTATTATTATTTTTTACAACGTTTCGAGTCAAAATATATTATTTGCTTTTACCAATCATTTTTCCACCTCTATTTTGAACTTGATATTGAATTTGTTCAAATATTATAATATTTATATTTCTTACAACGTTTCGTGTAAAATAAATTATCATTATTTCTTTTTTTAGCAAAAATCGTTCCTTCTCTATATGATAATTTATTCAGGACTCTTCCTTTAACAGTAACCATTTAAATGATATCACTGAATAGTTCAAGGAAAAAGTGATAATTATTTCACGACTCGCTATGCTCTTCTCCAATTTTCCATTTAGTGAGGTCAACTATCGCAGCCAGCGTAAGGTTAGAGTCGGCCTACTAATTTCATATGATAAACTAATATTCTATTGAAAAATTTATTTTTCATCTTAATAATTACGATTTCTTAAATTTATTATAGTCTAGCTATTATTACTTTGACGGGCCTCTTGCTAGCCTTCCACCCCCCCCCCCCTCCCGCCCTATGAACCCTCCCCTTCCGACCACTCTTAACCTCACCGACAAAATTTGGTTGAGTTTGGTACAAGAAGCTATATTTTCATTCTTTGACCCCCCCCATTTTGGACGGTTAGTTTTTGCATTTTTAGTTTTCTGGGGTCCACTGATTGTGTATACAAAATTTGGTTGAGTTTGCTAAAATGGCCTAGATTTTTCATTTTTAACCCCCCCTCCACCCCCCCCTTAATTTTGGGTCGATATGCACCAAAATCTAATCAGCTCTTAATATCAATGTACCAAAACTTGGTGTGAAATTTGGTTTTGATATTCACACTAGTTTTTGAGCTAGCTCATCCACAAAAATTTGGTGACGTACAGACTAACAGAATAACAACCTAACAGACATTTTGATAAAACAGTTACTATCTCGAAAAATATAATATTTTCGATATTCACTTATTAGGGCTTTTTTGTAGACCGAAATGCCATGGTTTCGCCTAATTTTTTAATCAAAGTAGTTTTAGCCGTTTTTGGGATATTTCGAAAAAAAGAAGAAAAAAACACTTTTTTCATGCACGATTACAATACTTGACCATACCCTGTATGGTAAAGTAAAAAATTATTCTAAATGGCATATCAAGTATGTTATTGTATATTATGCTTTTAATTCCATCTCAGAAGAGACCTCCCTCCTCGGTAATTGAACAAAAATGCCAAACTTACTATCCCAATAGATAGTGGAACTTTCCCTGAGACCTGAATCAAAAACTCAACGTAAAGCTATGTTTTATATTATAATTAAAATCAAATAGAGTTTCTTGAATTTTAAAAAATATAATATTTAGTAGGCTTTAGAGAGTCTAAATAATTATTTAATAATAAAAAAATTAACTCAAAAGTCATAAGAATATTCCAGAATGTGAATGATAATTTTTCAAAATTCAAAAACTTCCTTGATTTTAATTATAATATAAAACATAAGTATGACATACAATAAATTTTTCATCCAAAAGCCAGCAGAATACAATTTTTGATCTACTTCGGATTGATTTTTCACAGTTTTTAAGGTATAAAATATATGGATGGAATGTTTGGTGTATTTTTTCTACTTCCAGAGGGTTGGGCCCCTTCTGACATGAAATTATTCATATAGATATATCCTTGATATGCTATAAGACCTTTAAATTAATTTCTTGTTATTAGATAATTATTTTAGTACCAAAAATAATTAGTTTGTATAATCGAAGAAAAATGACGAAACCTTCTCGATACTTATCCGAATGATTTTTAACGCCCTGTATAAAATTTTAATATAGCGTTTTGAATCCCTGAAAGTACTCTCATTACATTTTCATTTCTCACATTTTTATTTATTAATTAATAAATTTATCTTGATCAAGATAAAAATAAAACATAATTAAGTATTACGTTTCTCGTTCAGAATGAGTGAACTTAATTAAACTAAAAGATAAGTTACTTCTTGGGTTTGAGTGAGTTAAGCTCATTATTACACTAAAGATTAAATTAAAATAGAGAGAAGAGAGATAAAGGTAAAATTCAAACACAAAGAGAGATTCAAGACCTTTTACTTCTTTTAAGAAAATGAGAATACCCCGAATCAGTTTCCATTATCTGATTACAATCGCAACCCTTTTCGAAACATTCCATTTTTTTCTATAGTTTATGATAAGCTCTTGTTTAATATTTTACTTCTTTGATTATTATGGGAGTTTGTTCTTTTATTTTTGTTTGAACAATCCGGAACCCAATCCTCTCATCTTCCTTTTGTCTTTTTATTTTTCCTTTATCTCCGATTCTCGTTCATTATTGCTACCATAAATACAACTTTACCTTTAACTTATTCCAGAAAAACAAAAACAAATCATAATTCTAATTTTATTCGCTTGATTTTTATTTATAAGAATTAAATTAAAGATTGTCTCTTGTTCTTAATAAAATTGGAAGAAACAAAGAAAACTTTTTCAAAACGGGACGTACCGAGAAATAATAGGATTTTCCGTTATAGTTTTTTTTAATGATACTAAGGGGCCGTCCATAAATTATATCACGCGAATTTCAAAATTTATAGACCTCCCCTCCCCCTGTGTCACATTCTGTCATATTTTCATAGAGTCCCCCTGAATTGTGACGTCACACTATCACTTTTATATCCTATAATTTAATAATATTGTAGAAATTATTTTTTGTAAATTAAACTCAACTTCTTCTTCTTCAACGTCGTAATCCTCTTTACAGAGGAGTCGGGACCCTCATTTCCTCAACTAAAGGGATTTGATATATTTTAAGTTTAACTTTATTTTTACTCATATCATGAAATATTTATAAAAATATATATTTGAAAATTTTTTAATTTGACTTTTGTGACATCACAATTTTTAAGATCTCTGGGGCCTTCTCACATTTTGTCTCAAATCTCAGATGCCCCCTTCCCCTTTACTCTGTGACGTAATTTATAGACGACCCCTAAAAGGTATTACATAAAGAAGATTAAATTATTGTAAATCAGAATAGACTCTGCATTGTGAAAAAGAGAAATAATATTAGGGCTTTGGGTTGAAGTTGAAGTTTCCTGTGGATTCGGGTCTTGACTGAGGATCGCGGGAAGCGAGTTTCCATTTCTTGCCCCCCCGCCCGCCACCCCCCCCGGGGGGGGGGGGGGGGGCAAAGAGGGCACATGCCCCCGGGGGTAAATTTTAACAAACAGCACATTTTGGGGATCGGGAAATCTTTTGTTTATATTTAGCGCGTTGGGGGTTGGGAAGAGCGGCGGCAAATTCAAGCTCCCCCCCCCCCACCCCTGACAACAGACCTAGATCCGGCTCTGAATAAAACAATTTGAATGATTTTGTTCGACTTTAGAGGGTGGGGAGCCATATTCGATACATGTGCAAATTTGAGCTTTTTTGTATACGATAAGAAGTTGATTGGGAGTCTGGTCCTGGATAGAAAAGCCAAGGTTATATGCAGCACCTTTTACTATAGAAGTAATATCATACCAAGGCTGCCAATAGTGCGAAAAATAGCTAATAAACAGGGATGGCCGGTAACTTTTCACCCAGAGGATGTTGTCCCTTCATTTTTGAAAATTTTATTTTATTCTTCGTAAAATTCATCAATAACCGCTTAATATAATTTTTCAAATTTAACATTAGATTTTTTTTTAATTGATATTATAGACAGCGGACAGTCTATCTTCACTTTGACTACTTCCAGGGGCAAGTAAAAGTAATCCATCTTTCTATCTTAATTGCTCTATCTGAGTACTTTCAATAAGTATTTTGGATGTAATATGGAAAAAATTACGATTCCTATTTTTTGTGAGTACCTATTAATATTTTGTCTACTTAATTATAAAATTGTTTTTGACGTTCTTATAATAATAGTGTATTAAAAAAAATTATTTTATACGTTTTTTTTTTTTTTTTAATTTTCGAGTATTCAGTTTTTTTGATGTTGAGTATACAAATAATTGCTAAGCAGGGACGGTCGTGCGGTAGTCATACCCTTACCTGATCTGCCGATTCAGTTGTCTAAATACCAGGGGTTCCCAGGATTGAGGTTTAGCTATTAAATGACTGGGTCGATGCTGGTAAACAGCGAGCGTGCCGAGAAAGGTTTGTGCATGATTGTGTCCCACCCTGTGCTCGCTAGACAAGCCTTCCTATCAGTTTGTCAATTTTATAATAAAGTAGACAAAATATTAATTAAAAAAACCAGCTAAGTACAATCAAATACTGCTAAAACATATTTTAGTTTATCATTCACAACTACTTTTTTTTATTCAATTTATAGTTTTTAAATGAAAGCCAGACGTCGAGTATATGTGAACTAATTTACTTTCAACCTCATAAAATTCAAGTATTCCATAAGATAGCGAAAATGATTCAAATATGAAATCTGTAAAATTCTATTCATATTTTAACGTTAGAAAGTTTCATAAATTTTAAATTAATTCTAAACGACATAAAGCTAAACGACATTAATATGAAGATACTCTTGACGTTCTAAGATTTTAGGGATGGGCCACATCCTCAGTATCCATGGACCGCAAGCCACTGCTAATTATATGTGAGTGTCATAATTTAGTCACAAGACTAAGACACTCAAATTCAAATAGTATTTTACATTTACAAAGTTTTATATAATATTTATATATTTTTATATAATGTTAAACAATGAGTCTCCTTGTAACTAATAGCAAACTTTGATGAGATCGCAGTGTAAACCCCGCTTTAATTACTAGTGAATCTATCAAAAGGTTGTAGGTAATAAGTTAAAGTATAGCACTTAAGTTCATGTTAGTAACTTGCACTTAACTACTAAGTTTCCTATTTCAAGCCATTCTGTGGCGAAAAAACTTGCCAAATTAAAATTTGCGGAAAATATATCGAATTTTGGAAAAGGTTTTCAATTTTTCCTTCACTTTATATATATTTGAAAATAATATACATATATTAAAACAACTACTAAAAAATGACAATTTATTTAACTATACTGAGCTTGCATAATAAACCTTTTTTTTACGGATATAAGACTCAACATACAATCATTAGTTTATTCATTATAAATTAAAAACTTGACAAACGTTTTGTAGAATATTATTTTAAATCCATTGGTTAATTTTGATGATTGGATTATAATTTTAAGAAAAATCATAATACCAATATTTATTGAAAGTGAATTAAAAATACAATTTAATTTCTTTTTTTTTCTATTTTCCTTATCTTTCTTTTCGTAATTGCTGGAATCGTAACGACCCGGAAAGGGAAATAAGGTTCTTCTCATTTTATTCTACTTATGTTTGCAAATTCGAATACACTTTCAATTAAAATATATTTCGCTAATGCACTCTTCTAATTTTCCATTTGATTTTCTTTCTTTTTGTTGTAAGGTAATTTTTAATCAGTATTTAAACGGATTTTTAGTTTGTACGAAAATGGCCTTAGGTTTATCGCTTTAGTTAAAAAAAATCCCTTAATGACATTAAGATCGAATCGCCCTTTCTCTCTTTTGCTTGCAAAGGGATGATGCTGACCTCAACTTTGGCCATGTTCCAAGGCGTCTGGTTTTGTCAACCTTTTTAAAAGTCCATCTGTAATGGAGGTCTTTAGGGCGGCGGAGCAAGGCGAGTCTTCTCATTTATTTTTTTTATTAATGGATTGAAGAAAATAACAATAATAATAATGACCCCAGGGGTAATTCGTCACTGTCAAATATTTAAATTGTAAAATCTATATAAAAATATTAATCTGTTTTGGTGATCAAGCTTAAGATTTAGAATGGTTTTAATTAATTTTATAAATTAAAGGGTTAATTTTAGTCAATTAATATTATTTAATTGATAAAATTACTAAACAGTTTCGGTAACCCCTGGTAGACCATTTTCAGTAGTACTGAAAATTAAAACATTTTATGAGATTTTTTTTATACAATTACACAAAATAAAAACCATACAATTTCACATTTATTCTTACAATTTCGTTCAAGTTTTGGAATGTGTCACTCTGCAAATATATCATAACTCATTCTTAATTTATTAACATAGATATTTCAATAAAGTTCAATAAAAAGATAATTTACAAACCCTTTTGTCATTTTAGAATATGATTTGAACCGATGATCAATTAAAGATTTATTAAATTTTACAATCAAATCTCAATTAACTAAATCTCTCATTATATATTGATTTATTCTAAAAACACATTAAGAAGGATTTTTTTAATTGATTTTAATTTGATTATTTATATCTCACGGCGAAATAACTTTCAAAATTGTATATGTTGTATATTTGTTGCACTCTTAAGGAGTATTGATAGCCCTTGCGTTTCTACCGAAGATAGATGACTGCAAATTCCTTTGACCTTCCCAATCAATTCCAATGAGTTGGCGATGCACGCAACAAGACTTGATATGAGGAAACTATAAAAATGCTAACAGTGTCTGAAAATATGGTAACCCAGCTCAGGACAAACTTCGCCACATATTTCTTAACTTCGGTGATTAATTGGGAACCGCTGCTTTGAATATGCCAAGACTGTTGACCTTCATCTTATATATCGGGTAAATTCTTCCAAAAATAATTTTTAAGAAAAAAATAAAACCGACTTCAAAAAATTAAATGCCACAAATAAAATACAATAAAAGGTATAAAATAATTATTATCTTATTTAGTTACAACTAAACGACGAAATATTAACATGAGATTACTTTTTGAAGTCGGTGCCAAACATATACCTTTTATGAATCGCACTTAACGGATCTTACTTAGTACGTTTGGAGTGTATGCTCGCTTCTAGGTATAGTTTGTTTGGCACCGACTTCAAAAAGTAGTTTCATGTTAATATTTCGTCGTTTAGTTGTAACTAAATAAGATAATAATTATTTTATACCTTTTAGTGTATTTTATTTGTTGCATTTAATTTTTTGAAGTCGGTTTTATTTTTTTCTTAAAAATTATTTTTATTTTTCTCTTTTTAGTGATGTTATTAATATTGATCATATCATCAGAACTTGACCAAATTAATATGACACCATCCCTAAGATACCCCCTTTTGAATAAAAAAAAGAATCATCGAAATCGGTTCATAAACTAAGAAGTTGGGCCTAAACAAACCTAACAAAAAAGGTCTAATACCTATGAAAAAAAGACTGAACCCAATGCAATTTCTTTTTTCAAAATCGGTTCACAATTGGCGGAGATATGAGGTAACATAGGCACAAAAAAAAATAGAGAACCTCCTCCTTTTTTGGAGTCGGTTAAAAATGTAATTAAAATATCCCGTTTTTTGATTCGCACTATTATGAAAACAGCTTCCTTGAAATATTTCATCAATTTACTCTACTCTTAGTCAAAACAAATAAATGGTCAGCAAAGATTTATTATTTAATTTATCACTCTAGTTATGTTGAATAATTTAGAACAGGGCTCAACCCGCGGTCCAGCACTGCAAAGAATGCGGCTCAACATAAAATCATAAACTTCCTTAAAACATTGAGATTTATATGTAGTTACTGGAAAACACAATAATTTGGCGTGATAATTTTTTTTTCTCTAAAATAAGAAATCTGAAAATCTACTGGAAAGTTTTCGAAAAATAAAAGGGTTAATTTTAAATTTTGAATCTGGAACTAGATTTCAAAATTTCCGAAAAATAAAGCACATTTTGGACTATTTTGGACTCCATTTTCATTAGATATAAATTTTTTCTTGCAAATAACTTTCTGATAGATATCCTTTTTTGTAAGTATGTATATGTTTACATATACGAGAAGCTATTTTCAAGAATAAAATTAGGAGCTCACTATGAGCTAAAAAAATAATGAACTCATTATTTTTTATATACTAACCTTCATCTCATATTATCATTTTCTTAAACATTTATTATTTCAATAATTAAGACTTCTTGATGATTCATCATTAAGATTTACCATAAAACAAAAATTCTGAACGAATGAAAATCCAAAATTATTATGCTATGACATATTTGCTTCTATGGCTTAGTGCCTTAGTGGATATCATTATAGTATATTATTAAATCTTTTTTGATTAACAAAATCGGTAGAACTAGTTTATTTTATCTGCAGACATGTTTTTCATTCAAATTGTGCCCCGTGTAAAAGGTTGGACACACCTGATTTATAGATTTTTTTCTTTTGGTTCCTATTTTCAAAATATCTCACAAACGGCTGAAACTATTTTGATAAAAAAAAATTGAGCGAATTTACTGCGTTTCGGTCTACAATAAAACCTCGTATAGTGAACATTTATATTTTTAAAGATATTAATTATTTTGTCAAAATGTCTGTTAGTGATTGTTTGGTTGGTTAGTGTAGATTTTTAGTCATTAACAAATACTAGATGGTCATAACACCTGCGGAATTGTATTTGATTTTGTAAATTTGTAATGGAAATTATTACAAAATTAGTTGATTATTTGTTATTTTATTTATTAAATATTTATTTAAAAGTTTATTCCTCTAAAAAGCTGATTTTTTATTAATGAGAAAAAGTTAAGTGAAAATCATTCGACCCACACGCTAGTTTTTTAAATACAATTTCAAATCAATTGGGCATGGCTTGAATACGCTTTTAATTTATCTGGAATTATTTTCCTTTCTGATATCTAATCAAGTAATGGGTTTCTTTTCCCTTTGCTCTGTTATTTATTTCATTTCGAGTCGAGCAGCCAACGGGATAAGTGTGTAATAATTGTCTTTTCTGGGTGTCGCGATTTGTGCATTTTTGTTGACTACTTGAAAATTGTTCAAAGCTTCATGTACAGAGATAAGGTAAACATTTAAAATTTTTTTTAATCTTTCTGATAATTTAGTGATTCCTAAAATTATTATTAATTACTATTAGTTCTGATGTTAGATTCTACTAGACTTAGATCGCAATCCACCCTCCAATTAAAGATAATTAGTTAGCTTAAGTGAATTCGAGACAGCTTATCTATCCGTTTGATCTTCGAAAAAATCTTTTGTATTTCTGCAGAGTGACAACTTCTGTCTACTAAATTAAAAACAAAATTGTTAATAATGAGGTTAATTTCGAATAAAAATCTTTGTTTTGATAATATTAATAAAAAGAATTTTGAAATAAATTTTTCTCATTATAAATACTTTTATTTAACACAAAAATGATTTCAAAAAATATAATTGGAATTCTACACTAGTGCTTTTGTAATATTCTGTTGGCTCCAAATAACTTTTTATTTTTACATTTATGAATAACGAATTAACTAGACTGTCAAATCTATTGAAAAATATATCATTCGATTCATAAAAGTTGAATTATTGATCTGTTTAAATATCATGGGATACGCTGCCCCTGCATGGCTCCCCTTCGCCTCCAAAACCAGGCTCAACGATTTGAAAAGGGTCCAGTCAAAAACATTAAAGAAAATGACCATTCCTCCACCTGGAATCAACAACCATATATAATAAACATGACTTCTCTTAAAGAAAACCTAGAAAATAGTGTTAAAAATTTCGAAAAAATGCGCAATCAAGTCTCAACCCTCTAATTAACGAACTATACCGGATGTGACACTTCATTTCTCATTTAGTGCTCTTCATTTCATCATCATTCATTTTTTTTTTTTTATGTTAAAAATAAAAAGTATATGGGGTTTTTTATCAATTTTTTCCCTTACAAAAATAAGGAGTGAGAAAAATATATAATAAATTAAAAATAATGGACATTCGATGGTGAGGCTTTCGGGCCTCGAGGTCGAAGTTTTTCTTTGTAATTGTAAAACATTTGTTGTATTTTTGTATTGGATAATAAAGGTCATTATTTATTTATTTATCTGTTTAAATTTGTTGAAGATGGTATAATTTGTATAGAAATTATAGCCCTTTCAAAAGCTCGGTCCATTTACTTGCATGTTAAAAGGACAATTTTCAATAATTTATTTCTCGGTAATGGAACAGACAATCAACTTCAAATTTCGGGAATAAATATTTATTACATCAATGATTCGACGGTAAATATTTGAGAATTTTCTTATAAAAATGATAAACAATCCCGAACCCCCTTAAAAGAGAAATTGAGATTAGAGATGTTCTTGTTGATCCCTTCTTAAATTCAATATGTGAAAGTAAAAAGTCATCGATAAAGGATAAAGGAAAAAAGAATTTAAGGCTTTGGATTATATTTTCGATAACGATCGGATTGCAGCAACATTTAATACTGCCAAATGAATCCAAATATCACATTAACTATATCGTTAATTCAAGAATTATTTCTGGAATTATAACACTATTATTTTATTATATTTCGTACTTAAAGAACAGGTTCCAGAAATCATCGAGTTAAGCAATATGTAACTTGATTTGCTCTCAGAATATAATGACCAGACATCCCACAATAGATGGGACTGTCCCACATTTGAATTTCTTGTCCCACTTTGGACAATCTTTTGTCTTGTGGATTAAAAAAATTTATATTTATTAATTATTTACAAAGTCTCTGGACGAGCTCCATGTTTTTTTGTAAAACCGTCACGTGCTAAAATTCAACCTAAATGAATACTACAATTTGTGACTTTGATTGAGGCTAAGGGTTCCGAAGTCATTACCTGATGATCCTTTAAAGACACGCTTGCCCCGAGACCAATCCAATACTGCTATTTAATAAAGTAAAAATGGTTTGCGCATTTTTTTTAGTCATACCCTTAACTGATCTGCCAATTCAGTTGTCTAAATATCAGGGGCTCCCATTATACGAGGAGCTCTTAAATGACCTGACCGTGCTTAGAAACGTTGAAAGCTATATTCCAAGTGAAGTACAATTTTTCAAATACTTGTGAGGAATTTTGTAACAATATATCACAAAATGATGAATTATTGAAAAAAGTTCATATTTTATCGGAAAAGTACGAGTGATTATATCTTTGTTTTTTTATGTTGAGTTTTAATTTGATTTATGACTGTTTTTATTCCATAATGGTTTAAAATATGTATATAATAATAAAATTATTATATATGTACATACAGATCCATGTCCCAGATTCCATGGTTAAACATCTGGTGACTTTATCTAAGAGACAATGTGTGTTGTTTGTTGGTAAATGTATTTTACACTTTTCGTGTTGCATTCATCCCATCAGAATTTATCTGGATGGCCAAGAAGGTGCGATTCTGGAAGTCACGAGCTTCTATTTCTATAATTGCTTACCTCCTTAAGGTTAAAGGCCATTGCCAATTGATTATATATATTTCTTAAAAGTTTTTTTACTCTCTGTATGTGTATATTTCTAGTGAAGTGGATGTTATTTGATTGTCAACAATAAATGAATGATGAACATGGATTTTCTAATGTATATCTTAACAGCTATGTTTAAGGTTTTTTTTACTTAAAATTCGGACTTTTCCATGTCAAATTCAGGATTTTAAAAATCAAAACCGACTTTTCCATATCAAATTCAGAATTTATTAATAAACAGTTGAAAAATTAGAAAAAAGTTACAGTAAAGAAGTTTTAATTTAAATTAACTCTCAGGAAACGTTTTCAGGAACAAAGCTAAAATTCGGTGTATTGGCAAGATATTTGCGAACCAATTTTCAGCTCATTTGCTAAAACCTCGGCTAAGACTATTCGAAAATGACAATTTTCAGGTAAAAAGCTAAAATTTGGTGCATTGTAAGATATTTGCGTACCAATTTTCAGCTTATTAGCTAAAACTATTCTAAAATGACAATATATATTCTCGAGAAAGGTTTTCTGGTAAAACCCAAAAATTTGGTGCATTCTAAGATATTTTCGTACCAATTTTCAGTTCATTAATTAAATCTTTAAAAATTAGCATTTTGTACTCTCAGGAAACGTTTTCAGTTAAAAAGCTATAATTTAATATCTAAAATATGCATGGTTTTATAGAAATCCTGAATTTGATATGGGAAAGTTCGAATTTGAAGTTAAAAACCAATATATCACATTTTGTTCAAATATGATTTCATTGTTTTAATAAAATTGAAATGAATAATTTTTTAGACTCACATTGAACTATTCCCTTAGAAGCTTCAATTCCAATAAAAAGACCCATTTGTTATATTAACATGTACTATTTCCAACTTATTATATGTGCTTTCTTATATTTTATGTAGTTGAAACATTGAAAGAATGATGGTTATATAGGAAAACAGATTCCTTTTGAATGGAATCCATAAGTTCTCCAGACTCTCATTTTCCATTTCCTTTATAATAATAAATAAGCCATATTCTATCCATCTAATAAATTTTGCACGTCTCTCTGTTTTGTTTTCCCTCAGAAATTTATATCTTCTTTTGAATTATAAACAATTCCTCTAACCCTTTCCTACTTTAATAAAAACAAGTTATAAAGCCATTACGCTCAAGTTTCTAATGATCAATAGTGCAGACTCCTTTAATTAAAATTTTCTCTTTTAATCACAACATTTCGCAGAAGCAGAACGATTGTCAGTGATCGATGATTTGTGTGATTGATTCTAGTTATTTTTATGGAAGTTGGTGCCGGAATCAGGAGACAATATATCTTAATTGCTAAAAAATTTTAATTAATTTGTTAAGGTTTTGATGGTTGAATTGTTTATTATTAATATTATTTTCTTTTGATGAAACCCACTATTATTACATATTACATAATAAACCATTTACAAAAACAATAAATATGATAATGTTCCGTTCACCTTATCATTGATCGCAAAGTTGTATTTCATTTGATGCTCTACTTACATTATTGCATCCCTTTCTTGATAATGATCATAGCTGAAATGATGGAAATATTTTATTTATTTATTTATTTATCTATCCAGAAAATACACAACATACAATATGTCGACTTCTATAGAGTTGACATGGCAACTATACATATGACCGATTTAAAATTAATAATTATTTAATTTTACAAACAATTACAATAGATGAAATATGGTTTACATTCCTGACCACTAGTTCACATTACACATTTACATACATATCACAGGGTGAATCACAGCGATCCGATCCATTTAACCAATTTTTTCTTCAATACTGATAGAAATTCATATACTCTGTATTATTTCATAAAGAATATTAAATATGTAGCTGTTAAAACTAGTATTTTTGTCATTAAATTTATTAAGGGTAGAAATTTTATTTAAATCGCAAATAATTAATTATAATTATTTATTGAACGTGAACTAATAATAAAATATAACTACGACGTTTCGATCAGCTGATTGTGCGATCGTTCTCAAGTATGAGAACTCTCCGATTTTAGGTTAACTGAGCTTGCTGCGTCTTTGTCCAGTTATATAGAGGCTGAGAGTACAGTCCAATTAGACGTTTAAGACACTAACGAGCTCAGCGCCCCCCTATGTCGGATTGAGCATTACTTACATGTTTTTAAAAAACATAAAGGGAAAAATATTGCAAAATTAATAATAAATAATCATTAATTTATGATGCTTGAAATTATTAACAATTGATTCACCCATCAAGGATATACTTAATAGTTTAAATAGTTGGATTTTTACATTTCAAGGTAGATCGTTGACTGCATGAACTTATCAGTTAAAGATATTATAAAACATTTTTACATTATCTAGGAGTCCTAGGTACCTAGGGATTCGGGTCTTAAACATTTGAAGGTTTTAGGTCGCGAGAAAGATGGCCCAGCAGTAAGCTTAGCTAGTAATAATTGAAAAAAAAAAGAAATTATATAAATGAATATGATATAAATATCTTTTTAAATATTTCGAGCCCAATTAGTGATTTTGTTCAATTGAAATCAATATTAATCCTCTTTAGAGCTCGATTCACTTATGCGTACAAAATAGACCATTTGCATAAACTTAACACTACCTCGCAGACTAATTAGAAACAAATCGAACTATTAAATTAGCTAATCCGATTATCCTTCTAGAGATTAAAATCCTCCTTTGTCCTATCCTCTGTTTCAAATTCTTCTTGTTTCTATCCTTTAAGTTCTAACTTTATTTCAGCTCTAGTCGACTTTTATTGAAAAATCCAAAAAAATTTTAAAAAATAAATTAACATAGCACGCGATTTGCCGGTAAATTGGAAAAGTGCCGGATTATTTAATTCAACAATACGTTTGTTCCCATGTCTTCAAGGAACTGGAACTCTCTCCTGGCCCCCGTCTTTCCCAACACTATTAATCTTAAAACCTTCAAATCCCGGATAGACAGACACATACGCCTTTAACCTTACGCTTGATCGATTTCTCATTGTCTTTGGCTATGCAAAGGTCTTTCGGGATCCATACATCCTCTTGGTGCGCCTTTTCTTGGATTCGATGCCATTAAAAAAAAAAAAAAAAAAAAAAAAAAAAAAAAATTATAAGATTCGTAGTCGATATTAAGTTATTAAGAAATCATTTAAAAAAGTTTGCTCTTAAACATTTTACTATCTCGAGGCCAACCAGACTTAAAGTTTGAAATTTTCTACCAATATTTTATAGCCTAGAGACCCATTTTTAGAAAACACCCTCATGCCAATCGTAGAAAACTTGCCCAAGTTATTTAAGTGGTACTCTATTTTGTTAGTTGAAAGTTGAACGAACTAGCTGAAGAAAAACTATTTGATTACATAAAACTATTCCTAATTTTCAAATATTCCATAACATAGTTCTATTGCTCAGAATTGAAAGAAAAAATGGTTAATTTATCATTTATTCTACATGCAATTATTAGAGTTTTAAAATAAAAAAATCCTCAAATAAACATGCATAGGAACCACCTGGAAAAGGATTAAGCAAAGGAGATCAGTTTTAATAATATTTTACAACTTATTCACGACCCAGTATACGTTCGCCAGTTAGAACAAGTATTTTTTTTCACTTTATTGTCTTAATTTTATTGAAGCTCAATTAAATATTTGCTCTCTCTATATCGAATATAATTTTGATCCAAGAGCAAAAGGCCATTCCTAGAATAAAAGAAATTAAAAATTAAATCTTTAAGTCTGAACAGGTCTTGACTTGCATTTCCTTCGCTATAAAGGAAGAAGTTAGATAATTCTATCCACACCCCTTTTTCAATTAAATACGAAATACATTAAACATGGCAATTCTTACATAGCGCGTAATTTTTCAAATTCCTCAGCTTCTAAAATAAAAATATATTTGTTGGTCTCTGATAAAAAGGGGTTGGCTGAATTATTATTAATTTTAGATTTCCTGGGCACATAATAAAATACCCATCTTGATAAAATTCTTACCAAAAATATTTTAAAGCATATTATGTTCTTTGTAAGAGTTGATTGAAATTTCATCCCAACGACGACAACTCTTAAGAATGATTAAAAAAAAAATCCCTTCGGCAGGCCATAGGAAGAGGAAGATTTCGAAGGGGCTCTTCCTCCCTTTAGACTGGTCCTATCAAAAACTTTTTATACACATGTTGTAGAGGTTAATTAGTAGAATATTAGCCATTTGCAACCAAACTGGTATCATTCATATTAACGTTGTTATGAATTTTTTAAGATTTCAACCCCCTTGAGGCTTAAGTCACCAAAAACTAATCAGTTCTTGTTTACATCAATACTAAATTTTTTGCCAAATTTTATTGCAATCGGTTGAAGGTTGCGGCCTGCAGCGCACCCACAAAATTACAATATATACACCCCCACATACCCATTACCCACATATACGAGATATATATATTATGTTGCAATAAAAACCAGTTTTTTAGTAAGAACGGGTTCTTACTAGTTAAAACGCGTTTCACTGAATACATTTGTGGCAGCTAGAGTTTACTGATGTTGGCTGAGTTTGGTTCAAAGGTCTAAAAACTTCATTTTTGAACTTTCGCCTTATTTTGGGTGTTTATTTTCAACATTTTTTAAACGAAAATGTAAAAAATTAAATCTTCTACAAATTTGCTTCTAATTTTTGAAATTTTCGTTTAAAATTTTTTGAAAATAAACACCCAAAATAAGGCAGAAGGTCAAAAATGAAGATTTTAGACCTTTGAACCAAACTCAACCAACATCAGTAAATTCTAGTTGACACAAAGATATTCAGTGAAACTTGTTTTAATTAGTAAGAACCCGTTCTTACTAAAACGGGCTTTATATATACGTATATTTATAAACTTTTGAATGGAGTGTGGTTTTGGGGTTTAGGGGCCATGATCGGAAAGACTATCGAAATATACCTAAATAGAAGAAATCTACCAAAAATCTCTATTATCAATTTAGAAGTTATGTCTACTTTCAAACACAAGGAGTTAGGCTTCTTCTCTCATATAAAATTAATTCAATTTAATTCATCTTAAATCATCATGGTTCTAACATTGATTCAGTTGAACACGCGGTAACTATGTGTTTTTCTCTCCCTATATATTTATTCCTTCCAATTAAGAAGATAGGGTTGATGCCGATGAAGATGATGACCTTTTAACCCGCATCGGCATCGATACCGGCTTCCCTTGGTCTCTACCCAATTTCTCAAAGCTCTATTGGCAGAGCTAACGATCCTTTAGTTGGTGTGGCCTTTTTATTCCCTCCGTGACCCTTGCGGTCGTCGTCATCTGAGCCTTTTTTGTACCCATTAGACACCATACAAACACAAACACACATTCATGGGTTTTTGTGTCCTCTAGAGATATAGACCGGGGAGATAGAGAATGGAAGCGAGGTTGGAATAATTGATAGAAGATATGATAAATTAAAAATAAAGATAAATTTAATTGAATCAGTCAATTCATTCAATCAAAACTATCAATTATCTTTTAGATTTATTTTTTATTTTAATTCATTGTTTTTTTATTTATTTTTTAAAGTAATATATTAATTACAAAAAATGTGTTGATTGTTTTTATTAGATAAATAAATACAAATCTATACTAATATTTAAAGCTTGTGAGTTTGTTTGTTGGGGGGGTTTGAGGAAGCTAATTTCAGAAAATAATAATCCGATTTGAATTTTTTTGCATTAGATAGCCTGTTTATTCATTAAGGTTCTATAACTTCATGCTACGACTCTGAGGAACCCTTTTTCGGTCCCCTCAAGTCTCCTTCTTCTTTGGTAACCTAGACGACTTTTTAATTTACTCAAATTCTATCCTTTTAAGGTAGTTCTTTCGCGAGAATCCACACAAAAGCTTTAGCCTCGTAACCACTCTCTATATATATAAATGGTGCTAAAATTTTAGGTTATGTTTTTTATTGTGACTGTACTTTTCACACTACTATATCCTCTTTATTAATGGATCGTTTCCAAACGATTGGTCTTATATCCCCTCCACTAAAAATAATAGCCCAAATATGTTTATTTTTAACAATACTACGATAATAAATAATTACAGTTTTTTTTTTTTT